>CM040751.1:34431877-34506877 GCA_022829145.1 Albula goreensis | reverse complement strand
CACAGTCTCAGCAGTGTGAATGTTTAATCCTCTCTAATGACACAGAGAAACCATCACACAGCAGCTACAACCTGCACCGAAGGATGTGTCCCTTTAAAATGTCTATATAAGGTTGAGGGAACAGTCAGTGCAGCTAGGGACTGCTACAGCGCTGGAGACTGTGCAACACCTTGACCTTTGACCTCTGAATATGTCACAGTGTTTCTGTCCTTCACCATCAGTTTCCTTTTCTTTATTTAACCTTTCTTTAACTCGGTTAGTCCCACTGAGACTGAAATCTCTCTTGCAAGAAAGAAGAAGGGCAGCCCAGAAAAGAAAGACACAAAAAGAACAAAGATAAACAGAATGTGCAAAATGCAGTTGAATGCAATAAATCCTCACCTGAAAAACATGTTCAGCTTCCAGCTGATCACATTTCCATACAGTTGACAGTATATTTGGATCAGGGGAGAGTACAGGTTTAACTAACTTCAACAAGCATTAAAAGTTAAGAATACCCGACAATCTTATTAGTGTCAACTTCTTTCCTTCTGTGCACAGGAGCGTTCACTAAAAACAAAATGTACATGCTGCACTGACAATTGTCATGCTGTAGATGGATTTAAATAAGCTTAATCTAATGGTGATGCAGTATAATATTATCCAATTCAAATTTGTTTATTTACCCAATTTTGATTGCATTATAATTCCAGTTCATGAAGCAAGGTCGATGTGCATTATCATTTAACACCTCATTTTCTAAAAATGTGCAACTTTAAATTCAGTTCCAGCATTCGGCAGGAAAATCCAAACTTACAATATCCGAACCTGAAGTCAGTTACAAACCGAGCTCAAAGAATGGCAGGATAGAGCAAAGGTTCGAAAATTTACGGATACAGAATGCCAAGAAGACAGATCTGTATTTTTTTATTCCAGTCCACATGCCTTCCTGCCAAAGACTTTTAATGGATGTCTGTTGCCCACACACCCCCCTCCTCCAACCACCAAGTTTCCTGTTGCAGTAAAATCAGATTTGTAATTAGATTCACTCTTAGATGTCCCACATCAATTTTCACCAAATTAATACTGCAACTGTGCTCATATTGACAGTAATGAGAGGCAGATTTATTTGTGATCCTGCTCTCCTCCAGAGAAATTCAAGCCCATTGCAGAAATCTTACCGTCCAACCACCTTCCACATTTAAAATAACCATGAATTTTAGAGGGTTAAGTACTGACTTAAGCCTCCTCCCCCTATTGCTCCCACCCAATCAAATTGGTTTACGGGCAAGAGAAAAAAAGAGAAAATTTCTCATTGGCCACCTTTGACTGTTTGAAACTTTGTATGGAGTCCTACAGGAAATCAACACTGCTTCATTTCTGCTGGCCAAAGACTCTTTTGGGAAGACCCTCTTGGCTCCTGCACACAGTGCAGAGGGCCACGGGTGTGTATGTCTGTAGGTATCAGTTCCAGCCATCACCTGCATAATCTGATTTAACTAGCTGACATCTGAAACCAAGGAGGCAATGTAATGAGTAAGATCAGGTGGAGTAGGGCTTGGCTGGAACAGCTACCTGCAGACTCTGTGGCTCTCAGGACCAGGTGATACCCAGAGGACCCCGCCTTATTGCTTCAACTATATAAGGGTGGGAAACTATAAGGTGAGACAGACAAAGGTTCACCTCCATCTTACTTAAACAGAGCTCTTGGAAAGCCTGTTTTGCCTCACCTGCATGACAAAGCTGTCCTACAGTTAAGACAATCACAACTGGAACTCTTTGTGAGAATGATTTTGAACCAGCCTTTTATTTTCAACCAAGACTCCCATGCTAACTTTGCTAAACTTCAGCTAAAACTGCTACTTTAGATAACGCTTTCATAAAGACATTTTATATATTTGTTTTTCCTATCTAAAGAGATACTGACAGCTACAATACCTTCACAGGGCGCAGGGAAAATTTGCGCCAACCGACGAAAATTATCAAATCGCCACCATTCAACAAAGACGTCACAGCAAAAACGTTTCCTTTTTAGCACAGGTGCGAGGTGCAGAGTGTGTCCCTCTGTGGCACCCAGACTGGGTTGGGGGATGGGGGTATGCGGTGGCTGATGAAAGCCGGGGTGATTGGGAATGACTCATCGTTTATCAAAGTGAAGTGGCTTCCCTGCTCCCTCCTCAGGGTCCTCAGTGTCTGCACTGGCAGCTGAGCTGAGGTTTTGCCATAAAGCTGATAGTGAATATCATCGGAGTCAGAGTATATAATTACATACATGGCAAATATATATCTCAATACTCCCACAAAGCAGCTCGGCCAGTGTCAGTTTTAAACTATAAATACTGTAGGCGGACAGTGGTATTCATTCAGAGCATTCACATACTGAGAGTACCATTATGGGAGCATACTCACATGACAGTTCATATCACAGCGCATCCTCACAGTGCTGCGCAACTTGGCAGAATATAACATAATGGTTTTTAAATATCACAGAACACAAGTGGTGTGGGAAGCTCAAGGGCCAGCTAATTTAACCCTTGTTATTACAGGAATCAAATGAACGGCACTTCACGTTAATGTTTTAGTTGAGACTGACACAAAGTTGTTGCCGGTTGCATGCAGGGTGTTATCAGTCTCATAAAGTTGGTAATAAAACACGACTGTGAGGATGGCTACAGCTCATTTGAATGAGTCTCTGGGCTACCTTCCATTATGCTAACGATCATCTAATGCGAGCTGTAGTCTGCATGCCCTGATTGCCTGAAAAAGTTGTGGTTGCTCTTTCGACAAACTGTAATTATCCCTTCCAGCCAACACAGTCAAGAACTGACACAGAAACAGGGAAAAACTAACACTCAAATGGACAAAATATGTTTAAAAAAATGATGTGATCATCATGAGCACGCTCACCATTAGTGTGAATGTTAATGGTCTGAGGGTTCAGAGGGTGCCAGACTTGTGTCTTAGTGGTGATAGGTTCCAGGTTTTTATTATATAATTTAAGGCTGCCTGCAGGTGACAGAACTGTGTTTTATTCTGTATTCTTACTGTGTGACACCTCCACTTTTGGCCAAGCCAGCTCCAGCCATCAACCAAACATTTGCATTTCTGTCTCCACAGCATACCCCCTAATGGCCCATTTATGGCTCCCATTGAGGGCCGAAGCCAGTTGTACCCAGTAACCAACTCTCCCAAGTCTTATGTCTGGTGCACTGAAATAACCATCGATTCTTTTAAGAGAAATCATCAGTGTGTTCTTCATCATCCTGCAGTTGGTTCCACGGAGAAGGGAAAAGAATTCCTAACAGTGTTTATCTGGTCCTGCTTGCTGCTTTCTTCTAGGATCAGAGAAATCAACTCTGCTGTATTCCTGAAGGTCTCTGTGTCAGCTTTGGATATCTGGTGAAGGGGCACTGAACAATGAGAAAATCACTGGCAACGACCAATCGTACGCATTGCTTCTGTCACTGCTCCAGATCAAAGGAAGCTTGAGAGATGACCCACCACTGACAGGGCCACCTCCAACTATGACATCACATGAACTCCATGGTGACAAACGGAGGTCATTAGCTACCGCTAAGATGACATTGACAGGCAGTGGACAAAGAGTTGGTCTCCTGTGCTGAGGTGGTCAAAAGGTTGCATAATCAATTGACAGGATGATTTGCTGTTCCATCACTTTGGGGACAGCCTTGGTATCCTTAGGAATGGATTTTATATAACCGCTGTGAATTTGTAGCGTACTAACAACAAGGACTACGCGTGAGGGGAGTGGGGTCAACAATGTGACAAGGGATGTAGCCCGTTACGCTGTCCACTGTCTCTCTGGCCAATTTGCCACTGAAAAACACCCCACGTCACTTGGCTATCTTCTGGTCACATGCGTCTGCCCTTTGGGGCTATGAATACCGATCGAGTGGGCAATTACAGAGAACCAAACACTGCCATTAATCAGGCCGTCTGAGCCGGTAAATCGGCAAGAGTGCGCTAGGCCGCGCTAGGCTAATGCGCGGCTGTCGCAGGCGGTGTCACCTCAGTGTGTGATTAAGCCGTTAATGCCGGCTGTCACGCCATTACCCCAGCGAGCCTCAATCATTCCCGGGGCCGGGCTTTTCCGGCGTTAACGCACCAATCAGGGGAATTACAGTAATGGTACCCCCACCCCCCCAACCAGAGGTTTGATTTATAAAGAATTATAAAGCGGGGATCTATTGAGAAAGCAATAGGAAGAGACAGACATGAGGGATAAGGACAATTTAGAATGAAAAGCGAGACAGGAGGAGGCGAGATGAAATGCGCGCGGGACGGGCGTCGGGGAATGGGAAAGTAATATGTTTCTCGTTAGAATTGCGGGAATCAATCGACGGGGTTCTGATTGAGGACGATAAACATGATGAATCTGCTGCTCAGGCAGCGGCGGCAGCCATTGGCCCACGGAGCCAAGCGTTTGCAAGCTACGCGAAAGGGCTGCGAGAGAGAGGGACGAGGGTGTTTGCCATGTAAATTATGACTGTCGTGGCGAAATAAGTCCACACTGTGTTTGGAGCTATAAGGTTTTTGATGATGATCATGCGGCATTGAGAGCTGTAGCACACCACAGCTCCGCCAGGGGTGCCCCCTGTAGATACATTTATAGTTGAGGAAAGATGAGGAGTCTACACAAAGACGTCTGCATAATTGGGTATTATTGATCATATATATTCAATGAAGAATGGTGCCTAAGCAAAACAGGACGAGTGAACGGGCCTGACATTGAAGGCATGGCAAACAACGTATCATTTCTACTCAATGCTGTCACTTTGAGCCTGGGCCAAGGTCTTGGCCCATACTGACACAGAAAAATACCCACACCTCCTCTCCCTGTACCCTGGAAATATAAACATCCCAAGGCACAGGACAGCAAAAATCTTGGTTTAAACATGATGCTCTGCTTCCATGAACCACACGTTTTCTGAGATGGAGCAGGTGGATCTGCTGCCGGCCTCCCTAAGCCATGTTTTCCCCATGTGTCATGGTTGGCCATCGGCTGGTCCACATGGAGGACAGCTGTGGCTACGTGTCTGTACCGTTCGGCCCAGAAGTGGTCTGGATGTGGAAGGACTCCCTCTAACCCAGAATCAAGGCTGCCAACATGTTAAGTGAAAGGAGAGAGAAAAGAAACAGAGAAACAGCTGGGTCCCATAGCATACCGACATAATGAATAAGGGACACACAGCTGAATAACAAGGAGTTCAATGGCCTTGCAGAGAGACTATTTGACTTGACCTTAGAAAGTTATGGATAAAAGTTAGACAGAAAATAACTGTTTTACTGAAGACTGATATCTTTCTGCTAGGTACTGAAGAAATTGATTGAAGTAATGGCCCTGCAATAGACTATCAATACCACAGAAGTCATGTTATTTTTTGGGTTCTGGACCTTTGATCTGCATCCACTGTAGTCTTTCACAGGGCCCAAGAGGCCTATGGTCCTTGTAGTCCTTCCATCATTCACTTTCCTACTTTGCCTGTTCAAACTACAGGGTCTTTCAGGCTCAGAAAAAGCCAGACAATGGCAACATAAATTACTTTTTTTTTCTGTTCTGGCATGCCCTCCCGATGTCTCGACTTTAAATTGGATTGTGCTATGCTGCGTTTCAAAGGCTACTGTGTTCCAGGACCTTCAAAGCAACCCTCGCGGAAAAGCCACTGCATTTCCACACTGCTGATGGCATGCTGCTTGAGAACGTAAGTTCTCTCTCAGACACCAGAGACAAGAAACTGACAACCCCAACAACTCTGACGACTTCACATCGCTACAGACCTGTGGGCTGCTCACATCAACACACCACTGTGTAATTCCGCTAATATCTCCCTACAGATAAAGAGAAACAAACTACCACAGTAAATTTAGTACCACATATGCCAGTATTAAAAAAAAAATCCATCCCTCACTGTGGCTTACCATCAAGTGCAAGTGTCTAGTGCAGGACTCAGACAGAACGTAGACTCACTACAGTAAATATAGCTGCAATATCACCTGCTAAAGTGGATATCACTATACTCCCACATAATGAAATCTGGCAGTGCAAACTTTAGGCATACTGAAGGTGGACACTCATATTGGAGAAATAAAAAGAAACAAAGACGCACTCAGATACAGAGGAAAAGACACTAAACTGTAACAACATACTCACATAATAGTTAATGTCACAACATGTTCCCACAGTACAGTAACCATAGCAACAGTCTCAAGCAGCAGTGATGCGAGTAGTTTTTACAGACATGCAGCAGTTACCGAAGGCCTGAGTATATTTACGAGCAAACAGTAGGTTTTGTTCTTCTTAAATAGCACAGCTACAATAAAGGATTTTTATTTGAACAAGGACAATCCCCAAGATAGGTTTTTAGATTAAAAAAAAAAATCCAAATAAACATGTTAGAGAAGGGAGAGCATAGTCTGACCACTTTATGAATTCCAGGCAAGCAGCACTTCAAATGGTCCACAGTTTAGTTTGTAGAGAATGTGCTTTTGAGATGAGCAGCAAGATGAATGCCCCGTTAGTACTGCAAATTCCCCAATGGTAAGCTTTGTTTTTCCCTTACTGCTTTGCTCCAAGGAAATTACAATGAGACATAATAAAGCTAGGCAGATTGGAAAGTTATTCCGTTAAAAAAAACCCTTTTTAATGTGTTGGAAACCAGCCATTGGATCAAGCCTCAGGAAAGTCTCATTAAAAATGTGCATTTGTACGAATAGCCCTATTACTGTCATAGTTACTGGGTCACATGAGGGATTGCTGTGTTTGTCTGCTTCTCCTCACATGGTTCTCAACCTGCCTCTCCAAGCTCATGCTACTGCAACAGGCAGTGATGCTGCTACAACTCACGCCCCACACAATAATAATAATAATAATAATAATAATAACAACAACAATAATAATAATAATAATCATAATAATAATAATAATGAATAATAATGAGAGGAAGCCTCACCATCATCATTACCGGAGCGAGGGCCTTTACCCCACACTACCCCAGGGGAGGACTGGCCCCTGGTTGGCCTAATCAGCCGTAAGTCCCTCTGGATAAAGGCATCACCTGAATACCTGTAATGCAATCAACCACTGCCCATCATTACTAACGCCTGTCTGACATGGACAGCCCTGCTACTGCACCTCCCTGTGGGCCCTGGCGGACATACAGGGAAAACAAGGTCAAAGGGCAAAGGGCAAAGGTCAAAGGGTAAAGGGCAAAGGGCAAAAGGCAAAGGTAATACCAAAGCCAACCCCCCCCTCCCCAGCCTAGCCCAACCCAGCCATGTGAGGGCAGTCAGTTGCCCCAGCAATACATTAATTAATGCTTATATGATATACTGTATAAAAATTGTCCTACTAGTACTACAACTAATAATTTTAACAATAATAATGTTCTCATTACATGTCAACATTCAGGTGTGTGAGTGATGTAAAGCTGTCTCTTCAGCAGGGACCTACCTGGGTAGGCACCATAATGAATTTTCAGTCATCGCTAACATTTCATTTCTAGGCAGCTTCAGGCAGACGATTAAATCCCGGGTTTAAATCAAAAGCTATTCTATCCGCTGGCAAGGTTCGGTGCGGAGCGAGGGAGCGGAGCGGCGTGCTGGTTTAGACTGAACTGCACATCTCCAGCTCAGCACACTGTTGTCTCCTTCTGCTCTGGTTGTACTCTAGCAGTTTTGTCAGAAGAAAACACTGCATGTTGTTCAGGGAATTATTCTACAGTTAGCATTATTAACAGATAATTCATACAGTGGTACCGTTTTGTCACCATTGTTCTGCATGCCACTTGGACTGTCCGTCTCTCTTTTAGGGACACCAAATGAAACTGTTCTGTTGTAGTAAACTGTGAGTCTGTGGCGCTAGTTATGGCATTACCTTACAGATGCTACATGCGTGTATGTGTGTGTCTGTCTGCATGCATGTGTGTCTGTCTGCCATTTAATGAGCTCTTTACAGCTGCATAGAAGGCTATGCTCTCTCTGCCATTCATTTCCCTGATGAATAGAGAAGAATGAATTGGTTGTAGCTGATATGAATGACCTACTTAGCTCCCAGGTACTAGGAGGCAGCTACAAGCTTCCAACGAGCACATATTTTACGATTCATTTCAAGTGAAAAAAAGCATTTTGAGGCAAAAGAAATGTCAGTTATTAAAAACCTTTGTTCTACTGGAGGAGGTTCCATTCACCCCATAATTGGTGCCGCTACAATGAGCTCTAAATTGCTGACTTTCTTTCACCCAGCGAGTAAAACCCAATGAGTAGCTGGAGACTCAGGTGCTGATAGCATCCGCTCCACTGACTTTGGGCTTCATGAACCTGCATTCCCTCATCATTACTGAAACTGAATGGACACCCCATAATGGACAAATAAAGCCGTATGTGATTTAAACACCCATAATGCCTGGGTGTTTATTTGTTTATGCCTTTTATTTGCATATTTACAGGCTTTTGGATCTATATAGTAAATGCAATAATTGCACCTCATACGTTTCACATAAGTTTTGCCCCCAAAGCCTGCTCGCCCCAACTATTAAAACACAAAATAAACTGGTCCTCCAGGATGATATTAATTTTAAAAAATCCTATTATGGTTACTGAAAATAAGCATGAAAAGGACACACATTTTAAATGAACTCAAATAAAAAACCAAGATAACTTATGCAGTACGCAATGAAAGGACAGCAGGCATATCGCTGCAGGGGAGGGCTGGTTTTCTTGGAAATGTCTCTCTAGAATGCAAGAAGCTAGAGTCACCACTCAGAAACAGCAGTAAACACAGACAAAGAATTCATGCACTGTTTGAATGATGGCTGTGGCAGTCCCCATGAGGCCGTTTGGCCATTCATGACCAGGGCTGGGGATCTTTGGTTGACTGAAGGCCCGGTAACAGAGTGCGCTGGTCACGGAGGGCTGGTTCTGCTCTTGGGATTCTGAATGCAGAAATAATCCTGAGCTGTCAAACCTTCCCTCAGACTGCGCAGAGATGCGCAGAAATCTGTGTGTCCCCCTGAAAGGAAGCAGCTGCAGAGGAGTTTCTGCTTTATTAATGACTCTGCATGGGCCAGCAGTTCTGCTGCTTTTTATTTTCTGATGAGTCACTTTCCAGAAGCGTCCCTGATTACATCTAAAAAAAAAAAATACTTTCCAAAACATAATTAAATACTTCTGTCTACATCTAACAAAAAGATCTAAACGCAGTGGTGCATTGATACTGTCCCTTTCAAGTTCTGCACCATTGGTCTGTGGCCTCGGGGTGCAAAAATTAGGCCAAATGTTTACTTTTCCTGTGGTGTTCGAATTAACTGGAACTGCTTTTTAAATAAAATGACAAACGAAATTATCTGGGTCATTATAGTGAGTCAGTGTTCAATGAAAGAGAGAGCACGAGCGTAAATGAGGTATGACTTGCACCTATTCGACGAGCCGTGCCGCTTTTTAAAAGATCGCCTCTTTATAGCTGTGAAGTGTCTTGCGTGACATTTACCGAGAACGCCGAGCTCCAAGGTTTACACCATCGCTCGTAAAACTGGGCTATATTTGGAAGGATGGAACACAGAAAACAGGCGCAGCCTGTGGACAATCCTGCAGGCACGATTAGACGCTCCAGATCGAGGAGGAAAACATATCTGTGTGTGCGTTTTTCTGACATCTGCATTGATCCAAGGGCAGATCAGCCCTTAAATAGCAGTTAACAGCGCTTTGCTCTGATGTTCCATCTTACCTGCTGAAGCTGAACTTGAATGTGATTTTGATCCTGCGAAACTTTTTCCCGTTTAAGTTTCATTAGAAACTTTAGGCCCTTTTACTGGGTATGCATTCAGATGCTCATTAATACGAGACTGTAAGGGCATAGTCTCTTTATGGTAGTATTTAACACAGAGGCATCAAGCACGACAAATAAAAATAATGATTCATTTCACTGACAAAGTTACCCAGTATTGCCAGGATTATATTGTTTTCAATAGTTGTGCGAAAGCCTTGCGAAAAAATGCATCAAGATACTTTCACCCTGAGGATACTCCCAACCTGGACCTGATATTAAAATGTTCTTTTTCATGGTAACTGCTTTCGTACAGCCCAAGGACGTGACTTTGGGTTGAACATGGGAGGGTGGGTGGGGGGGGTGAATATTTTTTATTCATCATGATATGATTGTTGGGGGGAGGGGTTGTATATCAGCCGGTTTTGGTTATCCCCCTGTGATGTACGCCCATTATACAACCCCAATTACGACAAACCCGTATCTTAACAGAATGCGTTCTAAAGCGTGCCGGATACATTGCCAACGGCACTGCAGCGAACTACAAAACAAAGATTTGCTCAGCGTCAAGCATAGCAATGTCATGCCCAGCCAGTTATCATCAGGTCACATCCCGTGAAATGACCCGGACATCCTGCTAATGATCATGACGATTCCAAAAAATGCCGTGCTGGTAGGCGTCTGGTGCGCTGACGGAAAAGTTTATCACGGACGGTAAAAATGATTAATGATTTAGAGATCGATAACGCAGCGGACGCCAGCGTCTCCATAACTATGATACATATGACTACCTTTCATAAACCCAGCTAGCAAGATAAACGTCTCTGCATAAGCTGACCGTGATTGTTATACTGCGTCAGGATTCACAAGACACGTCGCGGTTGCAGGCTTTCAAGAATAATAGCAAATCTGATTATAAGGCTAACGTTTTGCTTTTTTGATTTTATATGCGCGTATGGCAAACCTCACCTGAACTTCTTAGAATGTACAGTCGGTGATACCCACCTATCAGACTTATTACCATTAATACATATGGGCTTTGGAGTTACTGTATGCCCACCTCCTCAGACAGTATACCCACCTATCAGCCTTATTACCATTAATGCATATGGGCTTTGGAGTTACAGTATGCCCACCTCCTCAGACAGTATACCCTCCTATCAGACTTATTACCATTAATACATATGCGCTTTGGAGTTACTGTATGCCCACCTCCTCAGACAGTATACTCACCTATTAAACTTACTATTACCATTAATACATATGGGCTTTGGGTTTATCCTATGCACGCGCCCTTTAACACTCACCTCCTCAGTTAGCACTAGCGGATGGGCTAATTCTTCACTGCACAAAAATGTGTACCGTTCCTGAAAACAAGGCGATTAACCTCTTGGCCACGGCCGCATGTGAAAAAATATAAATGTTGGATTGCGGGTGCTTAGTATACTGCTTGTGATACACAAACAGAATCTCAGAAAGAAGAAGTACCCATGTGAATTCCTAAGAGGCCAGGGAAGATAGGCGCACTGTTATTTGAAGAGGCCAAAGCGGGGTAATATAGTCCTGAGGCGACCTCCCAACTCAAGAACAATGAGCTAGCTCTGTTCCTGGCGCAGTGTGTGAATATTCATCTTCTCCGAGCCACGCCGTGCGCCCGACGTCTGAAATGTCATGTGAGCGCCAGCCTGCAAGAGTCACGGGAGGCCAAGGGGAGCGCGTACATAACGCATCGTACCCACTTGCTGCGGTGGGCGAAAGAAGCCGCAACAAGCAGCGCCATTCAAAGGCCATTATTTAAATAGAGTTTCAGTAGGGTGAAGTGCACTTTCACCTTCATAGTTAAGAGACGAACTTTTCACCATGACAGAAAATTGAACGTCCATCACTTTGACTGTCTTGCTGGTGTCACAGAATAATAAATTGAAAATGAAGTTGCACTGCGACTGAACGGTAATGTATTAGTGAATGGATTTTAACATCATCTGGTGAATATACGTAAGACACTGTCAAGTTCTGCTTCACGAAGGAGCCGCACTTACACTTAGCTTTGGAGAGAGGGACAGTTCCACTGAACTTGGCTGCCATCTAGTGCTGATGGGGAGTTACGATAAAAAAAAAGATGTGAGGGGGATGACCACATATCATTGACATTGGTAATTAGGGGAAAATATCAATGGAAAAAAAAAATCAATATTTTTCTAGACTTCGCTATATAATTGTATTTGATAGATCCAGCAACCTGAACAACTGTTTATGCAGGTGCCGTTGGGAAAATATTGTGTGCTTGCGCACACGCATGCATTATTAACGACAGGCCAACCAGTATTGAGTAACCTGCCTGCCTTGTAAGAAGCTAAATCTCTGGACTCTCTTGGCCCTTGGCATTCATGCAGACCTGTGCTAGCCTGTGTTTGTGAAATCTGCCGCGCCTCAGCCGCTGTCCTGGGCAGTTCCCCCAGGCCCAGAGCGTAATCAGTGAGCTCCTCTCACTCTTTCATTGGTGCTCCTCGCTCCAGGTCATTTCTCTCTTTTTCTCTCCTTTCCCCCTCCCTCTGGTTCCTCCCCCCTTTCTCTCTCTTTCCCAACTTTCTCCTCCCATCTCATTTGTCTTCTGCCTTTCTTTCACCCCTCTCTGTCTTCCAACTCCCCTTTTACCTCCTCCCTCTTCCATCACTCTCCCCTCTTTCTGTTTCTCATTCCCTCCATCCACCCATCCTCTCTGAAGCCTGGTTTGTATGCGCACAGTGTGGGGGGCTGCAGGTATGAAGTGTAGGTGTCGATACACTGGAGGGGGGGCTTTGTCTTCTGCCCATGCTCACTGGGGTGGGGTGGGAAGGGGGTTGAGCAGACTCTTCCCCCGGTCTTCTGCTCTGCTCACCTTTAAATATTTAACCTGGGGGGAAAAAAATTAAAAGTCAAAACTTTTCCATTGGTGTCCAAAATGTTCCATACCTGACTTTCAAGCACGTGGTTGAATTCTGGTTGTGGCCTTCATGGGCAGAAGCTGCAACATGAGGCCTTATAGCTGGCGTTTGACATGTTTACATTACAATGTGTGGAATCAACTTTTTAAATTCGCCATAGAGAAGAACCATAAAGGGACAACCTATAAGGAAGCAGGTGAGGGTTACAGTCACTTCTGAATGTGACTGGCAAAGCTATTCTCACTGAGAGTTGGAAGTGGCAAGCTGAAAGTGCGCGCATGTCTTCACACACTCGCAGATTAAGTGAAACACGACCCAGTTTAGTGTTAAGTGATTAAAATCAAGGCCTGCGATTATGGGAGTTGACTGTAGATCCCCAGGTCTGGAGAGGATGCCGTAACCTTGTGTAAGGAGGGGAATGTGTGTAAACTCCAGGAGAGTGAATTAATGCGCCGCAGTAAAAGCGCTGCGGGTTTTCCTGGCTAACGACGTCTCCATTACAAATAAGAGAATATGTTGCATCCACGGTCCAATCATCAGTGGGCTCATTAGGGAAAGATGTAACCTGCTAGTTTCAGAAACTGACTGGAGAATGTTTCTCTTCTCTCCCGCTGTTTATTCTGTGTTTCTGCTGAGGAAGCTAAAAGCTCTGTAATGGCTCTGCTGTACCACAGCTGTGAAAGGCGCTTTTTGATGACAGCGTTCGTGGTTCTCACACAGCCCAGTTGGCGCTTTGTGATGACAGCGTTCATGGTTCTCAAACAGCCCGGTTGGTCCTTTCTGATGACAGTTATTGTGGTTCTCACACAGCCCGGTTGGCGCTTTCTGATGACAGAGTTTGTGGACCTCACACAGCCCGGTTGGCGCTTTCTGATGACAGCGCTCATGGTCCTCAAACAGCCCCGTTGGTGCTTTCTGATGACAGAGTTTGTGGTCCTCACACATTCCGGTTGGCGCTTTCTGATGACAGCATTCATGGTCCTCAAACAGCCCGATTGGCGCTTTGTGATGACAGCCTGGCTGGCTGGTGGGGCGGAAGGTGAATGTGGCAAACTGCAGCTCTTGGGTGTGATGTTTCATGAGATGTTCTGCAAAACTATTTTTACCTTCCGTTTTCATAATGACTCAAATGATACAAAACAGTATATTAGTCATAGGCATGTTGACTGGTAAAATGTCCTAAAATATACAAGAGGAGTATTTTTGTAACCCCACTAAAATAGTTGGAGACATGTTGTCTTTTGGGATGAACCTGTTATTTTAAGATGTCTTAAAAATGGGGGGAAAAGCAAAGATTTTGTTTCCACCACACATTCAAAACATGTTCATGATTATTTTTCTTCTCACATTCCTCAGTAGTTTAATCTTTTGTTCCTGAGAGATCTTCATTCAAAGGCATTTGATCTCAGACCAGTGAGCCCCTGGAGCACACAGACGGGCTTTGAGTTTTGTGATCACACAAGATGTGATGTTAACTTTTATTTCAGTAATATTGATTTTTTTTTTTTTTTTTTTAAAAAGCAGATTTCTATTAATAATATATATTGTGGATTCGTGTGGCTTGATCTAATGAAGGGGTTCAAGCTAAGTAACATAACAAGGTTACAACTGCACAATCCCATTAGAGAATCAAACCTGAAACCTTTGTATCACACACACACACACAAACTCACACACTTACACACACACTCTCACTCACACACACACACACACACACACACTCTCACTCACTCACTCACTCACTCACTCACACACTCACTCACACACTCTCACTCACACTCACTCACTCACACTCTCACCCACACACACACACACACACACACACACACACACACTCACTCACTCACTCACTCACTCACTCACTCGCACACTCACTCACTCACTCACTCACACACACACACACACACACACACACTCTCACTCACTCACTCACTCACTCACTCGCACACTCACTCGCACACTCACTCACTCTCTCACACACACACACTCTCACTCACACACTCACACACACACTCACTCACTCACTCACTCACTCACTCACTCACTCACTCACTCACTCACTCACTCACTCACTCACTCACTCACTCACTCACTCACAGACACACACACTCTCACTCGCTCACTCACTCACTCACTCACTCACTCAGTCCCACCTGAATGAATGGTTTTCATTCCCAGCCGGTTGTTGGATGTTGTTTTGGGAGGTGCTGCCCCAGGATGCAGCCTGAACGCCGCACGGGTGGCGCAGTTATTCTGTGATCTGTCTCAGTCTTTAATTGCGTTCTGACTATGAATATTTCATCAAGAGGTCTTGTGCCTGCATTGTTATTCCGGAGGTCTGGCGGGGGACTAAAATACATTATATAAATGCATTATGAAAGCCAGATCAGTCCTGTGGCCTGGGGACAGTTCCATTCCATTCCTCCCCGCACAGTTCACTGGAGAACGAGTCCGTGAGATCAGGATTCCGGTCATGAACGGCCCTTAATCACCTGTATTTAATGGGAAAGAGAGATTTATCCTAACCAGAGAACACAATGTATTTTTCAGGACGTGTCGATCAATAAGCACTTTCAGTCCTTTCGGGAGGGTGTTTTTTTTTTTTTTTTTCCTTGTGCACAAATGGTGTTCCAATATCTGGATACAGCATCTCATATTGCATGATTTATTACCTGAGAAGAGGGGGAAAACTATTGTGAGTCATTCTACAGGCTTATCTTAGCCACAGAATCGGCAGAGGCCCAAGGAGGGCAGTAATTACAGTGCACTTTAAAAAAGCCGTGGTGCAGCAGTTTGAGCATCCTCACCCCCCTATCCCAGCGTTAAAGGGGATGAAAATGAACGTCTTCAAATTGTTCTCCCCTGAGGAGAAATTAAACAGAACGAGAAAGACCTCATACAGAAGAAATAAGCATTACATTAACCCAAAGTAAAAAAAAAAATATATAAAGGGAAAAAAAGCAATAAGAAAAAAAAATGAGTGAAAAGAGAGTAGAATCCCCCTGGAGAGTCATGCCTGTAATCACATGGGGTGGGTGAGATTTCTTTTCCCTTTCACGTTTCCCCCCCCGCCCCCTCCCGAGAATCAGTCACCAGTGACCCATCCTGGGTCTGCCTCCTGTCCCATGATTCCCTGTGTGTGTTCAGCGTTCCCTCCTGATGGAGCTCTCTGCCCCCCCCCGTCCGCCCCCCCCCCCGTCTTCCATGGTCGGGTCCCGGCCTTTCTCTTTGACCCTGTCGATCAGCTGACAGGCCTATCACGAGTGTCCCAGAACATCCCCCACCCCCTCCATCCACCCCCATCACCCACACATCTCAAACCCCATGACAGGCAGGGCAAGCCAGCCTTGTTCTGGGAATTCTCAGGGCATTTCTGATTTTTGTTCCACCTGAGATCGTACAGTTAAGAGCTTACAGTTTGAGCGATTACCAATAACACAGAACTGAATATACAGAGTCTGAGAGGTGGAGCACTTCCTCCATCTCTACCACATGATCACCTGAATTCACTTAGTCCAGTAATTAGTAAGGTAATGTAGTTAGGGGTTTGGATGGTTCGAAGTCCAGACATGCGGTAGAAATGCAGGAACAGGGTGGTGTGCCACCACTCTATGGGAAAAGGGCCCTGAGTTCCCTTTAAATATCTCCTGAATCACAGCGGCTGCTGTGCCCCTGTCCTTTAAATAACGCTGTGAAATTGGACTTCCCCTGTCTGAGACTTTTACAGGTTAGCCCTGCTGCAGTCACTGTGTGGAACACGTTCTATTTTCCATTTGGGTTTTTTTTTCTCCGCCACATTGAAAAAACTGCATTTGGACTTCCAGCACTGGTGAAAATCAATATTCCTGCTTGAGAGGATAGAATTAAAAGCTGGAGATAACAGGATGGAAAATGTCTTCATTCAGTGCACTTTTCAGAGATAATTCTTAAAATATTAAATGTTGAAAATATTTATTTCAAACCTTTGAAAGACATTTACAGTGGAAAATAAAGTATATGAGTGAACGTGTACACACACATACGCACGCACGCGCACACACACACACACACACACACAGATTTATAACTGGTCCGTACTCTTGTCACGTCCTTTCCCCGGTATTGCTTGGGGAGGTGAGGGAGTTTCTAACGTTAGCACTGCCATGTGATCTCACCACTCTCTGTGTTCAGGGCAGAATCCGCCAGGATCCGCACGGGCGGTCAGGCGTGTGCGTGTGTGTGTGCGCGTGTGTGTGGAATACGCTCTCTCCCCCAGGGGTCATTACAGATCCACACACCCACACTGTCTCACCACCACCAGGCTACAGGAGTGTAGCCCCCGGGTCTATTTCGGACCAGTTCACACCGCCTGCCCAAACCACTGTCTCACATCTCAGTCATTCAGCTGCTCTTCATCATCAGTACTGCAAAAATCATCCATCATCATCATCATCATCATCATCATCATAACTGTTCATTACTTTTTGAAATCACATGACATGCATTCAATACATACACACACACAGAAGCACAAAACACAAATATATGACCACACATGCAAGCAGGCAAAACACACACACACACACACACTACACATATTACACATACATATTAATATGACATACAGTCCATTAAGAGCTAAATCTATATAAATCCCTGCTGGGCATTTATCTGCTGCTATCCTCACCGCCATCTTACACTCACACACAAACCACAAACACACATACAAATACATATATACAGGCACAAATACCAAATACACACACACACACACACACCTGGAACTTCATTTCAGTGAGGAAGTCGGTCCTCCGGTGAGACGCACCTGGCAGTGCCAAACATAACAAACAGGAAGTGACATTTCAGGTCAAAGGGAACGTTCTGATTCCAGTTCCAACATACCTCCACAAACACTCTCATCCCACAGAATCATGCCACCGGTCACATGACCATGCTGTTTATTAGGCTAAGGGTCACTGGGTAACGTGCTCCTACAGCAATCCCCTCCCCGCTCAAGCAGAAACCCTCAGGAGATTTCTGCATTCCTGGCTGGTGCAGCAGTTCATTTAAATATTATTAGGTATGGAGGGAGGATGTTCTCCATTATGGAGACTTTATTACCATAGAATTTTCCCAGACAAAAGCCCTCATCAGCAAGTCACATTTTTTCCCTTGGAAGCAAAGATTAGTATTACTTATTTTCTGTGCAAACAAAGTTTTAATGGAACTTATTTCCTGCACAAGTTAATTTCATACTGTGACAGTCATAGGCTTTTGCATCCCTATCCATCATCAGACTGTGATGCACTCACTAAATTTAGATCTCCATTCATTATTCAAAATGAGAAATGTCCCAGCGATTTAATCATGTTTATTGGAAATGCCTGTCTGTTTTATTTTTAGTCTGTTTTTAATGATCCAGTTCATTTATCCATTCTTAAAAACAGGTTGCCTTCGCATTTCTCATTTGTCAGTTGTGCAAGTATTTCCATGCAGACTTGTGCAAATTAATTCCTCATGATTTATCAAAGCCGAATTACCACAGACATCAAAACGTCTGGCCGTACATTTTGTCAACTGGTGGATTCATTACCACCAGTGGGTGGCAACTAATGTCGTATTATTTCTAATTACAGTTAAGCCACTCTAAACTGAACACCCCAGCATGTGACCGCCTGAGTCGATTAGTTCACTGTCTTGTAATATTTCTATGGATTGGGAGACCTTAATAATCCCTAAAAATGTGATCAAAGAATCAAGCATCTGTCCTCAGAACTAAGGAATTTAAAAAAATGAACACACGGCGCCCTCTAGTGGACCAGTCATAACATGTCCTCTCCTTATGCACACAACTCTTGGTAATACATCTAGTCCAGAACATTGAGTCCAAGCCACAATGTCATGGGCAGACTACATGTAACATAGCTACGGGACAATAGCTGAGAAAAGGCTTTGAGTGAAGACTAAGCAACACATTATGGAACACAACAATATGTCCAAATGAACAGCAAATCCAAATATTCATAACTGAAATATGTCTGCTTTAAGAGACCATGTAAAAACACAGGCACGAACATGGCTCCAGTTCGAAACTCCACCTATTGGGAGCTCATTTGATGCATAATGTAACCCTACAGGACACTTTTTCTTTTGGGCTGTAGAAAAAAATAAAAACCCGAAAAACTCAAAAAAGAGGGCCCCCTAGAGGATGAGCTGAAGAACTACATATGTGTGGCTGTACATATTAAATAGCATAGATGTAACTTTGTTTATAATATATAATTATGTACTCTGTGTTCTTGCTTTTTAGTGCCCCACCCCTGCAATTTAAGCACAAGACTCATTGTCCCACAATCCTTCAGTTCTGTGAACAACTGGGTAGAGATATGAATCACTGAATCACTGTGTAATGTCTTTAATTTGATTTCCTACCACCTTCCTGCCAAATTTTAGCTTTTGCACCATCAATAAACCAACGGACTTCCTTCTAGCATCACTGCGGTTACTATGGTTCCTCATCTTTTTCTGTTTACCCCACTTATGGAAACACTTCACTATATCAGCTCCAGTACCAATGGCTGAGCATTCAAAATACATTTATAGGTGGAGTAAATAAGTACATTTCAACATGAATATAAATCAGGATCTCCAAGTTTCACTTAAGGACACAGTATGACATCAGCTTCAGTAGCAACAGTGGTTTAAATTAAATCATGTCTTTTCACAATTGCTTTGCCCTGTCATACTTACACACACTAAAAAGGATGGAAGACTTACCTGAGTGTGGGAGTGGCTCAAATGGAACAGCAGTTCTGATTGGTTTGATGAACAGCGCTTCTGTGACATCACAGTGGCTCATTGTAGGCACAGTGTGATGTCATGCAGAATTAAAGCAGGGTGAAAAGCACAGAGGTGTCATCAGTTCCAACATGAGCTACTTTCACAAGCCACTCCTTTACATTTCGCCAGATGGAACTTTCCCACATCCCTGTGTATGTTTTATCATTTTTTTTTTTTTTTTTACCGTCATGAGATAAGTTCAGGATCCCATTTTGATTTGTCCTGAGATTTTGGGATGCAGACATTGATGTCTCCTCTCTTTAATCCCGACTCAGGATGTTTCATATGATTCCAAAGCAAGCATTCCAGCATAGCCTCTGCTTTATTCATCCCCAGGTGGAGGTCGAGGGCGTCATGGCGGATAATGTGTGTTAATAGGAATTTAATGCCTCTCAACAAGCAGATCCAAAAAAGTGGAAGAGTTACAGGCCCCCTTGTGGCCATTATCTGCTACTTATTAACATGACAAGACCTCAATCATTGATATCAAAGCACCACGTAACGCACAATAGCAAAAGCATACAAGACCATTCATCTTCTTTTTTCTGTTCAAATAAAGAAGCATTCAGAGACGTTGCGATCAAAGGGCTGCTGAGTAGTCTCCATAGACTGCCCTTGCGCGCTAATGTTTTCTTTTCCTCCAGTATCTCCTCCCCAGCGCATTCGATATGGCCTGAAACAAGACACGTCGCAAACATTAAATATGATTCATTCGATCCAATGTTGGCAGACAGAGACTTTTCCGTTTCGAACGGTGCCAATCGCAAAGAAATTTTACAGCTTTCGGGCCCGTGTTCCAGAGAACACTCCTCCTTGCGCAACAACAGGGATGTAGAGTGATATTCAAGTCAGTCATGGAGGAGGAAGGACAACAATTCTGCTACTCCAATTCACCACGCATATTACCATTTAGCCACAAGTCTGAGGTCTGCATGGCCCACTCATATAATTTATAGCTACTGTAATGTACAGCTTCACACAGCAGCGCTGAGACTGGTGTGAACACACCGGGCACAGCTGTAGGCCAGTATGGCAGGGGTGTAATGCCTTATGTGGAGCCAGAGCCAGTGAGTGACTCATTTTCAGTTCAGAGCCTACAGTAAAGGCCCCTGCCTGGAACACTGCCACGTTCCGCCCAAATCTGTGATCCCATCATTAGTACCTATTATGCATTGACTTACCGAGGAGAACTGGGGGAATGGGCGTTGAGGTCCAAACAGCACGCTGGAGGTGTGCTCTAGAGCAGGGGCTCCCAAACTTTTCAGCACATGACCCCCAAAATAACAGCGCCAGAGACTCACAACCCCCACTAATCCCCAGAGGTGGTTGAAGCATTAGTGCACACGCGCACTAATAGGCCTATTCATACAGGGCACAGCGCTTTGATATCACAAAATAACACAACAGCCTAACAACCATAAATGCATTCTTTGATATAGTAATAAAGTAACGTTAAACTTACCTAATGAGATGGGTGAGCACTATGCATCGATCAGATTTTTGATTCTGGAAATAATCTCGCGACCCCCACCCATGTCCTGCAACCCCCCCCCCCTGCTCTATAGCAAATGGCCAGGAGGCGGCTCAAAACGAGCAGCAGAGCGCCAGCAGAGCAGCCTCAAAGAGAAGGTCTTTAACCTGCCCAGCTCGGTGCTTGCATGTACTTTGATTTTGGTTGCCGTGACAATCACAGAGGCAATCAAAAGCATGTCTTGGCAGTAATTAGCCACCAAACAAGATAAACACTAGAAAGCTGTGATTCAGTGGCCTTGACTGTGTGTGTGTGTGTGTGTGTGTGTGTGTGTATGCATGTCCATGTACTTAATACCCCTGATCCAAATCATATAAGGAAAGAATGATGGATTTTAGTATTACATCCACATTTAGATCTCTTTTACAGAATTACTTAGAGGCCCATGCAATAGGTTTTTCGACAACACAAATGTCAATACCGAAATGACACCAAATCATTAGAGTTGCACTGTAGAGCAGTAGTCTTTTCATTACCCTTCAACATAATTATGCCATAATGGATCCAACAGGGAACTTGAGAAAATGTGACTTTGAGGTTACAGTGATCCATGTAAATGACACAAAAAAAATGTAGCCAGCACATGATAAATGCTCAGAGTTCAGGAAAAGTTGAGCCAAGATGCAATTTCAACAGTTAAACTGTTTTCAGTCTGTGAGGGAAAAAGAGCCAGCTGCCCTGACTGTAGTTGGAAGCTTCTTCCACCACTAGGGGGAGCCAGTCTGATAGAGAGACATGAGTCACTTCACGAACAGATGGTGAGACGGCTGGGAGATGTGTAGCAGTGGTTGTCAAACTCAGGTCCTTGAGGGCCGCAGTGTCTGTGGGCTGTTGGTGTGTTTTAGTACTTAATTAATTTAGTTTAAATCGAATATTGGCTACAGAGTCCACACGCCTGGTTTCCAAGGCCTAAAATGGCTGCCGATCAAAAGGACACATACAAAAATCTCCACACATCCAAACTCCAGGCCCAACAGGACTGGAGTTTGACACCTCTGATGTGGATCGATCTAGTGTAGGTAGGAGGGGGAAATTTTGCCTCATTTGTGAGAACCACAGAATCTGGGGTCATATGTAACGAGAAAAGCACTTGCTTTTGGAGACTGTCAAAAACTCCAGCAGCTCCTTATCAAGGCCAAGTGGCAGTGTAGTACAACGGTATGGCAGCTGGTTTTTACAGGTTCAGTCCCAACACACAACTCTACCCTTGTATCCTTAAGCAAGGGAGTTGGATCATCATTTCTTTAGCACATATCAAGGTGTTTAAATGAAACGTGTGACAGAACAATTCGGATGACTGTAAGGCCTGTGATGGTCTTTACAGACAGAATTATTAAAAATTATACAGACATAATTATTCAGAAGTAGAGTGAGATTCAGGATGGTTGGGGACACAGACACAGCTGTGCTGCTGAGGGCGATGGGGAGATCCTCCCGTGGGGTCCCGTGAGTGGTTGGAGTAGCTCGTTTTCGGCCAGACTGAGTTTGGGATCCCAGACCGCAGTGGAGACATGCCTTTGAGCACGGCGTAATGGATCCGATCCATGAACGCAGGTCTGCACATTCAGTCAGGAAACCTCATCACAAGATACGGTAACATCCACACACACGAGCCAGCGGGAGGAGCGTTACATTATGCTTTTTATTCAACTGCAATGAGGTTTTCAGTTGTAAAAAGAGCTATACACTACCCTGTCAAAAATAAAGTTACAATATCTACAACGTGTACTTTTCTTGAAAAACAGAAAGTATCTCTCTCCTCTTTACTGGGTTTATAATCTGATTACAGCATTGATCTCTGTCATTTCTTGAAGGGTTTAATGTTCTTTCGCACAGCAGCTCAAAACAATACTGTATTTATCACAATAAGTATTTACCACATACAATTATGAGGATGGACAAATATTAAATTATACATATTAAGCCTCATATTTTGTATTTGGAATTTCAAGACAACTATGTAATACCCTGTTTGATGTAATATACCCTTGACCCTTGTGTGTAATGTACCCTTGACTGTTGCAAAATTAAAGCAATTATGTATGAATTACATCATATAAGCAATTTTCCATTTAACTATCTATTTTATAAGATCCCAGGAGAATGAAAGTGGCATAAACACTACTCTGCTTTATATTCCCATAAATTAGAAAAGGTACTACACATTGTGAGGCTGTGCTTGTGAACTGTGAGTATATGGGGTGCTGGGACTTAAATACATGTGGACTTACATACAATGAAATATATGTGGACAGTACGAAAAGAATTTAAAATTAAAGGAAACAATGTAACTGTCCGTTTGTAAACAATATCCATAGTTATAAGTTGTTTTTTTTTTCTTTATATTTAAAACCACAGCGTGCAAAAGAACACAGAACCCTTGGACACTCCCATTGTATGATCAATCCTATCCTAAAAATAACCAAATCTGTGTGAGAAATGCAGATTACTTTGGGGGAAAGACCGAATATGCCGATGCAGGAATATTACTGAGAACTCTGGATGAACATTTTACGCTGAACGCCGCTGCCCCGAAACGCAGTGCAGACCGAAATGAACTTATTCATAAAGCTTTACTGTCATTTTAAATTTGCGTCCTGATATCAACAAGATACACCCCGAAGTTCAACACTTACAGAACTTCAGAAAACAAATTCCACTTCAAAGGGAGAAAATAATTGAATACAGCATAACAGAACATAGGTTTCAAAACAGGACTTTTCTGCTTTTTTTTAAAGCAAATCAAACATGAAGGCAACTCCTTACGAATAACAGCAAATGTGTGCGGCTTTACAATGATTTTGTAATGAAATGTAAATATTCTACATTGTTTCTTTCACTGAATGAACTGATTCTTTTTAAACTAATGGATTTTTCATTACCCTTATGTACGCACAAAGTGCCTTGTGCATCTCAGTGACCGGTGTTAATTTGCTCGAGATATAACAGCTCTGCAATAGTATGTCCATATAAATGCCAATATAAACGCTGTTTGGAATATTCAAATTATACATATATATCATATATATATAAATTTACACTGAATATATTCATAATATATATCTTATGATGCTCATACAAAGGTCTGTTCATGAGAAAAATCTGCATCAAACCCTTTTCAAGCTCAAAGTGCCAAATTCTTTTCAATCGTAAAGTTATATTCTTCTCAAAGAGGAGAAAAAACATTAAATGTACATTTTACAAAAAATGTTTGCCCTGAATTCAATAAAATACTTCAAATACAGCAAATATACTTTGCTAGAAACAGAACACATGTCACAGCTTGCCTTTTTTTTTTTTTTTTTTTGTTTTTTGCATTGACTATAAACATATATATGGATCACTCTTTTCAGTTGGGCCAGTTTTCTTTTGTTACATATATAGATTAAAAAATGTCTTTAAACTGGTCTGAAGAGATTGTGTTATGTTTGCTAAATGGATATCTAGATCATTTCTTTTCCTAATGGTCGCTACATATGACAGGTTGAGGAAGAGGAGAGGCTGTGTGTTTCTTGATTTAGGAACCCTAAAAAAGGGTTCTTAAAATCTCTCCACATTCCATCCCCAACCAACCCCCCTCGCCACTAAACAACACACATCCCAAAACCCCCAACCCCCTCAAAACCCCCAACCTAACCCCTGACCCCTGGCCCCACAGATCAGAGATGACTGTTTCACATATTAAGAAACTCTAAAATGAGGGCGTGTCCCTCCCTTGTGACCCCACCCAGACCCAGTTCTTGACCCTGGCCACGCCCCCACCTCAACTGTCCTCAGCCTAAATGCACTTCCAGGTCGGGCTGGACCACTGTGTATCGGGGGTCCAGCTTAGGTATAAACCCATGGAATTCCTGGGAAGCGTTGGTGCCAAACACATCCAGGGCCTTCCTGTTCATCACTGCGAATCTGGAAAGCAAATAAGGACAGGAAATGTGAATAGGAGACCAGACCTGTGCCAAACGACATATGCTATTTTCACCCCACAAACGAGCAGTGACGAGAATAGAGCGATATGAAACATCCTGAAAATGGGTAGAAACAGGTTGTAGGAACGCCCATGTCTTCTTTTGTGTCATGCTACATACAGTAATGACTTAGCAGGGGCAGTCCCATCCAAATGGTCTTTAAAAGATGTACTTAAAACCAAAAATGCTATACATGGAGAGAGAATGTAATACACTGACGGAGACTTGATTGTAGAGCTGGACGAAGGTAGCTATTATGTGCAAGTTTTGTTAAGTGCTGTTTTGTTTGGAAAGCATTTTGGTTTTGGGGCTTGAAGTGATCATTTTTAGGAAATTCCATACATAAACAGGCTGTTTTATTTAGCTATTATTTGAAAGAAACATGTAAGCTATGAAAGATTACCTATAAATCATATGACCTCTGTCTAAACTGCATATATGTTATCGGTTTGACAAAAGTAAAAGACAAAACTCAGCAAGATAAGAAAATGTAGAAAATAACACACATTTGTTAGATCGGTAGCTTCAGGAAACTGTCCAGCAACATCATCATTCTAAAAAAAGGTCATTTCAAAAGGTCAAAAATGGCTGTTATCTAGAATTCAAGTTTCGTGGAAAAGTCAGCATTAGAGCCGCAGGGATTTTGGTTGGTATGTACAAACAAACACAAACAGAACAGGCCAAAGTGTTTTAAATCTGGCCCGCATGTAGCCTCTTCTTCCCTGCACTTGATCATGTTCCCGTTTCTGCTCTGCGCCCGTTCGCTCTGACGCACCCATATCTCTCTAAGGTTTACTCTGTGATTTTCTTCTCAACCTGAAAAAAAAAAAAAAAAAACCATTTCCCACCCATCTGAAGCATTCACCAGATTCTCGGTTTTGAATGACTGTTTGCGCTGGTTTCGACAGATGTGCAACGTAAACTGTCTCTTTATTTTATTTAAAAGAGGGACTCAATCCATTTCCCATTCTGTGAAAGACAATAAGTAAGCATGCTTGACCACAAAAGACAAATACAAACATCTGCTTACTGCAGTTAAGGTGAAACTACACTCAACACAGCTAAAGCTAATTTACAGCGTGGCGAACCCATACTCTGATCATGGGAAAATCATTTGCTGAATTTGGATAAACAATGCTCTGATCACAGCTTAATTACACTGTGATCAATGCTGAATTACAGTGAATCTTGGATGAACTATACTCTCATTGTGGCTGAATGTGGACACAACAACATTTAGGCCTACACTATGACACACAAAGGTGAACTCAATATGTGAAACTCTGAGAAATTTCTTAAGGGGGGGAAAAAAAAACCCACAACCACAAAACACAAGAACATTTAAAGGAAAACGTGATCCATCTGTCAAAACAGCGCAGAGTATCTGCGACGTGGGAAAATGCTTGTTACACTCCGGCCCAGAACAAACAGCTGCGGCACTAGGGACGTCAGAACCGCTGGGCCCATGAGGCCCGCTAAACGCTAAATGCACCCAGGTGCAATAAAACATTTCAATTTTATGTGCATCTCAAACTCTAAACATGCACAACAGAGGGCGTGGGGGGGGGGGGTGGGGGCGGGCCGGGCCCAGCGGAGCCCTTAAACCGCAATAAACAGCCTGGACAATGTGAACCGGTGGGCCGGGGGTGGGGGGGGGGGGCTGAGCAATACACTCATTCCACAGAACAGCACTGTTGCAACATTCTAACATTCCTCAAATCCTCAAGGGAACGCAATACTTAAGATGGACTAAAAAAAAAAAAAAAAAAAACTCTGGCGATAAAAACGCGTACGGAATACTTTTTTAAATCAGGGTGAATAAAATGCCACTCGCCATTCTGTTTGTCTGATAGGATCGTTACACATTTCAGTGAAGGGGAAGATATTAATGAGGTGTCACAGATCAGTAGGGGCCACGCAATGTGTGCCAAGAGCAATATTTCTCCCTGCGAGCCCCAGAGCAGTCATTTAGTTTCCATTTGGAAAAGGTAAAAAACCAAACATCTGTGATGGTCTCCAGCGCTTCACTCGGGGAAACTTAAATCAAGCCGTGATTAATTTCACTGTCATGGCAACTATATTAAACACATCCCCGGTCTGACACTGTGTGAATCCCAGAAGCACTGACTGCACGGCCCCTCCCACATGTACTGTATGTACATACAATAGAGCATGAAAAAAAACCCAATCCCAGGAACTGGTGCTCGCACTAACACAAATGCAGCATGCATGTACACATGTACACATGCACACACACAGATGCACCGGCTGACACAAATACACACACAGGCCCGTATGCACGCTCACACATACACACACAGGCCAGGCCCGTGTGCACGCTCACACATACACACACAGGCCCGTGTGCATACTCACACATACACACAGGCCCGTGTGCATACTCACACATACACACACAGGCCTGTGTGCATACTCACACATACACACACAGGCCCGTGTGCACACTCACACATACACACACAGGCCCTGTGTGCATACACTCACACATACACACACAGGCCCGTGTGCACACTCACACATACACACACAGGCCCGTGTGCATACTGACAAATACACACACAGGCCCGTGTGCATACTCACACATACACACACAGGCCCGTGTGCATACCCACACACTGACAAATACACACACAGGCCCGTGTGCATACTCACACATACACAAACAGGCCCGTGTGCATACTGACAAATACACATACAAATGTATACACACACACACACACACACACACACACACACCTGCCCTTGGTCAGCCTCAGGAGGAACTTCCAGTAGGAGGGCCGCAGGTTCTGCACTTCCATCACAGCCTGCGGAGAAACAGCACATATACACACACACACAGACAGACAGACACAGACACAGACACAGACACACACACACACACACACACACACACACACACACACACACACACACACACACACACACACACACACACACACACACACACACACACACCTGCCCTTGGATGACCCAGCTGTCAATCTCAGCTGCTCCTGACTGTAAAAGGGAATGTGGTCTTAATTAAACCAAACACAGGTCAAACAAACACAATCAATAAACTAACTGCCACACCAAACACCAAGTAAAGCCTTCCAAACAGGCACACACACACACACACACACATACAAACCAGAGCTGGCCACAGTCGCATCACTTTGAGTTTGAAATTAACTTATTAAATCACATCAGTTAAAAAAATTCAGAAAAAGGATTGTTAAATTTACACAAATACTGTTTATCTATTATAACAGCATGATGTGCGTTGACAAAATATTGACAAAATACAATTATAAGCTAATAAAATACATTTCAACCATAAATCAGAACAATTTTAGCATGAAGTATTTGTAAAATAAACTTGTCCCGGTCATCAGTGGCAACATGTGCTCTCAATGAGTCTCTGATTTTGACAAATGAGACCTTGTTTTGCAGAGGTTACACACTACTTTGCTTTTGTCTTTTACTTCACCATTAATGCAGGAGGAGCCAAATGAATTTCACTTTGATTAATTGCTGGAGTTATACTCCCATCAGGAGATGCTGACTCAGTGCTCTCGGTCATATCAACATTACATTCAGCTTTAAGCATCAGATTTTTAGCAAAAACAGTCCTAGTTATGTATTAAAAAAACATACATACCGGTAAATAATCAAGTAATTCATTTGCACTGGCACTTGCTCATGTGATCATTACAGAGACCATAAGCTACTTAAAAATAAGGGCTGTCAAAACTATGTTAAATTCATTAAACTATTAAATTCAAGTATGATGGTAACAAAAAAAAGACAAGTTACTGAGACAACTCTATGGCTAAAACACATGATCGAATTTCCAATTTATAGTACAAAAACTGTTTTAACTAAGATCAAGCTCCAGACTTAAACCTGACGATCCAAACACCCGCATGCTCGTCACTGCACCACATCACACAGGCAGGACGGGGACTCCCACATTCTCACAGCGCTGAGTTTACTCTTTCTGTGGCTAGCAACAGAGCAGAAAACCTTCTCCATTTTTGCATGTCACGCTGACCTCAGGAGAAAATAAACATTTGACACAAAACAACAAACTCCCGTACTGATTATAGCATTATCTTTCATAGCTCTCTCCCAAAGGAACACACAGCAGTGTTTATTTTTGGTAAAAAATTTTCCATTTTCTGTTTACCAGTGTGTGTGTGTGTGTGTGTCTGTCTGTTTGTGAATAACAAAGCGGACAAGGGAACCGAGAGAGAAAGTGAGAACTAGCAAGACAACAGACACACAGGAGTGAGAGAGCGAGAGATAAGAGCAAGAGCGATAGAGGCGAGTGAAAGTGAGAAAGAAATAGAGAGTGAGTGAGAAAAAGAAAGACAGAGTGAGAGCATGAGAGAGAGAAAGACATAAAGAGACAGAAGAGACAGAAAGAGAGGAGAGCAGGTGCAAGTCTGAGACAAAGCGAGGTAGTCATCAAAGGCCGGGGAGCATGTGAAGAGGGTGTAAACACTCCAGCTGGTATTTTCCAATGAGCTGCTTCCATTAAGGAGATTTATTTCATTCCCCCTTGTTTCTCATCAATATAAAATCCCATGTTATTTCATTCACCCCCTTTTGAATTTCTTCATCAATATAAAAGGCTCCCATATCATAGACAGATGGATCTCTGCTGAGTCACTGCTGCTGTCACAGTGGATCTCTCATGGAATTACACAGTGGATCTTTCAAAGGATCTCTCAGCTGAATTACACAGTGGATCTCTCAATAACACGTGGACTCCTTCAGTGGATCTCTCACTGTGTTAATTATACAGTGGCTCACTGTGCTGAATTATACAGTGGATCTCCATACCAGTGGAAGGCTACATGGATCATAGTGGATAGGTGGATCCTCACTCACTGTGGCTGAATTATGGACACTGCGCTGAATTATACAGTGGATCTCTCACTGTGCTGAATTACACAGTGGATCTCTCACTGCGCTGAATTATACAGTGGATCTCTCACTGTGCTGAATTATACAGTGGATCTCTCACTGTGCTGAATTAGTGCACAGTGGATCTCTCACTGTGCTGAATTACACAGTGGATCTCTCACTGCGCTGAATTATACAGTGGATCTCTCACTGCTGCTGCTCACTTATACAGTGGATCTCTCACTGTGCTGAATTATACAGTGGCTCTCTCACTGTGCTGAATTACACAGTGGATCTCTCAGTGTGCTGAATTATACAGTGGATCTCTCACTGTGCTGAAGTATACAGTGGATCTCACTGAGCATAACCATTAGCCTATGAGAAACTGCTCTGTCACTGGGAGAGGCTAATGTAGCAGTAGCCCAAGTTGCCTTGGGACAAATGAAACCCTCCCTCCCAATACCAGAGGGAAGAAAATGGATGATTCATTTACCAATAGAGTAACTTATTGGTTACACACAGATAGCAAGTTCAGCTGTCACAAATGCACTGCCATTACAGATACAGTAAAGACCCCACTGTGCGCTGCTTCATTTGGCAGAGTAAGGACGCTACACTGACACAAAGCGTAGCTGCCAGACTAATCCATACAAAGAGACTCGAGTGTACCACAGCAGATTACCTCAGACCAGCGGTCAGAATTATACATTATATAGTTTACACTGTTAATATTGTAGCAATGTGTTCATTTTAATGACTGTGTAGACCATCTCTGCCCACCAAGAGACTGGTGTTGGAAATTAGCTTTGGCTATAAACACATGTACAGTACATCAGACAGTGCAATTGCAATTGTCAATGCTCCCTGTGCTTGTCCCTCACAGATAAACTAATAAATAAACCGTTGTGCTCTTTTCTTACAGCCTGGAAGCAGATGGCGGTGGACACGGCGTAGATGAGGGTGTCGGCGTGGGAGATGTAGGGGAAGCGTCCGGCCTCGATGCCCTTGAAGTACATGGTCTGTTGGGTACAGAGAGAGAACAGCGGCCGATAAAAAAGGGGTACCAGACGCTCCAAGCCCGCTGTAAAAAAGAGGACTATAGAGGTGCTCAACAGCAAGGACAATCAGACTGTATTACAGGACTCTTTACCTGGACAATTTCACTGGGATTAGCCCGAAATAAGGCAAGCTGGAGCACTCAGAGCTCAGAACAAAAGACATTTTAATGAATGGGAGACTGACGTTTCAACGTCGATGACGTCTTCCTCAGAGTCAAAACAAAGACGAGAAATGCATCTGGAGGTGTACCTGGAGAAGTACCCTCCTATCATTTACTCAGGCAACGGCTGCATGAAAGGCTGCAGGTGATCTGTTATAAACGAAGTGTTAGCACGGACGCTCACCTCCACCAGCTTAGAGGCCAGGTACATGGAGATAGAGGTGCTCTTGTAGAAGAACATGGAGATCCCAGCCAGGAAGCCTGGGAGTGCAAACAGAAAGCATGGGCAAAAAATACAGACCATAATACGAGCAAATGTGAAAAGCATAATACTTCATACATGGAGCATACAGAAATATGATAATTATAATCGCAAGCTTTCAAACGCTCAATCGCTCTTCATAGCCCATGAAAATGGCCTGATAATCGGGTGAAAATGTGATCCCACTGGTCAATGCTTTTCTATAATCACCATCAAACAACCAATTAGGTTTTATGGGCGGGGAAATAATGATATGAAGACTAAAATTGTCTGTTTATATTTTAGCTCACTGGCTGTCCCAGATCCACTTTATCCATAAATGTACTGTCAAAACTTGACGATCAACATTCGTCCTTCAGTTTTACTGAAACAGAGTGAGGCAAATAGAGTCTGTGAATTCATTAATCACCAAAACCAATTTGCTGAACTGTGTTTGAGGAGCCAAAAAATGAATGCTTATTTTAATTGGAAATCAAAGCTCAGTTGATTGAATGAGTGGCAATGTTTTTACAGGCAAACCAATTAAAATTTCCAATGATCTGTCTCCAGTGGGCAGTGATACGGGCCTCTGGGTGATGGTGCTCTGTGTTCCCCAGCCCGGGCCTTACCAGCGATGAGGGCGTGGAGCTCGTCATCCAGGTTCCTCAGCCACCGTAGAACGCAGCTCGTCCCCTGAGGGAGACGGACACCAACAGCTGTGACACCTGCCTTTGCCCACTCCCCCCCACTGCCGATTGTGATGCGTACGAGGTGGCACTCAGGGAGACCACTATATCACTTGAAGGCAAGCGCCACTCCCCCACAGAACCCGAGCCGCTTCGCCAGACCCAACTCATCTCGTTGGGCCCCTCGTTGGTTTTTTGATCAGCTCTGGTGTAGGAACATACGTACTCCAACCGCCCAACCCCCCAACCAAAAAAAACACAACGGCTGCCGAATATTCCACCGCTGACATTTACTAACCCAACCCATCCCAAAAGCTGTCAAAATGGAGGCTACCCAGGCGTGCGGAGCGCCAGGGGAGCCGCAGAGCGCCAGAGCTCTAGCAGCACCCGAGCCCAGCATCTGGACCAGAGAGGCAGCTCTGTTTCCTCCATCACTGTGAGAGTCATTTCCATCTCACTAACAGTTTCTGTGCCCTGCGCTGTTAATGTTTCCATCTTATACTGGCAGCGGGGCAGGGCTGAACAATCTGCCCACAACACACTTACTATTTTTAAAGTTTTAAGTTCTGCGCACAAGGAGAACAGAGCAAAAACCAGCGGTACCACATATAAAACAAAAACCCCCATATAGTTGGAAAATTTGAAAAAGACTGCATGATGTGAGTGAAGGTATTGTTTTTCTTTCCTGTTTATTTTTGTACTTAATGGTAAATTACAGTTGTAAAAAAAAAAATACAGAATGAAAATGTGCCACTCTAATTAGAGAGAGGGGAGTGACAGCGACTCTCAGCGTTAAGAGGGTGGGACTGCGAGAGGTTACCTTGTAAATGCTGACGAACGATCCCAGGAAGGCGCCCAGCTGGAAGTTCTCCTTGTTGTAGAGCAGGGACAGCAGGCGGGACGGCCTGGTGAAGACGTGGCGAAAGGCGGAGGGGATCTTCAGGCAGCACTGGATCAGGTAGCCCACGCTGAACATCCGAATGAAGCCCTGTCCATACGGACATCACAATGACTTACCTGTACATACACACCTGTGCACACAAACCTATGCACACACACACCTGTATGTACACACCTGTACAGACTCACCTGTACACATACACCTGTGCATACACACGTGTGCACACACATAAACACACACACACAACAGCATGCCTGTATATACACACACATACACATACACACACACACGCACAATGACATGCCTGTATACACACACACACACACACACACACACGCACATGCGCACAGACACACACACACACACATACACAGACACACGTACACAGACGCACACACACACACACACACACACACAAACATTCATGCACACACAAGCATAAATTCATATGAGCAAAAACACACACAAGCACGCACAAACACACCGCCCAGACCTATTCTAAAAATACACAAATAGCTCTCACATGTCTGCACACATTAATAAATAAACTCCACATTTAACATGTCTGTGTATAACCCTGTCAGTCAACACATCCGCACATGTGTGAAAGCTCACAGACACTCCAGAAAAGCACACAAATCACATTCTCTATGTCACACACACACACACACACACACACACACACACACACGCATGCACGCACACACACATGCAGACACACACATGCATTCCAAACACGCAGTTAATGGATGCACTCCTCCATTCTATGATTGGACACATGGCTAATGCTCTATGCTTTGTGAATTCCTCCAGCTCTGGGTAACCACTGAAAGGTAACTGCAGAAAATAAACTCAGAGCTGCGCTGAGACCATTTTCCTGTGAAGGGAAGAGGTAGTGTTTTTTCAGGGCGGGGTGAGAGGTGTTCTCATGAGAGCGGAAAACGGACTTTATTGGTGGATATCCTACATGCGCATGGAAAGAGATTCCACGCCAAGAGCGACCATTAAGCCTTGTCCATAGCTGTGTGTGTGTGTGTGTGTGTGTGTGTGTGAGTGTGTGTGTGTGTCTGTGTGAGTGTGTGTGTGTGTGCGTGTGGTGTGAGTGTGTGTGTGTGTGTGTGAGTGTGCGTGTGTGTGTGTGCTTGTGATAGAGAGAGAGCAAGTGAGTGTACATGTGTGTAGATGAGTGAGAAAGAATGTGTGTGTGTGCATGTGTGCATGAGCAAGTGAGTGTACAAGTGTGTAGTTGAGTGAGAGAGAAAGAGTGTGTGTGTGTGTGTGTGTGTGTGTGTGTGTGTGTGTGTGTGTGTGTGTGGATATGAGTGACAGTGTGTATGTGTTCATGCATGCCCACAAAATAAGTGGCTTTGCTCTCAGGATAAGGGAGCAACAGAGCTCAATCTGTTTAAACTTTCCATGAACATTTAAAGGACAAACGAAATGTTCAGTACAGAAACACCTTTAAATGCACTTAAGATTTGAAACAGAACATTAAAAATGTGAACTAAATAAGTTCCTACTCCATTAGATGAATGACTGTTGTGACACGTTTTCTTGAGTGTTTCTCTTACTTTGACACAGTAGGAGATGCAGTTGTCTTCATAGTGTTTGCAACACCTATGTCTGGGTCCGCGTTTACATCTGGAAGCAATAAAGAAAACCCTGTCACTCGTCTTTCGCCTTGGCCGTCGGACTTGCATTTAAACAAACATTCAATTCAACAGACAGTAAATTACAGGAAAAGTCATTTCTTTAAAGAAAAAGACCCAGCCCCTCCAAAGCCTACTGGAATTAATAAGCCTTTGAAAAAACAAAACAGCCGACAGGACATTAAGTCAGGCAATTTACATCCAACAGCAAGAAAAAGAAATTACAAACCTTCTCAGGAGAGGCTAATAAAACACTCAGTAAGGCCTGGATTTGCACCTTCCACATATTTATACTGAGAACAGTATTAAAGGAAAAGTGTGTGTCTGAATGTGTATTTTCATACATGTGTGCTGAACTGAACAGCTGTCTGTACGAGTTTATTTAAACTGGCTGAATATCTTGCTTTTTGCGATGGATGGATGTAAGACTCATCTCATTGAGATTTTATGTAGTGTAAACAGAGGGATCCAGATTCGCAACAAGACATTCCCATGCAACCTCATCTTCTGAATCGAACGTTCACATACAAATGTGATAATTTCAGGTCTATTTATTCCCAGTTTTTAATCCCAGTTGAGCTATCACAGGGATTTGTTTTGGAAACTGTATGGTGTCAATATTTGCACCTACTTATATTCTACTAATTAGTTTGATGCATTAGCTATGTGGAACATACACCCAGGGTGCCTGTAATACCTTAGACCTGCTTGTAAAATTAAGTGTGATTTTTTTTTTTTTTTGTTTTCATTTCTGGTGATTTTAAAACCTTTTTGAAGCATCAGCCAGCTTCATGACAAGCCGTAAATTGGTAATTCTTGTGTTGGTTCAGTACGATTCTCACACAGATTCTAGCAGCCTGCGGGTTAGAGCAGCAATGGAGGTACTACTGGAGCCGGGCCGGGCCCGGGCCTGGGGCCGAGGCTGGGGCTGGGCTGGGCCTGGGCCTGCGCTGGCTCCACGGCGGCCCTCTCTGGGGCCCTGGCATACACGTGCTCCGCCAGGAAGGAATGTGTGGGGATCTCTTCCTTGCCCACAATGAACCTGCAGCCCAGAGACAAGCACACATGAGAGGGCCCCCACGGGACTGACGAAAGGAAGGACGAGGGGTGAGGGAATCACCCTTTCCCTGGCACTGGCCTGACGGATGGGCGTTTGGGGAGACGGGGCGCGGTGTGGGTTTGAGGTGCGACTGCCCCGGAGGAGATTAGATAAGTAAAGTTCCTCACGCCCTGACCGCTCTTATCTGCCCTGCAGGCCTGCTTCACCTCACCTCTGTTTTTAAAAGGGCAGTAAAGCCGCTTCTTTACGACCCGAGAGAAGCTCTGCTCAGTCTCCAGCTAATGAACTCCACTCAGTAAAGGAGCCGCTAAAGGATGCGGACAGAGCGCCACGCTCAAATTACAGAGCCCGAAGCGGCATGTGCTAAAAACACACATCAGACCGGCTTCTGTTTTAACCCCACCGCTTTCAGAGACGACCATCAAACAAAACCAACATGTAAAAGTAGCAATAAGCTCATTTTTTTCCTGACATTTCCACCATATTCACACTGATGTCAGGATAAAACACAATGAAGATTTGTCTGGGCCTGTTCTTAGCCATGTACTCTGTTTATGTTGTAATTGACATAAAGCCATTTCTGTAAGTGGTAATAACAAAGTGGCTCTTTTTTTAGCTGGGACACAACATAAAATCACCAGCATTGTAAACTACCAGAGTAATGACGATCCTGAATATTACAGTCGAAATGGAAATGAAAAAATGTTCCTGCTTACTTGAGTGCTGAGAATGCAAACCCCTGAAGTCCATCTTTACACCTTTAAAAATAAACACAAACAAGCAAAGCAATTAGTTTAAACATCACACCAATCATATTTCCTCTGAATAAAAAGAACCAAAAACACAATCTGACGTTCTTACATGTTATAAAAATACAGTTTTGCATGAAAGATTTTCCCATACTACAGAAAGCTATTCAGCGTTTATATGTTTAAACAGTAGATGGCGCCGTCATGCTAGACAGCACTGCAATAAAGTTCAAATGGCCTAACGGAATTGTATGGGTCTGCAAACACACACACACACACACACACACACACAGGAAAACACTCGAATGACTGGGCAGCAGCCATCGTCTGTTAATCACAAGCAGGCAAATGATCTGATCTCCCTGTGTGTTCCACTGTGAGAGCGATACAGTGGAGAGGGTTCTGTGCTCGCCGCTCATTATAATCAGTGAGTGTGAGGGAGAAGAAATCCTAAAACACCGCAGGCATGAATGTCATATTCCTGTGAGTTAATGTCTAACTTTATTTAAATTTAAGTAGTACAGATCATCATGGAGGGATTTTTCTTCCTTTTTTTGTACAATAAACTCCTCTATGACAAAAGGCCAAAGCACTAAAACAGCATGGGTAAACTATAAAAAAAATTTAAATACAACCTAGACTTTTTTTTTTGCCTTCTTTTTGTATGTTTGGCTGTCTGTCTGTCTGGCTGCACTGGTGTGAGAGAGTGAGTGGGAAAAGTGAGCCGTTTGTTTCAGTGGGTGGGATAGAATTACTGTGTTTATTGAATGAGAGAGAGCCCGGGTTTCCCTCAGTTAAACAGCACTTAACTCGGAGCAAACGGCCGGTCAGAGCCAGGCAGTGCTGGGCCAAGCGGCGCAGCGCAGGGCAGGGCAGGGCCGCCTGCCCCCTGCCCAATGAATCTTCCTGGCTGTCGGTCGCGCTGCCTCACTCCCTGCCTGTTTACATTAAACAGGGCTATCACGCAGGCCTAGTTAGGCTGCAGGAATTCCACTCCCCCGCCACCCCTGCCTAAATAAACAGAGGGGGGTTAGAGATGGCCATCTCCTAACCCAGGTAGACACGCACCACATGTCAGCCTGCGTTTAAGCGTAAACACTGCAGACCAAGCGCTTTCTTGTGAATCGGCAACGGGGAGACTGGGTGTAGGTGGGGACAAGGAGGACCCCAGCGGGAGTTGGGGGGGTGGCATCGGGCCTTTCAAACCGGGCGGGTGGCTCTGGGCTTCAGTTCAGACGGCGGCGCCTGAAAGAGAGAGCGCCGCCTGACTGTTCCGCCGAGCCGGGGCTGAGAATCGCGGATTCCGCGCGCGTCGCATAGCTGAGGTGCGAAATCCATGACCCACGGCTACACTTGTGTTCCGCATTCTTCCGCCGTACAGAAAGAGAGAGCGAGAGCGTTCAACTCAAGGGTTCAGTCGCCGCCAAAAATGGAGGCCTTTTTTTCCTCCTTTTCTGATACTGTATGTATGCGCACAAATCTAATACTTTCTCCACCAAACTTGTCAGAAACTCTGATGAGGTTGACAGAAGGGGGGGGGGGTAGGATTACAGCACACTGCTGGAAACAGATACCACCATGGATTTTCCATTTATATAAAACGAAAAAACTTCCTTCATTAAACTATTTACCATGAATGAATAGCTATGGTATAATGTGATTATGAGAGTTATGAATGTCAACGGAATTAGCTCAGGGATGCGATAAAGGCCACTCTCACAGACAAAGGAACGATTCAGAACCGGCATCGCCATGATCCGCTCACCACATTCCAAAGCCATTTCTACAAACCAAAAATTGGTCCTAGTAATAATACAAAAAAATAAAACAAAAAAAAAAAACACAAGCCAGGTTTGAGGTTCCAGACTAAACAGTTGACCGGGGGTTCGGGGTTCGTTATGGAAGAACGCACAGTTTGAAGTGGGACCTGGAGCAGAACTTAGAGGCCGTACTTGCAGAATGAGTCCACACGGTCACCCTTTTCCGGCTCTGGCTTCTCTCAGTTTATGCGACAGCTTCATCTGGGCGCATGTCGCTTTTATCCAGCGAGAGTACGCCTGGGTGACCCCTCAGATAAAAAGGTCAACCCCCCCGACAGCTCAAAGCGGAACAGCTTACAGATGGTTGGGGAAAAGCCCAAAACAAATTTCGCCTTGACAGTTTTACATTTGGTTTTCCCAAACATCCTGTGATGTGATAAGTAATTAAATCTGTGCTTAAATATAAATACCAACACTTTTCATTTTTCGCCTGTGGCGTTTTTGGCTTGCTGCTTTACGCTGTTACTTACTTCTCTGTAGCCATGCCCTTTGGCCTTTGCTACTACTGGTGCTACAATTACAACTACTGCTAATAATAATAGCAACAGGGACTAAATCAACAAAAACAATAATAACAATAATAATATTGATAATAATAATAGTAAAAAGGTCAAGATTATAAAGAAATGCTGTGAGGCGGAGGCTGCCAGGCATACTGTACATGCTGATCGGCGGTGAGCAAGAGATCAGGCCCCTTAAAGACGTTTGATGGATGTTGAGATGATGTTGCGTTGGAAACGGTCAGGCCGCGGGCGGGGCTAGGATTACAGGCCGCTCCGACATCAAAAGACCCGGTCCAAAAGGCTCCTGTCGTCAGGGAAACCTGAGCAGCTTCAGATAAGACGCGGCCTCCTCGTCCTTATTTATAGCTCTGCTAAAGAGAGCGCCCCGCGTGACACGCCCTTCCTTACGACTCCGGCGGCAAAATGAAAAGCCCCCCGCCCTGAAAGACTCCCCTTTGATTCGGGAACGATCTTATTGGGTATTTCATCATCTTTTCCTCACTGGAAGTCATACGAGGTTCTGAGCTCCCGCTCTGGGTCTTCATAAAGGCACCAACCAAGAGAGAGCGGACATACTTTGTATTATATCCAAATCCATACGGTTTATTTATAGAAAAGGATTATCATCATTTCTGTACCCAATAAATCAATAATTTGATACCCCCCTTTCACTTCCTACTTATATGAAGTAATGATAAACAAATACTTTTGGATAAATAATAATTGTAAAATAAGATGTGAGGGCTAAAATGCAGGCCCACTAAATGATGTGTGTGAAACAAAGTGCTTTAATTACAGACAAGTGCAAAACCTGGCTAACAAACATAGTACGATTGATATAAAACAGTGGCCTTCACTACCTTATCAAACAGATCACAACTGTTATCGACACAAACTTAACTCTTTCAGTTGCTTTTTGGCCTATGTGAGAGCAGGTACAGCGTAAGAATGGGCTCTAAACAGGAATGTCCCCGATAACCTCCAGAAATCACATTGTTCTGCTGTAACAGCTGCAGCAGTCAGCCTGAGACTCCTGTGTAAGTTAGGGGCTGCTTATCCATCCTGTCCACAGATCCCTGATGGGACAGGAGGGGGCGAGTGAAGGAAATAGCCTGACCTTGAAATTCAAGATGGGGCAAAAAAAAAAAAAAAATTGCAAGGCTTCATCCGGAGGCTTGCAGGAGTCTTATTTGCGCCCAAGCGAGCGATGACTCTGGTCTTTAATCTTCCGCACCTCTTCGAACCTGTAACCCAAAACCCAAAGTGCTGTGAAATCGATCCGCGACTATATTTACGCGCCCTGACGCGAACAGAAATAAGGGCCTTGCCGCGACTCGCCTTTGGACCGCTACGGTGGAGCAGGTGTCAGGGAGTCCCCCCGCTGTGTGCTCTGATTTGTAAAAAAAAAAAAACACATAACCCACGGGATTTGGGATGGGGGGGTGGTGCGGGGGGGCTGGGATGAACAACCCCATCCCGACCAACGAGATAACAGACACCTAAACTCACAGAAGGTCAATCTGAAAATCGCTGACACCAATCAAGGGGACCTTTGATCATTTTACACGCGCCTTCAAAAATAGAAAACGCAGGGCCGTAATGCTGGTCGCTGTCGGTCCGTCCCATGTATCCAGTTCAAAAACGCTTCCCAGTGAATGAAGGATGCAGCCGTATCTGTGATCGTTTCCATGACACTTTGGCCAGTTTGAGCTTGTGATTAAGTGGTTCTGCCTTGGGCTCCGTGGGAATTCTGCAGACTTTGCTTGAACACAACTCTTCCGCAGTTTATCATGAAACAAATAATGTGGTACTACCTGATATCCCATATAAAACCTAGGTGAATTACATTCATTACTAAATCAAGGCTTTTCTTCAATGGCTTCCATATTGGTCCCCTAAGGGACCAAAAGGTTTCAGTGTGAAGGACAAGACAAACGACATACTTACAGCAGATATACAGCACAAAAAACTACAGATCAAACAGCATAATTTATGATAAGCTGTGCGCAAGAGAATCAAATGAGAGACTTATCCGAAATTTTAATGTATTGTGGTATTTTGGTAACTTATTTTAGTAAGCATTTTAGTATGTATTTCAGGAATTTTGTACTGTAGTCAGTATTTTCATGTAATATAATGTAATGTAAAAGAATGTATTGTAACTATAATGAAAATCATATCCAAACCCCCAGGTAAAAAGCCCTAAAACCACAGAAAAAGGACATGATAGACCAACACAGATCCGTGGAGTGTGTGGGGTGCGTGGGGGCGGGAGGGGCTTGGGGGTCGGACGGATGGTCCACAGGAAGGAGCAGAGGACCCGGAGAGCGTGCCACGAGTCGGCAGGGCCCCCTAAGTGCCTCCGTCCTCAAACAGGTGCAGCACCCAAAAATAAAACCGGAGAGGAGAGGAGAGCCGGAGAGCGGGAGAGCCGGAGAGGTGAAGTCCTGAGGCTGGTGTGCGAGAATCCGCCTGGGACCCGGGACCCCCCGACCTCGAAAATTGATCCCCACTCCATCTGTCACGAACACCCCGTGGAAGGAATGCATTCTGTTTACAGAGTCCCGGGCCCCGGTGACGCGGATCCTGCCTCCGGTCGGCCCACACGCGCGCAAGCTTCCCGCTACGGCAACTCTCCCCAACGGAAATCGCTCGCGGCTCCTGGGAACGACGCGCAGACCTGCCGCGTGTCGGAAAATAACCCCGGCTAAAGCTCTGTCACGTCCATGAGCCTAATTAAGCCCTGATACGGTAATTACAGAACCAAGTTGACGGCAAACTCTAGCGGTGCAAATGAACGAGAAAAAAATTAGCCAAATTGGTCCTAATTAGTTAAATTAACCGTGCTGCAATTGAAGAAAGCAATTCCCCTAAAATAATAATAAAGAGGAATCAGTCAAAACTCCCGTGCCACTAGGTAGTTTAGCCGTAATCATCCAATCTGCCCAAATTCACATGATGAGGGCTGCTGAGACCGTTTTTCTTCAAAATGGAATCAGGCTGAGGGGAACCGCAATATGCGGTCTGACCCCCGTGAAGAAATGTGTCTCGCCTGTTAAAAGAAAGATCAGTAACAATAAAAAAGCCAAATCCAGTTCTTGTCAAAATAAATATGTAAGAGTTATGAAGGAGGCTCAGCATTGCACACCGCAGACGGGGTCGTTCTTGACCGGGGGCAGGAGTGTGGGGGAGTTGAACCGGGAGGGGCGTAACATCTGTCAAACCAGCACCCTGCTGCACTTCAGGGACCTATAAGGAAGAGTTTTAATCAAACAGACACTTCCTCCTCTACAGGCCTCGGGAGGCCCAGCTTTCACATACGCTGATCTGGGGCTGGAGGTCTGTGTAAACACACTGAGGAGCCAGACGGACAACAGGATGCTGCATGTGTGACTGGCTGGATGTGTCAGGGAGTGGTGCGTGTGTGTGTGTGTGTGTGTGTGAGAGAACAAGCGAGTGTGTGGGTGAACATGTGTCAGTGATTCATTTTCAGTGTCAGGGCGTGTGTGTGTGTATGTGTGTGTGTGTGTGTGTGTGTGTGTGTGTGTTGGACAGCAGGACAGCAGAGACTGAATGTGTCAGTGTTTGTGTGTGTGTGAGTTATTTGTTTGGAGTGTCAGGGTGTGTGTGGGTGTGTGTGTGTGAGTTATTTGTCTGGAGTGTCAGGGTGTGTGTGTGCATGCGTGCATGTGTGTGTGCACATGTGAGTGTATGTGTTTATGTATGTATGTATGTATGTATGTATGCATGTGTGTTGTCAGTAGGGGGCCTGCTGTCATTTAGGAGCCATCGGGATGAATGAAGCTCCAGCATCTGTGATGCAACACAGCTGCTGATCGGCTGTGCAGTGATCTGCTGTGAATGCCTGATGTTCTCCAGGGAACACCGGACACCTACACTGCAATTCATGTGACTGCAGAAAGCACACAAAAGCCCTAACATGGCTTATGACTGAAGTAGGAAACTTAAACTTAAGAGAATAACAGGTAGGTTTCTTAACAGGCTGCATTTGTGAAGGTATGTCCTTCAACATTTCATCAAATTACCGGGAGCCATTTCCGCTCTCATTAACGCTCCAAAGTCAGGGAAAGCCAGCTTCAGGCGTGTTAAGTTCCAAAAACATACAAAATGAGAACAAAAGAAAAGAAACTGGCACACTGACAAGAAGGGAAAATGTCCAAGAAGAAGTATAGGACACATTTGATTTGTCTGAATCTGTTCACATCCAAGGAAATAAGAAATGTTGTGTTTATGAGCTTAAAGATTTACTGCATTTCTGCGTAGAACCCAGAACAGTTACAAGATTTAGTGTTGTGTATTTGGAAACGGTCCCTCCATTTTACACAAGCTCAAATCAACACGGATCTACTGGAAGACTACAGCTTCATCTGGTTTTATGATAAGTCATAAGTCTCGCACAAGCCAACATCGATGACAAGCTAGGTCTCAGTGTGTGGCCATTGTGGGTACCAAGTGATTGTTGTTTCCTCATTAAAAAAAAAAAAAAGGCCCAATAAACGGAGGAGGGAGCGAACGACGAGCCACACCACTAAAATCTCAGACTCGCATTTCATAATGGCTTAGCTCATACACAGGAGGTCACATGCTTGAGACTGAAGAAAGACAGTGTTCAAGAGCAAGTTCTTCAACAAATATTTTCAGCTCCTGTCTGAATCTGGATTAAAAGAAATATATATGTGTGCGTTTATGTGTGTGTGTGTGTGTGTGTGTGTGTGTGTGTGTGTGTGTGTGTGTGTGTGTGTGTGTGTGTGTGTGTGTGTGTGTGTGTGTGTGTGTGTGTGTAGAAAGTCAACTTAGTTGAGATTTGTTGAATGTCAACCTCATTTTCCCAAGCAAAACATTGTTGAACTAAGCTGAGACCAGGAACAAATAACCAAGAGAAGCAGCTACGTCTTGTTTGCGGAAAGAGGTCACAGAGGAACACGACCATCAAACAATGTCAGCCAGGAATTAACACAAATCTCCTGACATGTTCTCATTCCTCTTCCAGTCCCTCCTCCCACGGACATCCCTGTATTAGCATTAGCGTCAATAGATTCAGAGGAGCCGCATACAATAAGGAAGCCCCTATCCTTTCTCAAAACAAACTAAGTGGCCATCCGCATTCCCTATTGAGAGGTCAGACAGAAGCCATCGAGTCTTCCTCACACTGAGATATGAGTTTATCCAAGTAAGATTTACTGAAATGATTAAGACTTGTCTGTTCCATCTTTAACAAACAATAACAATTAAGAAAAAAACGTGTGCGGCGGCTTATGACACTGTCCGGATACGACACGACAGCACCTCAAAAACATGCGCGCCCCAAGACACACCGGGGGGGGTTGGACCCTCACTCTGGAGGTGTTTCGTGCTTATACGGGACCTGTGAGGGCGGGGAGATTTACTGCCGGGAGCCGGGAGAGATATACTGCAGAAAGATCCAGAAGCCGAATGGGGAGAAGAGGAAAGAATTGTGTGTGTTAGCAGGGTGCTGGGGGGGGGGGGGGGTGCTGGCTTCTCCTCAGCCAAATCAGGCACGATGCCCAATAGAAATACACACAGACATACTCCCCAGAAACTAGCTCATGTGTACCCGCAGTGAAAAATGTTACAGGATAAATATTTGAGTCTCTGTGGTTCTAGCTGCTGGTTCCTTGCTCTGTTATCACACGCACGCCTGTAAACTCACAGCAGGAGCCTCTCACGGACGCTCCTGTCAGCCCCCCTTCTTTTTACACAAACATACATAAATACCTCATTAACTCCATATTTGTCATCACGTATTTGATTTGGCGTGAATTAATATGCTGACCCGTTTGACATTTAATGCAGTATCAGGGGAGGGTGGGGGTTTGTGGGGGTGTTTGAGAAATGGAATGTTATGCGGGAGAGTGACTAGGCTAAATAAACAGCGCTCGCGGTCACATGACGAGGAACTGGTTCCAGGGCGGGCGGGCCCGACACGAGGAGGGTCTTAAAACTACGCAGACCCAGCCCCAGATGAACTCACGCTGTTATCCTCAAACGCTTCGCCAAAAAAAAAAAAAAAAAAAACGATCCCACCGTCACCCAACCGGGAGATGACCAGAGGAATCAGCTGCCAATTTCTCAGGGTCAATTTATCACAATTCCATCTATTCCCCACCAGCAGGGGAATGGATATAAAGCTATCGCTGATTGCAACACAGAGGGGCTGGCCTAGCCAAAAGGGAAACAGTAATTCTTTTGATTGATCCACGTATGTATTCTCTAAAGTGTGATGTGAGACGGCTCTTAGATTTTTCTTCCATTTATTTTCTGCAGCCAAAGACTTCAGTGTTTAATCCAGGACCTGCTCTGCTTCTCCCCTCATCACTTTACGGGTCTCTCATTTCACTGTTCATCATTTTACCTTTGCATAACTCTCAAACACTAAGTCTTTCTCTCTCCCTCTCTCTCTCTCTGTCTCTCTTAAACGTGCACGCATGCGCACACGCACACACATGCATGCACACACGCACACACACACATGCACACATGCACACGCATGCACGCACACACACACACACACACACACACACAATTTCTTTAATTGAAAAATCTTCCTTTGGTTCATTTGTGAATGCGTTAGGCTATCCAAATGTACCTTGACCTTTTCGACAGCTACTTCCCAAGGTGAGGCAAGCTCCACTCAAAGAATGCGCTTGATTTTAACTGCGGCTGGCTGGTCTTTAGCTCTACCAGTCAAACAGTCATTTGTTTTAATTGTGCAGATGTTTATCTAAATGCACACTTCCTCAGGAGGACTGAACAGAATGAGCTATTGTTTGCACAGCGTTTGCATACGCTTATGGAGCATAACTGAGAAAAGGAACAATCAGTGGGAGAAACTCGCCGTAAAAAACCATCCAGTGTGCTCAAAGTCAAAGTACCTTCATCTACAGAGCATGACGGATTTGGTCAAGCTTTGCAGAAAGATAATCTCACACCTCCAAATATGCCATGTCTAATTCTCAAGAGCTGGCCATAATCGGGCTTAAGAAGATTCAGAGATATTCATAATAATAACTGATGAAGCACCAGTGTAAGGTTTATACAGCTTGCTTTCCATTTATTTTTGTGTCTCAGCTCCTACAAACGGGCATGACTCTGATGCTGGAACTTACACTGTACTTGGCTACAGCGTGTTCACTATCCTTGAGAAATTATTACAACCGCCAGTATTTGACATCGATTATCATTAGTGTTATTTATTGCAATTATGGGGCTTAGGTCTCCATTCTGCTTGAGGGGAATCAAAGCTGGTGTTGCTCACAAACTGCTGTGCCAAGGTGAGAAAGTTACGGCAGGAGCTTGGTTCAAACAGGCTGGAAAACGAGTGGAAGCCATCAGCCCCGTCAAGGGCTAGCGGAGGCATGGCGGTAATGGAGGTTTGTGGACACATACGATAGCTGACGCAGGTTATCGACCACTGGAGGTGGGGTGGGGTGGGGGTACGGGGTGCGGCGTGGCATGGGCTGAGTTTTTTTTTGGGTCCGCCCCCTGAGAGCGACCGTCGTTGTCATTATCACTGTCATAGCCAGAGTAAAGAGCAGTGCATGATGGGGTGAGGGCCGATCGAGCTGCGCCGCGCTCCAGGACGTCCTGCGGGGAGAGGGCCGATCGAGCTGCTCCGCGCTCCAGGACGTCCTGCGCAGCTTGGGCTGCATGCAGCCAGATGGATCGCAGCTACGCTGCGCGCTGGGGCTCTGGGTCCAGTAATGCGGCCTGCGGGATGTGATCGCAGCATCGGAGTCGCAGCTGAAACCCAACGCTCGCCGCGGGACATCTAGATGCATGACTGGCGTTCCAGTGGAGCCGGACGGACAGAGCGGCGGTCCCCGCTCTGAGCCTCCTACGGAGCAGAGTGGGGGGTTTCAGGGAATGAGAGTCTCATTTCTCACCCCAACTCCCCAAATCCCACACCTCCCTCCGACGCTATTTCTCGGAACGCTTGGATGGCGCTGCCTGAAAACTTCTCACGGATTGTGAACCGAGACGCGAGGACCAGCATGAGTGGCGGCAGATCTGAACCATGCCAACGGCGCGACTCTGACACCACCGGGCTGAGGGGGACGCTGAACAAACGGGGCCACTGGTCTACCAGAGAAAAAAAAATGCAGGAAAAACATAACAGCCCATATCTGGCCTCGCTTCTGCGAGACGTTGTCGAAAGCGCAGATTCATTCCAGAAACTTGCTTCATGCTGAAGGCATTCAGCTACGAAGTGAAGGGAGAACGATAAGCTGACCCCCAACACCCCGCTCCCCCTTCACCCCCGCGCCCCCAGCTGCCTCTCCGGGTCTCCTGCGTTTTGAGCGAAACACTCAGTCATCCCGTAGAATAACATCTCCCTGGCAGACCCACGACTCTCACTCCCATGCAACTGCTGAGAAGAGGCCTCGTCTGGACTCCTGGCGAATCCACCGAAATCCGAGATCGCCAACCCCCCCCCCCCACCCCTTCTCCCCACACCGCCGCCCCCCCACTCCCCTCCGATCCCCTCCCCCGGCCCCCTCCTCAAGTTCAATTTGTCATCAGCTCTGAAGCGTGGCCAAGGCAAACACCCAGCATCACGCAGCTAAACGCCACTTTTCAGAATTTACTGTCAGCTCGGGGGAAAGCGGAGAGGATGCGTAAAAACGTCTCGCAGGGCAACGGCTCCGCCATCCTCAAACGCGGATCCACCTGGACACGAGAGGCTCATGAAATTATTCAGCGGGACGGAAATTCAGACAAATTCCCAGCACAGCAAATCAGGGAAGGGGAAATTAAAATGTTGGGTCGCTCGCAGCTGATTTCCATCACTCCTGTTGGTGCGGGCATTGGAAATGTGTTTTCAAAAGCTGCGGTCGTAGAGTTTGTTCACATTGCCGGTGGAAATACTGCATCAAAACGATACATACAGGCTGTATGTGCTACACTCCCATTATCCCACAGTTCATTAAGAGAGACGGCCAATCAGAACCCAGCATTGTTTTTACGTTCCCCTTTGAACACTGACAGCATGATCCGCACTCTGAAAACAAAGCCTGTTTTTACACATACTTTCCAAAGCACTTAAAACCAGGGAAAAAAAAAATCCTGGCTGAAAAACTCATTAACCTTGAGTGCAACCTGTACAGAAATACTCCCCCAGAATAATAGGAAACATAACGCCGAAAAAAATGGGGGGTGGGGGGGAAGGAAGAGAGAAGCGAATGATTAATTACTATGGCCAGTTAGTACTCCCTGTGCATAAAAATATGTGTTATTTATTTCTGGTGCGGTCAGGCCAGGGTTCCTGTCCATCTGCAGGGGGAGCCTGGGGAGTTTTAGTCCAGTAAACACAGGAGGAGGACGGCTGGGGGGAGGGGGGCGCAGGCATGCCCCCTGCCACACGTACGCCTCTTCCACGCCCGCATCCCAAACACCCCCCTCCCTCCCCCACCTGGCTGAGGAGGCCCAGATCCAGCTACATGCCTCCAAAAATTTGGCTCCGGGCCCGAGCTGTTGTCCTGTGCGGTTAGGGGCCATGCTATGTAGCTTCCCGCAGCTACATTAAAAAAAAAAAAACCCCAAACATGTTTCCTCCTTCTCTCCTCACGGGTCACAACCCACAATCAAGGCAAAAGGAAACACTAGGTGCTTTAACATGTTTATTCTTAACTTATTTCCTAGGTCATTCTGGGGAAGAAAAAAAAAGCAACTCACTTCCACCATTCTGCTCCCCCTCCACCCAATTACACAACAATTTTTATATTTATATAAAACCCTATTTCCCTACAGTTTGTTTGCTCTTAGGTGAATAGAAAACACAAGCGGTTCTGCCGTTCAGCCATTGCTTCAGAGGCTTGCGGTTTCAAGTTCAGCGGCCTGCAGACTCAGCTAGGCGCTGCCATTGAACCCGGGGGGCAGGGGGCCAGCTGACAAGGTATTCACCCCGGTGATGGATGGAGCGATTACCCCCATGTCAAGGGTGGACCCGGAAACAAGACGCAGCGGCTATTTTAGGCCAGGCACCTGTTGGTTGAGCTTGTGCTAAGAGAAAGAGAGAGGGAGGGAGAGAGAGGTGAACCCACATGGTGTGACATACACACACACACACACACACATACACACACACACACACACACACACTTCCCCTCATCCTGGACATCTGTGCGGGGTGACGGGCTCTCTGGGGGTGGGGGGGGGGGGGCTGAGGCCTGCCACGTCTGACTGCCTGACTCTTACTCCATGCTGACAGGCGCTGGCCAAAATCCACACCTCTCCATTACAAACAAGTGTTAAATAAATCAAGGGCAACACAATGGGCAAAATACACATTTTCGCAGATCTATTTCCTGAAGATCCAGAAAAGGGGCATGGAGAGTGAAAACTCGAAACCTTAAAAGGGGTCCGGGAGAACAGATATTTTGCTATTACATTATCAAAGATTAGGGGATGCTTGTCTGAAAAAAAAAAAGATTGCCATGGACTAATGAGCGCACTGGAGGCAGCTGCGAAACATTCTGGAATCCCTGCGCTTCTGCGCTCATGTTCCATGTTCCATGTTCCATGTTCCGCCACTAAGTGTCCATCAAGAATAAAAGCAAATGAGTTCGGCTCAAAAATCTCACATAGCCAAGAAGGATGCCTGGTGAGTGTAGTGTGGGCGGGCTGTAGTCTTGGCTGGAGCTGGTTCAGATCTGAGCTGTGTTCTTCTGCCTTTATGTCCAGAGCTAACCTGTGCAGTTGGCTCACTGCCGCTCCTGACTCTCCGCCAGCAGGTGGCGTTACAGGAAATGTTAGCAGGGTAGCGCAACAGGGAGCCTCTCAGACTGGGCTCTGTGCCTCTCGGCGGCGGGATCAAAGCCGCGCGGCGGGTAGTCCAGGCAGCGTCACGCTCCAATTGGCCGGCCCGGTAACAGCAGCTCTCTGTCAATCACAGAGCGGAGTTAAAGAGGGGGCGAAAACTGGAGGGCTAACATTGCACACTGCTGCAGGGATCAAATCCAACCCTCCACAGTGGAAAAGCTTGGAGTAACAGCTGTGGACAGCCACACATCTGTGCCTGTCCTGCCCCTGTCTGCCCACACAGCCCTCGCTGACCACAAACGCACGCAGGAGCACACATGTACACATACGTCCACAGCGCATAGACTCGGCACAAAAGCACCCTCAACTCAAAGGCAGTGCTGGCACAGATGCAACGACAGTTGATGAAAACGGAAATGCCGAAACACAGCATGAACTCAAAAATCCATGCAAGCACCTACCCATGTTATCCACGTTCACACAAACTTATCTGCACATACACGCACGCGTGTATACACAAATAAACACATACAACCACACAAACAAACACACACGCTCATACACAACCACACACACACACACACACACACACACACACACACACACAAAGAGCCCCTGTGGGGACAAATGCCTCATTCTCTCACCCCTGAGAACTGGGGGGCACTTTCTTTTCTGGGGGGCACTTTCTTTTTCTGACCCCACTTCTCTCTGCCTCACCCCTCTCCCCACCCCCTGCCCCCCGGCCCCCACCCCTTCATCTAACTCCTCTCCCTCTCTTTTCTGCTTCGTGTTTCCAGACGACAGGAACATGATAAACAGCCAACCCTCCGGCACTTCAATGGGCCGGTGACAATGGGGGCCCATGAGTGACAGGCGGAGCCAGCCAGAGGGGAGCGGCCATCCTCTCCTGCCTTCTCTCCGTGGGACGCCTGCGGAAACCGGAGCTCTTAAAAGCTTCTCGGGTTTCGGGCCCTGAAACACCTCTCCCAGGTGAGCACCTTTCCCTTTGGGCCGTTGACCAATGGCGGGCCTGTAACCGACACCTCGCCGTGGAAACGCTTCACAGAGTGCGGCTGTGCTGATGTCATTCCCGTGACATCGTGGGAGATGAGCCCCTGACAGCCCCACCCCTTTTACCCTCTCTCTGTCTTTCTCACTTGCTCTCTCATTTCATCTATCCTCATTAATTCTGCAGTAAAGTGAAAGCTCTTAGACACACATTATTGTACATCTTTAACAGTGAATTTTTTGGACATTCAGACTTTGTTTAAAATGCTGAACTGATTTATTGAAGGTCTGTCACACCGAAGGACAGCCTGCAACAGAGGATGTGTGGGTAAACAGCAATGTCCAAAGTCTTGTTCTCTTTTCTCACCCCCTTAGAGCCGACAGAGGGCAGCGGAGAGAAGCGCCACAGACTTTCCGTCGTTGCCGTGACGCACGACGCAGCGCTGAAGCTCTCGAGTCATGCGACGCGATTTAAAGGCGAGCGACTCGCGGTTCAGCCGTATGGAAAAAGCACAACGCAGAGATTTAAAAAAGAAAAAGAAAAAGAAAAAAAAAGTATAAATCATTTTGAGGAAATGATCCTGCTTACCCCAATGAGATTATGACTGAAGCGCCGGCCCTCCAGATTAATATAACCAGAGTCACACTTTTGGATTGGCGTCAGACCTACCCCTCACCCACCAGGGCCCTGTTCGCTCTTCTGTCACAAGACTCTGCTCTCAGATTTGGCTCGCTGCACCATGAAAATCGAATTTCACAGACATGTCGCAAACGAGGAGGAGAGAGCGGCTCAATCTTATTTATGGCGCTGGAAACCTTGAATCCAAACCTTGTGATCTTTTTTAATTGAGCATATCATTTCCAACCGTCCCCTGAAATTCGATCTCCAAAAAAAGTTTGACGCCACCCGTGACATGGCGATGCTATCTGCTCGTTTCAGACCGCAAGGAAAATGGGGTTGGTTGGGGTCGGGACGTGGTTCGTTCAAAATTGATCATGAGCCCCCATGTCAAAGCTATCGCTTCTTCTGCAGCCTCTCCTTCTAGGCCTTCATACTTTTGCATTCCTCTCCACTGCGCAGTCCGAAGACCGTTTACGTACTGGTACTTTCTCTGATATTTCTTCTGAACAGTCATTTCTATGGCGATCACCACCTAATTCATAAAAGGCAGTCCGTCTTCTTTTGTACCAACTGCTGATATTTAAAAAGGCAGAACATAAAAATCGAGAGCAGCCATTGGATTAAACTTAAATGAGCTGCACTACAATCAGGAGTGTATGACATCATCTCTTTACCTGCTCTGTGTTTTTTTTCCAGTTCATTTGTTTACAGTCTCTTCACTGAGTGATTACACCAACCTGAAAATTACCCCTCCGCAATTACTGACAGCATCAACCGCAGCTACACTGCAGTTAAAACATTTTCCACGGTTCTTTAGTTTCTCTTTTCACCATGCCTTACCCTACAGGCCCTAATGAGGTAATATTTGGCAACGGTTGAGAATGAAAGAGGTCCTTCAAAAAAATATATAGGCATAATTATCATCATTGACATAAGGAAATATGAGAACGCAAATCTTTTTCCAGTCATTTAGCCTTTATTGATGGTATTTCAAACAGCACACCCCAAATTTTCAAAACAAATTATGTATTCTAGACCGCTAGGGAACCTGTTTGCATGAACAAGGGCTGGTGTTTTTATTCAAGGCTAGGTGTTTTCACCACAATCTAACAGCCTTATGATGTTCCAAGCAACTGCAGTCAGAGAGACAAAGAGAGAGAGAAAAAGAGGGGAAGAGAGAGAGAGAAAAACAAAAGGAAAGTGACACAGAGCAGCACAAAGATGGACAGAGCAAATGAAAGGGTGCAGGCAGGAACAGCAGAGAAAGGGAGAGAGGTGGGGTAGGACAGGGAAAGACCGGGAAAGATAATGGGGATGAGGTAAAAACCAGGAGTGGGCTTTGATCTTTCGGAGAAAGGTGAGAAGTGGAGGGAAAGAAAATCATATGCTGTCTGGATTTTTGATAGCCTCGGCCTGCATGCTCTATCACAAAGACCACTGTAATTAAAGGAAACCAAATAGCTCTATCCAAATAAAGAGAGCAGCATACAAAGGAGGAGCAGGAGGGCTGAACAACAAGCCAAGAGGACCGGAGGCACCTGCTGAGTGCCGCAATGGAGGAGTACCCTATCACTGTCTTATACACACACACACACACACACACACACACCACACACACACACACACACACACACACCACCGTGTCTTACACTTACACACACACACACCACCGTGTCACACACACACACACACACACACACACACACACACACACACACACTTACACACACACACACACACACACACACACACACACACCACCGTGTCTTACACTTACACACACACACACACACACACACACACACACACACACACACACCACCGTGTCACACACACACACACACACACACACACACACACACACAGCACCGTGTCTTACACTCACACACACACACACCACTGTGTCTTACGCTTACACACTTATACACATACACATACACACACACACACACACACCATCTCATGCCACACACACACACAATCACAAACGCAAGCATACACACAATCACAGGGTAGCCTAATCTGGCCCCTTTCCTTAACAGCACTCATTAGTACAAAATGTACAAACTTCTGGAGCAGAAAGGTTGTTAGCAAACAACATTAGGTACTCTGATCGATCAAGAGTTTTATTTTTTAAATGGATCTACATTCTTGCTTAGGTATGCTACTAATTGTATCCAAGTGTGCTGTTATTCAAATTCAAATCAACTGGCGTTCCGCAGGAAAAAAATATTTTGTGTTGGCAGTCATCTATGAATGGAAGGTGGACAAACAATTTTTCAAAAAAAAAAAAAAAAAAGCATTTCCATTCAGTCTTGCATTGTGTTGAGATGTTTACAGTTCAGGCCTGCCGAGGGAAATAGTTGGCACCGAGCAGTTAACAGCTAATCCATCGTGAATCGGGACAGGATATTACTCTCTGGACTCCATTTTCTCCCCTCAAAAAGAGGGGCCGATAGCCCGGACGTGTTATCACAGCCGAACAAAACAATAAACGCTTTCAACAGCTCCCGCGGGATGACAGATAAGAGCTAAAAGGCCTTTTATGGGCCCAGACGACACAAACCAGCTCGGTTCTGCTGTGGACTCTGTACAGTGGGGGACTCATACACTTTCTCAGTAAGGGACCCAAACGAGGACCCCAACACTCCAAGTCCCTATGCTACAAACTTCAGTTTACAGTCATTCACAGTTTCATTCGGATATATTACTGGCACTCAGTTATGAAAAGTATAAACACATTTAGTTGTAGTTTTCACTCTCAACTCTCGTGTACATGGGATTTTTTTTTTTAATTTCATTTACTTTCATTGTCACAATCACAACATTACCCAGTCCTCACTGGGCTCTGCTCCAGTGTCCTTCTTCCACACTGACAGGTCAAACTATCTGACTGTGATAAACTGAAACCTTTACTTTCATTTACCTACAGAGTATCCAGCACTGCATCAAGCAGTCGAGTTTACCTACAGTCTACAGAGTATCCAGCACTGCATCAAGCCCATTTACCTACAGTCTTTCCACCTGCATCAGCCCATTTCTACAGAGTATCCAGCACTGCATCAAGCCCATTTACCTACAGTCTACAGAGTATCCAGCACTGCATCAAGCCCATTTACCTACAGTCTACAGAGTATCCAGCACTGCATCAAGCCCATTTACCTACAGTCTACAGAGTATCCAGCACTGCATCAAGCCCATTTACCTACAGTCTACAGAGTATCCAGCACTGCATCAAGCCCATTTACCCAGTCTTTCCAGCACTGCATCAGCCCATTTACCTACAGTCTACAGAGTATCCAGCACTGCATCAAGCCCATTTACCTACAGTCTACAGAGTATCCAGCACTGCATCAAGCCTGGACCTCAGAAGGTCTGTGCCTAAAGTGTCAGTGCAGAATTTGTTCTTAACTGGTTTCCATCTTTGCTGCCTTGTTAAGTTAAATTTAATTCATAAAAATGGTCAGCTTGCTTGCTTCAACACTCAGAAACCAGATAAGACTTTAATTGGACCGTGTAACCACGTTATCAAATAATTGCCATAATGTTCCTTCAAACAAACCCCATCATAAAATATAAATTTTCAGGCCTGGTTGCCTTTCAGGTTCTAAGGTTTGAGATGTGAATGCTGTAATTTCAGAAAAATGCTTATCAGGCCAAAAAAAACGGCAAAAAAACACTGCCATATTCAGACACGCCGTCCCTCACAGCCTCTGCTGTAGAGTTCGGCTTTTCTGGCTCTACCAGAGATGTCTCTGCTGTCTGTATCATCCATGCTCTTCATCACGATTTGAGCAACTGTCAAGTACCTGAGCCTGAACTTTCAGAGTCTGAGTCTGTGAAATACATGAGTGAGGCGGCAGAATAGTATAATGGTTAGGGAGCTGGTCTCAGGGGTTGCAGGTTTGATTCAAAGGCACAGCTAAGGTACTGTGATTATACCCGTAAGCAAGGTGCTTCAGCCGAACTGCTTCAGTAAATACCCAGCTGTATAAATGGACAGTGTGTGATGTGTAAGCCTGCAAATCGCTCTGGATGAGACCATATGCCGCAATGAGAATGAAACTTTTACCACCCACCCCAGTGCATGACCACCTCATTCATTAAAGCCCAATAATTCATAAGAGCGTCTACTTAAGGGATTTGAGAGGGGGAAAAACCAGAGCCGTCTGCACCCCTCCCGGACCAGGACTGCCTGTCTCTGCTCTACTCCAGCAGACAATCACAACCAGTCATGTAGCCCTGCTGGGTATTCAAGCCGGGGGCTAAAAAGAGATAAAGGTAAGCAACTGGGGGGGTCGTGCCAATGCTAAGAACAGACACAGGGAATTATGGGAACCACAGACGGCCATCAACAAACCCTTTTACCCATGATTCCATTGGGCAACGATTCCACCAACACTCTCCTGAGCTACCAGTCCTTCCAAAAAAAAAAAGCTAAATCATACAGACAATATTTGTGGTTTAAAGCTGTCTGTGTTCTACTGATCTCACACGCCCGCCCCCTCCCCTCCCCTCCCCTCCCCTCCGGATCATGTTAAAAAACATTGCTCGCTTCTGCAGAACCACAAACCCACTGGCTACGAAGTGAGAAAGGATTAACCACCAAACTGCCGTCTGGGAGGATGGTGGGTGTAATCAGGGCATTCAGCGTCCTCAGCCATGTAATGCCGTGAGCCCCAGCGAGCCTGAACAACAATGACATTCCTTAATTACTTGTAAAGGGGGAAAAAAGACCCCATTCCACTCCATGCTCTTTCAGTTTACACAAGTTTTCCCCCCTTTAATTCCGGCTTCCGTGTCAATCCCCAAAATAGAGACAGGGTCCGGCTGGGACAGGCCTATTGTGAGTCGCCGTGGTGACGGACGAGGATTAGCTGCCGTGGCAACCGGCAGTGCTTTCCCGTCCACACTTCTCGGGATCTGTGTTTGCGTGTGGCGCTCGCTCTCGGGCTGCTTCTGTTAGCGGGGCCGCCGCTGAGCCGATAGCTCTCGCTGAAAGAACCTCTTCGCTCTGACAACAAGCGTTTCTGCCAGGCCGCCGGTTTGTTTAAATCGTGTTATCGAGACATCAAGGTTTACTTTCTCCCCTCCTCCCAACATGAACGGTTGCTAAAAAGCCAAAGGTAAACGAGTGCAGAAGAAGTTTTCAAAAGTCCATTCCATAAGCTGCTTTTAATAGCTAACGCAGTCATTTTCAGAGAGAGTTTTGTTCCAGATTTGTTCAGCCCTCAGCATGACATGAAATTTGATTACTGAGGACACAGTTCATAAGGTTATGGGTGCTCAGAGGACCCACTCTATCCTGCTATGTCAAACATGCATTAAACGTGTACTTTTTATTCATATTGAAATGCTGTTATTTTGAGATACACATCAGAATGCAGCTCTGTGCCTCTCCTGCATTCTCTCTTTCTGTCCTTTGGGGAGGTTTGTAGGGGGTGGGGGCTGGGGGAGGAAATGTTTCTGCCCCCAACCACCCCCCTTCTCTTGCACGGTAGAGACTTGCCCCTGCAAAATTCTTGCCGCTGTGATACCAGCCTAATTGCTTTCGGCAGAAATAATTGGGACACTAATTCATGCACTGTCAAAGGTGAGCCTACCCACCTTGTGTTCTTGATTTAGACCTCAGCGCTCCTGCCCCCCCCCCCCCACCACCCCACTCCCCCAACCCCATTGCTACATGTGCTCCGAGTTCCCTGGTGAACCGTGACCCGTTCCGCTCGCCAGACACCCCGCTGGACCACGCACCTCTTTGTTTGGCGGAAGGAGAGAACAGAATCGGGCTGACCCGCAATGTCATTCTACTTGTCACGGCTCCACCGTTCTGCCCCCCGTCCCTCTCCCCAAAAAACTCGTTCACACACCCACACAATAAATCACCATCAGTGACCTGTAAAATCCAGCATGGTGGCCAAACAGAGCGACTGACAAAAACTGCTGAGAAGACAGCTACCCCAGGCATTCTATATATAAAAACATATGATGACAAGAACAGGCCATTCATCTCAACTAGGCCTCACCATTTACCTACAGTCTACAGAGTACGCAATACTACATCAAACCTGGACAAAACAAATTCAACCAATAAATCAATTATTTAATCAGTCAATCAGTTGCACACACCATTCAGAAGCCCGTCATTCTGTGGCATTTACGGTCGTATGCAGCATCCACAAACTGTCCTTTCTATCCCTTTGTTCCCACCATGTTTCTATTTGAAGTTCTCAAATAAAAATGATGCGCCTCAAATAAAAACATGGTGTTGGCTAGAATTTGACACTGATGACAGTGCAAGTATTAACTGCGTTAAGGCCGTGTGAACCTGGCTGTCAGTCCATGGGAAAATATCCCTGATGCCTTTTTCCAAAATCACAGGCTCCATTACAGGATAATTACAAAAGCCTGGAGCAATGAAACTTGCTCCTGTACTACTACTACTACTGCTGCTACCATGACAACTACAATTACTACCATGACAACTACTACTACAACTACCATGAAAACTGCAACTACTGCCAAGACTATTTCTACTACAGCTACCATGAAAACTATAACTACTACCATGACAAGTATTACTATGACAGCCATGACAACTACTGCTGCTACCATGGCAACTACTACTACTACTACTACTAGGGTTGATTTGAAGTTTACAATGCAAAAAAACAGCTTGTAAAATCAGAATTTCTATTTTTTGTGTTTTTCAAATGACTCAAAATTGTGGAAAATCTAAGTACACACAAATTATAGGTGCTTGAGGCAAAATTGTTCTGTGGGAAAGGAGGAATGCTGGACAATACAGGTCAAAGGGGTCACGAGTTACAACCTTCAAAATGACCATTTCAAATGATCTGTGCCACCATTTGGCCAAATATCGCCATACTGTCAGAACAAGTGCTGGATCTGCTCCTTAACAAACTTGCCGAATCTGGTGAAGTTCTGAGTGTCCCTTCTGGATTTTATGGCCATTTTTCAGAAGTGGCAGAGAGATAAATTAAGGTAAAATAACAGAATTTATATGAAATAAATAATCTATTCAATAACATCAGGATTCTGGAACCAGTGTTGCTTGGACACAACAGTAAGTGGAATTCTTGTGGAACTCACCTAAAAAAGAACATGTAGAGAGAGGCCGTCATACAGAACAGCAGCACCTGGAGAGACACAGGGAAGACACAGAAAGGGAGGGAAATATCAGTAAAACGTCAGGAGAACACTGATGTCACAGAGACACTGAACATAAAACCATCTCTCAAGAGGGAGCAAAGCACGCGAGAACGTGCTGTTTGTGCTTATGTTGGCTCAAACCGTTCGGACTGATGTGTTCATTCGCCACCTTGTATTTTACACGCAACATGACCCCCTCGATCTGTCCTGACCTCTGAACCTTTCCCCCGCCCCAACCACGAAATCGCCCCCCTGTCCCCGGCCCTCCCCCACACCCTAAATCCAAACACCGCCCCCCCACCTCACCAGAGTCCCAGAACAGAACATCCTCAGGATGGACCGCAGGTTATTTCTGGACTTTAATGGAGGACAGCACTAATGTGGGAAGGAAGCACGGTTTGGTAGCACTAAAATGTATCAGGGCTTTCCTTCAACAGCCCTGTATTTCTCCACCCAGTCATTATTTCATCACGTTTAACAGGCTACTTGTGTGTGTTTTATTTATTTATTTATTTTTTTCATATTCCAGATATCACCACACACACAGCCACAGAGTCTGGCCCAAATCTGCACAGCAGCTGCTGGGCACAATTAAGAGGAAGAAACTCTGCCCCCCCCCCACCCCACCCCTCCTCCCAAAATCTCCCCACCCTCACACAAAACTGCCCACCCCCGAGGCAGGTATGACATACAGGATCAAAGTGGAGTCTCTCAAACACACAAAATAATCCTCCATTACCACCATTCATGAACCCCCCAAAACATGTGAGCCCGATGAGTAAATCAGACAGATATTCAGATGTTAGCACCAATGATACCAACCTTATCTGCCATTTCCCATAGTTACATCCCATAATATTTGCAAACTGTGTTAGAATTCCCTAGCACTGTTGCCAGGACACATTTCAAGCTTCTTTTTTTCTAACCCAACTTCAGAGGCAATTTTAATGGCTGTATCAATTAGAGGCAACCAAACTTGTCCAATGCTTTCTTTCCTCCCTCTTTCTGTCTTTCAAACATTCTCTCTTGCTTTCTTTCTCTCCACCCCTTTGTTGATCCATACCCTGGCAAAGATGGATTCCTGGGGGTTCCCTTGACAACATACATTTCCCTGCTCCCGGGGCCGTCGGTATGTAAACCCTCATGTTGCAAAACCAAACAGAGAGATGGAGGGGATGTCCACCGTGGGGTCAAAGGTCACGCCGGCCATGTCGACATACCAGGCCTGATCCGCCCCCCAGGGGCTCCCCCTCCCCCACACCCCGCTCCTGGGAGGGGGTGGATGGCGTCCCACCAGGAGCGTGATAGGAAACTAAGTGGAGTCAGCCACGCAGCTACAGTCACTCACTGCTCCCAGAGGGCTGGTCAAACTCAACCCTCAACCCCGACCCCCACCCCTCCCCCCAACCCCAAAATCTGCTTTAGCCCACCCTCCTTTCCCATTTCACCCTCCTTGCAATTGCCTGGCCTTTTCCTTGAGGATTAGTCACACAGCGGGACAGATCAGACTCACACCGAGCACCAACTAACCCCCCAACCCCACCCACCCACACCCCCACCTCCCAAGCCCCCAGTGTCCCCTCCAACCCCCCAAAGTCCATTCCCTTAACATGCCCACACCCCCTCGCCCCTCGCTCAAGAATTAACCAAGACTAATTGCTACTCTAGTAAAGCCCCATTGCCGCCCCACTGCCACCCCACCCCACCTCCTCAGCCTCGTTTTTCTCACCCAATTACGGGTGATTTTCCGTGGTGCGAGTGGGGCTGTGGGCAAAACAAAGGGCTCAAATAAAGAAGTACAAGAGATTTGACCGGCATTTCACGCTTGAAATCAGCCCGGACAATCAGAAACACTGGGGAACAGCGGAGGGGGGACCTTTCGGGCCTCCACTGCCTTAATGTCAGAGACAAAAAGCTGCTTACCGAATACCTGACACCAAATGAACTGGACTTTCAGGGAGTGGGCCAGGAAAGAAAAGCAAAATGGCACCGTCCACCGAGTAAATTTACTGAGTAAATTTGGATCAGAGGAAATATAAACTAAATATAAACAAGGTAAGGGAATGCACAGATGTCAAAAAAGTAGAGAATGAGAGAGAGAGTGTGACAGTAAAAGTATCGCCAGAGACAGTGACAGTGACAGAGTAAAGGTACAGGGGGAAGGGGAGAGAGAGAGAGAGAGAGAGAGAGAGAGAGAGAGTGTGTGTGAGACAGAGCAAAAGTATAGACAGAGTGACAGAGTAAAGGTACAGGGAGAGAGATAGAGAGTGAGAGTGAGAGTGTGTGTGTGTGTGTGTGTGTGTGTGTGAGACAGAGTAAAAGTATAGAGAGTGACAGAGTGAAGGTAGAGGGGAAAGAGAGAGTGAAAGAGTGTGTGTGTGTGACAGAGTAAAAGTATAGAGAGTGACAGAGTAAAGGTAGAGGGAGCGAGAGAGAGAGAGAGTGTGTGTGTGTGTGTGTGTGTGTGTGTGAGACAGAGTAAAAGTATAGAGAGTGACAGAGTGAAGGTAGAGGGAGGGAGAGAGAGAGTGTGTGTGTGTGTGTATGTGACAGAGTAAAAGTATAGAGAGTGACAGAGTAAAGGTAGAGGGGGAAAGAGAGAGTGAAAGAGTAAAGGTAGAAGGGGAAAGTTTGAGAGAGTAGCATTACACTTCAGAGAGGGCTCCGCTTGTGTTTCGCAAGACAAAGGGGGAGAAAACAGTAGCCAAAGCAACACATGAAATAAGCCAAGCGCTTGAAAGCGCTCATTGTGTCGGAGGCATGATATTCTGTTACAAATGAACAGGGCCTCGTTTGCCTGCTGGAGTCTTTAAAGCAGGGCCAGCTCTGGGGAGGCTCGGTGTAGCGCAAAAATGGCATTTCCATCAGCGGCTCGGCCCTGCCAGACGGAGGGGGGAGAGGGGTCGCTGCTCTCACACAAAGACGCCCGGGGCTGGGGGTGAACTGATCCCCCTTACCTGCTACCTACGCACCCAGACCCCCGCCGGGGGAACGGAGAGGGGCCCCTTTGAAGCTGCCCGCCTGTTCCACAGGTCACCTGTGACTAGGCCCGGTCCCTGCCCACAACCCACAACCCACTACCCACTCGCTCTTACTCACGCACGGATACACTGACACTGCTACTGACTGTTATAACGCACACGCACGCACGCATGCGCACACACACTAATGCACAAAAACACACAAGCATGCACACACAGGCATGAAAGCACACACACACAAATACACACACATGCACGCACACACACAAACAGGGTATTTCAGTGTATGGTTGTGTGTTTGTTTTATATGGATATAAACACCTTCACAGATACAATGGCTCAGTTCATCAGAATGGTAAGCATGAACCTCGCACATGCAAAAACACAAACACACACACACAGGAAAAACACGCAACGGACATTCCCGACACTCGGAGTTGTGTGAAAAAGTGGCGTCCGTCTAAGTGGATCAGGCCACGGGTCTTGCGAAAGACAAAGGGGGGGCCAAGCGTGAGATCGATCAGCTCCGCCCCCCATCACACCGCATTGTTGCAATGCCAGCGTGGCGCAAACCAAACACGCCGCCTCGTCCCTCTCCCCTGCCTCCGGGCTGGCCCCAAGTCCGCTGTTTTCACAGCGTTTCCATTCCTCGGGCCCGGGTTTGGCCGTCCATTGTGCCGAACGACACCGTAAACCCCCAATGGACCGACACAGCACTTCTGCAACGGACAGAGGTCACATTAAAACACTAGCATGGGTCAGAGAGGGAAGGTAGGTTTAGTTTAGATTAGGTTTCCTATACTAACTAAACCTGCCTTACAGACTAATCCTGTGGGTGTAGGGAGATGCCATTTATGTGCTAAAGCCTTACTGAGGACAAAAAAAAAAAAAAGGCACTGGTCTTTCACCCTAACTGCTTACGCTTCCACTGACAACTGGACCCCTTCCTGTTTTTACTCTGTACATGGGAACTATAATGGAAAACAGCGGTATCTCCATCACAACGCTTATCAAAATGCTTTGAGTCCAGGGAAAGAAGCAGGACAGGCAGCACAATCCGTCGTTGTCGATCACAACAACAACACAAAAAAATCCCTCACTGTGGATTGGGGTTTGGAAGAGGAGGGGTTGGGGTTGAGGTTGGGCTGGGGGCGGGAGGGGGAGGGGGCATTTCGTGGCTGGATGATGTAAATCGAAAAAGGGCCCGTCTGAAATATCAGCTTACTGAGAACATGGGAGAAACAAAAGGGCCAGTCGGGAGAAACAAAATGAGAGAGATCTTGCGTTTCCCCAAGACGGGAGCCAGAGTAATGTACAGCTGACACGAGCTGTCATCGTCCAATAGAATGAGCCGGGAGCGCAGAGCGCGGAGCGAAGCGCGGCGACGGGGACCGCAGGCCCTGCTCCAACACGAGCACGGCTTAGAGGCTTACTATCCTGTGCTGAGAGATTAGACTTTATTAGAACCAGTCTTACAGGGTTACTCATTTATTATATTCCCATCCCCCCGCCCACGGCCCCACCCCCCACCCCCCCACCCCTCCAGTCATTTTAATTACCCCATTTAGCATCCCCCCCCAATTCTGTCTCCTTTTATGATGGATCGGGTTGCATCCTGCAGAAATGAGCTGCTCATCCCTTGCCATCTGAGCTATGCCAAAAAAAACCTTGGGAGGGTGTTTTCCGTAAAAAGCCGATGGTGGGATTTGCCATGACTCAGATAGTACAGCATGTTGAGTGTGTTTGTGGGAGCTCCACGCCTGAGCTCGCATATAAATGGCCCTACACTGGCTGGCGGTAACACAGTCTAATTTTGAAGGGGCATGGGGCCTGATTGCCATGGTAAAACAGACACCTAAAAAGATGTCATAAGAGATAAATAATTCTACATTAGAAAAATACAAATATTTTTATACAAGTATTTCCTCCTTGCCACATGGTGTCACTGTGAATCAGTTTTCTTGCTATAAACCTTGCTCTGAGGATCAGCTTAGAGGGCCCAACTCTTCAGGAAAGGCCTCCACTTACAACAATGCTTTGCAGTTTAAATAATGAAAAAAAAAACAGGCCATTTTTGCTAGAATCAAAATCACTTCCCAATCCGAATCCCACAAGTAACACCTTCCAGCGGCTACTTCTTTATGTGTGTTGTTGTATTATTGTTATTATGTTGCTGTTATTATTATTATTTTTTTTTCTTCGCCCTGGTCCTTGTCAGGTGGTCTCAATGACAAACAGGGCCTGCCCAGGCAGTGAACACCATAGAAGCCTGTGAGTGAGAGTTAATTACCAGACACCTGTATTCTGGGTGGGGGTGTCTATCTCCAGCTCCGGGGGGGGCGGTATTCTCTGCACTGGGCTTTGATCATGGCTTACTAACAGACTAACGGGGTTGTGAACCCCCCTTCCATTAGCATATGAAAACAGCCCCTGCACCCTCCTGTAACGAAAGACAAGATACTAGCGCAGCCGCAGCCAGCTGAGTGGACGGGCCGTGATGCCTGCGCGCACTGCGGCACAAAAGCGCGGGGGCCCACTTCAGCAGAGGCTGGAGGAACGAGAGTGCCCTCACCTGCTCCCCTCCCACCCTGCCCCCCCCAGCTCGCCACTTCTGCTCTGCCTCATTTTTATTACAATCTGCCGCAATTCCGCAAATACGACATCAAACAGAGTCAGGGCCCTTCACTTCTCAAGGGTGTCCATTCGTGTTATTCAGTCACACACACTTACACTTACACACAAACACACACACACACTTTACAATCATACACACACACACATGCACTCACATGAGCGCACAAGTGCACGCAAGTACACGTACAAATGAATGTACACACACAAGCATAGGCACATGCACACTAACACACACGCAAATGCATGCACACACACACACACACACAGGTGCACATGCACACACACACACACACAAGCATAGGTGCACAAGCACAGACACATGCAAATGCATACTCAAACAAACAAACAAACAAACAAACAAACAAACAAACAAACAAACAAACAAACAAACAAACAAACAAACAAACAAACACACACACACACACACACACACACACACACACACACACACACACACACACACACACACACACCCTCAATAGCCTCAGCTCTCGACCATATTAAAGAGTGACCTGACAGATCCCTGGGTCTGTAATGGGCCGCTGTGTTCTGCTCACCTCCCCCACTCTGCGCTGCACACACTCACACTCTTGACATGACCAACTCCCATGTAAGCACTTAAGAGCTATGATGTCATAAGGGCTGGATGTGTTTTGCAGGCACTGTTGGGGGGTTATGGGTAATCAGGAGTGTTTAAAATGGCGCAATAAATCTGGCCAGCAGCGAGGAGTGCCCTGGAGGACCTCTCCCCCCTGTCAGTTTCAACTGCCTCTATTAGCGTGACAAACATATATTTGTCTTGCCAAAGCATATTCATGTTGGAAAGATGCGAATGTAATACAACATCTCAGGAACACAATAACTAAAAATAACCATTTACAATAGGAAAGGAATAAGTCAATGAACGACAAAAAGATAATGCTGAAAATCCAGCATCAAGTTATTAATTAATAGACATGGAAATGAAATTAATTAAGGGGAGAAGAGGGTGCCCTTTTACAGGTTTATTAAGACTGTGGCAGGCTTCAATCAATATACTCAATAAAATCTGGCAGATGGGCATTTTATCCTTTTATCTAGGGTGTTGCAGATTGATTGTAGCTATTTTGGGGAAGAAGGTGTCTCTTACCTCCCTCTACTTCTCACATGTTGTGAGGAAAGTGCAGTTATGTCGATGGAGTGTTGATTCACTTTCTCCCTCTACCTCCCTCCCTCCTTCCTTCCCTCTCTCTCTCTCTCTCTCTCTTATTAGGGTCTGCAGTTGCAGGGATAGAAGCCATGAAATACAGCCTCTCTCATCAGATGCAGGAAGTGCAGAAAATCCCAGCCATTTTCCTCACAATTGCATTTGAGACCCACTTCCTCTCCCTGTGCTCCAGAGACCTTCCTGTAAACTTCGGCCCACATTCCTGGCCAGTGCACTCTGGGAAAATGTGCCCCGAGGCACGTGAACGGGCACTAACGCCAACACTGCCCGTCTGTTTGGCGATGACATGGCGAATGCCATACCTGCTGGTTTAGCGCTGGGTGACAGACTCGCACAGAAATGTTTAATAGGAAGTTTTCTGGAGGCCACAAATGTACTCTGGATTTAACGAGAAATATCTTCCCCGCAAGTATTTTTACACGCCTACAAAAGTGTGTGCTTCTTTCTTCCTTCCAGTGGTAATTTGTTCAAACTGAGGCGCCTCTCTCAAAATCCAGGTCAATTTCTGTGTTGGGATCATAAAGTTATGGAAAAAGAAAAGAAAAAATCAGTTTTATGGTTTAAAAAAAAAAAAGAAAGAGAGATCGCTGTCGGATAAAAAGCTGAACGAAGCACTGCTGGGGGCCAACACAGGCGGCTTCCTTTGCTAAAACGCTGGTTTGCGTTTTTGGTGCTGGAGCCAAAACGTTGGCCATGCACAAAGGTACGGCGATCAAAAGATCACTCTACCCCTCTCCCATATCCCAAGTCCCTCTGACCTCACGTTGACCTCTGACCCCCAGCAACAAGGTAGGCGGAGCTTCTCCTATTCCAGGCGCCACCTGTGTTACTGGCAGTGCCCCAGGGCAGTTGGGGGGGGGTGGGGGGGTACAATGACAGGCGATACAGTACAGAGGACCGTCGGCTTTGTCCTGCCCCATCTGAGGCCGGCGAGAGAGAGGGCAATAGAGTCTTTCAGGGGCTCCGCGGTACGAAAGTCCCGCTCTCTACTCTTCCTCCCTCTTTGTTTGCCTGGGGTGGGAGGGGGGGGCACTCCTCTTCATCATAACACGCTCAGGAGAGGGACACTGAATACTGATGGCTCCCAAGGCCAGAGGAGACACGTCACCTGCTTCTTTGAACCTCACCTTCACCGCTTTTTACCATGTTTGACTTTGGGGGGCGGTAGTCGAGCCCTTAAAATTTTAATTTAAGCCTGGCTCTGGAGAACATAAAGCCAAAGAGAGTCACACATTATGGGGCTTTGCCCTTTGCACACAGATCAGGGCAAACGTTTTCATTTTATGTGTATGGTAACGGGTCTTTGCGATTTACTGTGGGCCCTACCCCAACACATTAGCGGTTAAGTTTCAGAATGGTTCAGTGGCCTCCCTGCTCTCCACATGGCTGGGGGGGTGGGGTAGTGGATGGTGGGGGGGCAAACAGTCTCCAGCAGCTCTGGTCCTTATCTGCAGGCGGGAGATGCTATCAGGCCCAGGACAGTAAACAACACTTACATTGTCCTGGAAGTGGGCCACCTAACTGTGCCCTGACCTGATGCTTATCGAATCAGGGTGGTCCTTCCCTTCTCCTGCACATGCTCACTGCGGCTCAAAAACTTCCTCTGTCGCAACGCAGGCTTCCCAGTGACAGAGGTAGCCTCCCACAATCAAGTCACCTTCTGTTTACAATAGGCCTTTGATTTCAGAGTTCACCCCTGCTGAGGAATATGCACAATGAAAAACCCCATTTTCAACAATTACTGCGGAAATGAACTTTTTTATTTATATATTTTATATTGGTTTTGAAAACATCTAGTTCTGAGTTGAGCTCCAAAGGTTAGTTTGAATTGAGCCAGTTTTGTATTGACTAAACTACAGTAAAAAACAATAGAATGTAATCCTTAGGGAACACAATGAGTTAATCACATGAGAAAAATTACATATTTTAGATAAAGATGCCCAAGATTAACTATTTTATTTGTTTTACACAAAAAGGCCTTAAAATGAAGCCAACTGCATTTCTGAGACAGCTTTTGAAATGTAAAAATACTGAATATATGGCACAAAACAACACAGAGCTCTACTTTAATGGCACAAAATCATGGAGCAATTGTCAAAACAGAATGCATCACTTTGAGTAATCGCTTCCGTGTTTATTTTCAAAACTATGCGGCATTCATTTCACAGGAGAAGAATGCGAGAGTTACCTCACTGTAATGGATACGATCCAGACCACTCCGAAATTAACCCTCGATACACACATCACACCAATCCATGTCAATGGTGTAGTATGATGGTTAGGGAGCTGGGCTTGCAGCTCTACAAGGGTACAGCAGGGTACAACCATTATACCCTTGAGAATAGCAATTAACCCGAATAGCCCCTGTAATTACCCAGCTGTAATAATAGTTGGGTGAAAAATAAAAGGTGCAATGGTCTATGTATAAGAAAGACTGCTTCCTGCCTAAAATGTGCATGTACATCTGGGCCAATTATTCAATTTTAATTGTTGTTTTTATCATTGCGTCAAACTATTTATTACTGGGAAAATGGAGCCCACACAGTGATTGTTGGTGCATTTATTTTATTTTATTGTTTTAATCTTGTTTTTAAAAGAATGATCCTAAATAATGTGGACATGGCATCTTGAACATGCCTATGAGGAATTTGGCAAACTATGTAAGGGAACTGTATATCCTGAACTTCACTTAGAAACCTGATATTGCATAGTCACAAGTGCCAAGCACACTTATGAAAAATGAAAGCAATACCATGGCTTCCAAAGAGTTAAAGTGAAAATGGCGATTTAAAAAAAGGCAAAATAGCCGAAAGCTTAATTAAAATCAGATGGACACAGAAATGGTCTGATTTTTATCTTGTAATTTGTGTCTGGCATTAGATCCGGCTGGGCCCAATTTGTTCGGGATTAAAAGCTCAAAAATGCACTGTTTACTTTGTCAATCACAGAGAAAACACTACACACAAATTTGTGCAAACAGAAATTTAAGAGCCAAAACAAAAGCTTTATGATCAATTTTCTTCTCAAGTGCCCTTAGAACTCGAAATGCTTTTCGTTCAGTTTCATAATCCTGATGAAATTCTTTTTCCCACAATCCTCTGGTGCAAAACACAAGCAGGGAGAAGATGCAAGAGCAGGCAATGTTGATGGCCTCGTTATAAAAATCATGAAACATCCTTGTTAGTTACTTCGTGGTACATCTAAGGTACTTCCTGTACTTTGGGGGCAGAGTGGTGTATGCTTCCTCTGCTGGGGGTTGGTAGTATCGAGGTTTTCATACCATCATATCACCCTTAAAAATTACTGTTTTACTATTTTTGACACAATGCTAGAACTCATGTAGATGCAGCTATTGTTAGCATTAGCAGGCGATGTTAGCACTTGGCATTCAGCAGCAAGTAAACATCCTCGACATGCTTCAAAAGTCCCGACACACCTCTCGGTTTTACAGGGTAAGAAATCAGGTATCATACTTTTTCCACTGGGTCTCGCTATTTTCTGTCACTCCTTTACAAGGGGAACCTAATTACTATTACAGTGAGTGTGTCACATACAGTAATGAAAAAGATCATTCGAAACATTCACACTAACATGTATAGCTACATACCTGTATAGCTTGGCTGGGTTCCCATAATGCTTGCCAGTCTGCTGTGTTAGGGAGGAGTGGCTTGGCGGTGTATGGAGGGTGGTGGGGGAGGGGGGTTGACGCACAAGCCGATGCTAAACTATGGTCATTTCTGTATGCTTGGATCGCTGTGCAAGGAGTACCTTAATTTCCATTCCCACATACAGAGAAATACTGCATCAAAGGTTTCAACAGATCGAGTCTGTTTCGCTGCCACAGACGGGGCAGAGAGAAAAAGGTCTGAAAGATATTAGACAATGCTGGATGGCTCCAGTATCGGAGGACTGGCGGAGTCTAACTTGTCTTCCTTCATGGGAAAAGATTCCTGGACTTTGCCTCTGGGTCTGACCACTGGGAGGATGAAGTCTGTGGCCGGTGGCGTACTCCCTAACCCCCTAACCCTTGCCATTCTTGGGGTGATCGCCCTGTTCCCTCCAATCATTGAAAAAAAAAAATAAAATAAATAAAAATCAATGTTTGTTTTGCACTTTGAGCCAGGGGGGTAAAGCTAAAAATACAGGCCTGTAATGAAGCCCTGGCCAGCGCGGCTCCTCTTGATTAGGCAACGGCACTCGCAAATCATGTAGCAGTCATTACATGGCGGAGTGGGACGTGGAGCCTGCGCCAGAGCAGCTGGAAGTGGAAAGTATAATTTCATCCTCTGGACGATGGAGAGCGGTTACGGCTCTGCTGGTGAAACCGAGGCCGAACTTCAGGCTACTCCTAACGCTACGGGTGTGTGCTAATCAAACTGGACGCTGTTCGCTTGGGTGGACCTGCTCATGTTCACATGTGGACACACACACACACACACACACACATACACGCGCATGAACACAGTAAATGTATACACATACACACACTTATATGCAAACACACACAGACACACACATACATATGGGCACATGCACAAACCAACATACAATAACATACATGCACACATACGTCCACACACACACACACACACACACACACACGTAAATGTGAACACAGTAAATGTATATACATGCGCATATACATTCAAATGCAAACACACAGACACACACACACATGCACCTGGAAAGGATACCTTTACACCAAAGCAAGCACGCAGACAAAGAGAACCTGCCCGACATATGGAAACAGAATCCGATAAACAGGAAGACCCACACACAGCCATGCATGGGACTCTGGGTTTCAGCAGACGTTGTGCATTTATACCGCCGTGCACTGCCCTGCCCGTGCGCGGGAATCTGCCTGCACCTGGCGCGCACGGCTCAGCTCGTTTCCCGCGAGCGCCGCATGGCGGAATCGGACTTGCCTCGCGGCCGGAGCGAGGCCCCCTCTGCGCCCCGGGGGAGGGTGTGAGGAGGAAGGGAGAGTTTCCATTAGCCCTGCAAACAATGCGATACCACCGCTTCCCAGGTCACTCATTGTCCGCTCCTACATCCTCTCCATTGTGGCCTCCTGTCTAAGCCACATCCACTGGAAACATTGAGCGCGGGCTAGCCGTTTGTTATGACAGGCAAAGAACGGGAAGCTACATGTGCTCAGGAGCGGTCTATAATAACATATATTTATGCATATTAACGGCATAAACCGTCCTTTCAATTTGATCCCCTAACCAAGAATCCCCCCATTCCCCCCCCGACTCTGCACTGAGTCATGCAACCTCAACCATAACTCACAAGTGTTTAGCTGGTTCCGCCATGTTCCGATACGCAACTTCAAAAAAAAAAAAAAAAAAAAAAAACATCTGTAAACAAGCTACCCGTGCACTAATTCGATGTTTACGCGTGCACTGAAATTTCACTCGCTCACAATGCCGGCTTTTAATGCCTTCGTCGTGTCTGCTTCGGGGATTCGCTGTGTTCCGCCGCATGCAGATGTGGAGCGTATTACGGTCACATGTGAGGAATTAAACGCATGGGAAATATAATACATGCTGCAATTAGGGGGAAAATACATGCAGGGCGAACATGGGTAAGGTTTTCAAACATTCAAACATTCCCTTGGAGAAATCACAGAGAGAAACACTCTCTCTTTCTCTTGTTCCCTCTCTCTCTCTCTCTCTTTCTATCCCTTCTGCTTTTATACCTTTTCAATCAGAAAGAGCTTTGTTTGACTGATGTGTCCATTCAAGGCAGTGCAGAGAATTAAAGGAAAAAGTGTAACTTTATCTCCTGGTGCTCCATTATAATTGGTCGGCCCTGAGTTTTGTGTCATACACAGAAATATGAACAAGCAGACTGTGTTAAAAACTCGGGGGTGGGGTGGGGGGGCAAGCTCTTAAGAAAGAAGACTGAACTGGGTGGGGGGGCGGAGAAAAGCCCTAAAAGGAGAGCGGGGGATCACTGATAATGTCTGAAACAGGAGAAGTACCCCACCACAACACACTGAATGAGATTATCTGATCTGTCTCTCCCCCTAGAATGGCATTCTTTGTCACTCCTGGACAAGCTGAGCAGACAAGCATAGGATCACATCACCATTTCCTTTAGAAAGCCCCCCCGCCCCTGGGCCTTTACCCCCACCCTCCCTCCCTCCCTCCCTCCCTCCCTCCATCTCTCTCCCTGGAGTAAATTTCCCTTGCAGTACTGAGAGAGAGAGAGCAAGACTGAGAGAGAGAGAGAGAAAGAGAGAGAGAGCTGAAGTCAGTGAGAGAGGGGGTATTAACCCAGAGACTGTAAGCGAAACACAGTCTGTGCGGATCGACCGTTGTGGGCGCTGGTGAAGGGGGAACGGGAGTGGAGGGGGAACTTGGGTGAGAATGAGAGATGTGCGTATGTGTGTGTGTGTGTGTGTGTAACTGTACTTTGGGGTAGAGACTCTTGACATTTTCTCATGCTCCAACCGAACCGTGAATGCGGTGATCATCACTCAACGCACAAGGAGAGCTCTGTGCGGTGGAGCCAAAGGTCAGCTCCAGGCTAAACGACGCAGCTGCACAGAGCTCCCTCCGAACGCGCCGCTCACAGTCAGATGTACCACAGGGCCGGGGGTGGGGCTGGGGCTGGGGCTGGGGGTGCGGGGTGCGGGGTGGGGGAGAAAAGTGGCCCGATTCCGCAAATGAAAACTGGGCGATTATGATGAAAGAATGGAGCCTTTATCCAGTATCCTGAGGGGAAAAAGCTGGCTGGAGACGGTGACGGCCGCACCACGGCGCGGTTCACGGCCAGGCCAGAGGACAGAGGCCACGCCACCAGGGCGAGGAGGGGCGCGGGGAAGAGGACAAGGGCGCGGCCGACCCCGCCACTCCCACCTGCTGTATGTGAACCACCTGTTTTCACAGCGGGGCGAGGCTGTGTGTGTGACAGAGTGCGTGTACATGCGTGCGTGTGTGTGTGTGTGTGAATGCACACGCCCAGACGACAACCCCCTCGCCGACCACATGTACACACCTGTTTGCACTTAGCCGGAAAAGAATGTGTCAACAACATGGAAAACAACAGTAGAACATTCTGAGACAACACTCCAAGAGAAACGATTACCACTTTGACAACACAAAAAAAAAAAAAAGTCAAACACAGGTAAACACACACGGCGATTGACATATTACTTCCAAGTTTTCTGGTGAGACCCGAGAAAGAAGGAAGAGCCGTTCAGAGGCTGTGGTTTCCTCTGGACAAAGACAGCAGCTAGTTAAAAGAGAGATGTGTGCTACAGCACTTTTTCCGCAGCGAAACTTGGACGCGTCATCGATACTTCCACATATGCACAGAGGGAACTCTTTGGAGCAAATGACAGGGCTAATGTAGATATCGTGCATCTGGAGAACTACTCTCAGATGAAGGGACTTGTTCAAGGCCACAGCGACAGGCCTTCCCCTGAGATATGAACCCATGATCTCTTTTACAGGAACTCTGTGTCCTAACAGCTCTACACCGCTGTAGCTGATTGGAAGCCTGTGTCTTAATCACTCAGCACCAGTGTAGCTGATTGGAAGCCTGTGTCTTAACCACTCAACACCGCCGTAACTCATTGGAAGCTTGTGTCCTAACCACTCAACACCGCTGTTGCTGATTGGAAGCTTGCGTCTTAATCGCTCAGCGCCACTGCGGTTGATTTACAGTGGTATTCCCCTGCTCTGTGCTTGGGGCTGACCCGGCCCCTGCCCCAGAAAACAACTCTGGACAGATGGCTCCATTTCACCAGGGAGGGGAACATTGGCAAGTCGCTCAGAGAAAAACCGCTGCAGCCCAGTAAGGTCAAGCGGACCGTCTCCATGGCGACGCAGCCCACGAGGACGGAGCCCGGCTATTATTGTCAGTCTGGAACGTTTCTGAGAGCAACCTGGGGGAATACTTTATTTCTGTCTGCTATGCTGGTGATTATCAACATCCAAACTTCTCAAGGAGAAATTATTATCGTTTGCATTCTTTCGACGCTGTTCTACAAGCAGCCTATATTTATGGGGCAGTGTCTGTGTGCCAAGGCCTCAGATTGCGGCAAACATCGGCTGTGCTGATACTCAGCTAAAACATCACCGCCTCCAAGGTCCTGGGCATACCAAAAAAATAATAAATAAAAATAAAAAAAACTCCCAGGAGATTCCATGAGGATTTTCACTCAAATTGGGAGAACGGCATGTCTACTGCGTGACTGCACAAACGTAGCCCGTTTTGCCACGGCACACAGACGCTGCGAGGTTAGAGCTCCATAGACACACAGTGGTTCCGTCATCGGGCTAAGCCACAGGTAATGAGGAACGCCAGGAAGGGGGTACTCAGGGCCCTGGCGGGATGGTGAAAGATGGTCCTATTCGATTACTGCTCTCAGCATCGCCTGCTTTTAAAGCGCATTAGCGCTATTCACAAACGCATTACGGCCTCATCTGTTGAAAGGTACAATAGCGGGGCTCCATGATAAGTCATCTAAAAAATGCTCTTTGTAATGACTACCCCTGTGTTTTAGGAAGAAAAAAACGTCCCGCTCCCCTTTTTTTTGGGGAGAAAACCGTATTTAAAAAAAAAAAAAGAGAGACAGCGAGAGATGGACTCAGTAATGGGGGTGTGTTATGTTTCCACCTGCGTTACGCCTTTAACCTTCGTCACGCTACAAGATCAAATTTGTACCCGAGAGCTTTGCTGGAGCGACAACTGACAGCTCAAAAATTAACCCGCTGCAGGGGGTGAAATCATATTGGACACACATGCCAAGGGGGGAAAAAAAAAACAAACTAAAAAAAAAACTACAATTTGCCTTTGAAAAGCTGCTCTAAACCAATTCAAAAACATGTGAAAAATAATATTCAGGTGATTTAGTGCAGGTGAGGCTGCTGCAGAGTCTTAAAATATTGACTTAAAAGATCAGGAACAGGAGTGTCGCATTACTGAGGAACGGCTGCCAACCCCCAGCTCAGGGTGTAGTGTTCCCCCTGATAAATCTACAAAGCTTAGGCCAGGTATCAACGATAAAAACGCACTTAAGGATAAGCCATAAAAATCTGTTGTGTGTGCATGGGGGGGGGGTGGAGGTGGGCAGAGAGGTGTCTGTCTGCTGAACCAGTTTTTCTGTCTGACACACAAATTATCCTGCGATTGGCAAGCAGAGTCTCCCTGGCTGCTATCTTTGTCGCACAGCTGGTTAATAATCATCTTTTTACACTGGCAAAGGGAGTCAACGGACATTAACCGCAGAGGAAAGGAAAGGCAGAAACAAAAAAAAACAACAAGTGGCTGTCACACATTAAAGAAAAAAAATCAAACAGTGGAATGACAGAGTGAAGAACGGTGCCAAGCTGTTTAAACAATGGGCCTGAACTAGCTTGGCATGGCCCATCCCACGGCCGGTCCAGACTTGGCTCAGACATGAAGACCGCGCCAGGCGCTCGCCAAGTCCGCCTTCCGGCCTGCTTCGACCAAAGACGTGTGAGGAGACGCCGGGTTCGACGGTATAAGGATCGGCACCAGAATGCCTCCAGAGAGAGAGGAACATCTGTCAGTCAGCCGGTACAGGTCTGGTGGTTCTGCCCACACACAAGTGCTTTCTCTTCAATTCAATTCAATCCAACTTTATTTGTATCCCACTTTTGACAACGCAAATTATCACAAAGCAGCCTAGATCCCACACAGAAACCGGGCCCGTGATCCCCTCAGAGAACGCCTGGGGCGACAGTGGAAAAGAAGAACTCCCAAAGTTCAGAGGGAGAAACCTCGAGCAGAGCCCAGCTCAGAAGGGGAGCCCATCTGCTTCTGGCCGGCGCCAGCCTGTCAATGAAGTTAACAGAGTATATG
>CM040751.1:34236877-34426877 GCA_022829145.1 Albula goreensis | reverse complement strand
GAAAATAGGAAAAAAAAAAAAACCAGTAACAGGAATATGGTGTCTTGTAAAGACCTGTGATTGAATAGTTTGTTATATCCGCTACATGTGCTGGAGTAGTTGGAGATTTTTTTATTTACTCAGTGAGGTGTTTTTTGCGGCTCGAATGCGGTGCGGCTCGCTCTCCGCACAGTTCATTAGACATAGTAAAACAAGGTCTTTGTAGCGGCTCCAGGTCCCCGCATTGGCAGGCTGTGATTGGCTGGCTGTGACGGCATAACTCTGGCGGTGTAAGGAAACCTGGCTGGGACCGCGGTGCGCCCAGCTGCGATTTACACCCTGGGGTGGTTTTATTGGCTGGCCAGCGGAGAAACCGGTTCGTTATAGGCGGGAAGGTAACGTATAAAAATGGCTAGGCGTCGGGAGGCGGCTCGGGAAAGTGCTCGTTCGGCACCACTGGGGACATTGCTAACGACACAGCGCACTTACAAAAAGCACATCTACGAGAGCTGGAATCAGGCTTGTGAGTGATTAAACAGAGGAAATCAGTCAGACTGCAGACCCCAAACACACTTCTGCTTAAAATGTCAGGCTTTTTTTTTTCCCTTTCTTTTTCTGGCAGCGAAGATCTTTAACTCCATCTTAGCTGCTCTGACACAGTGGGGGCCAGCCTCCATGCCCTGGAAGTGAACAACGTACAAAATGCATTTAATTCTGCTCTATTCCCAGGGTCCGCATCTTAAATCAAAGCGATCTCTGGCTGCACCAATCGTGATGGAGGTGAACAGGGAACAGAACAAAAAAGAAAAATATACATAAGCAAGAGGAGAGTTATTTGAACACGTGCGGATAAATCTAATGCTTTATTTCCAAGATGCCTTTTGGCATCCAGGATAACCTTTTTGGATTTGAGTTAAAAGCAGGGGCCTCCGATGTATGAATCAATCAAGGGCGGCACGGTGACACTGGAAACTGCCCGCATAACTCAGCACGTGGGACGGGGCTTGTGAAAGATTTCAGATCCACTGAAGGGGGCTAGGGGGATGGTGGGAAACATGAGTAGATGTTTGTTTAAAAGACCTGCTGGATATGGCAGGATAATTTGATTCAGGTTTACCGTATTAAATTTGCAATTTAATGCATTAACGAGGGCACACAATTTAGATAATTCCACCTCAAGTCCGCAAGCCAGATATTGTTATTGAATTTGTCGAACGGAGAGGCGGTGGAGCTCGGTCAGACTTTTTGAATTAAGCAATAAGAACCCGGACGCCTGGGCCGCGGATCTCCCCAAAATTTGCCTCCTCCTCAGAAACAGCCCCCCGTCTAGACACCACTTCACCTCCCTCCCCTCCCTCTCTCTCCCTCCCTCTCTCTCTCATCCCCCCATCCCGCGCGCGGTCCTCCGCGGAGCAGACGTTTATTTATCTAGTGCGGTTGCAAACAGGCCCATTAGCCAGCCATTTACTTGTAAACGTCAATCCTCATAAGACTCTCCTCAATCTGACAGTATCAAGGCCCTGTTCTGCTAAAAATAAATAAAGAAATAAATAAAAATACGGAATAAACCCATACGAAATAAGAGGAGGAAACCCACAGGGCAGGAAGCTGGGCACTGCCCCAATTGGGGACCAGACCGCGTGTGACTCATCACACTTCACCGCTATCCCGCGAAACAACACGACCAACAGTCAGCAGACAAAACCAAACAACTCTCTATGGCGTGGGGGGCTCAAACCTGGCAAACAAAAAAGTTTTTCCTTTGCCCGCTAAAACAGCTAACAAACAAATAAGCCAACATCATCTGGAAGGCTGAGGGGTGGAATGGTGAGGGAAAGAGAGAGGGAGAGAGAAAGAGCAGGTTAACATCTAGAGACATTAAAATCGGGAGATTTGTTTGATTTACTAATAACTTCGCCTTGAGCCTATGAGCCAGGTTTGGGATTTTTTTCAAGGGGGTAAACTTTACAGCTGTAATTAGGAAGTCTTTGAAGAGGCCTACTGTTTGTGCCAACACGCTCTGTCAGGCAGGCTACTGAATTATGTGCGTATGTGCGTGCGTGCGTGTGTGTGTGCATCCATGCACATGGATGTGTCTGCAAACCGTTTTTCTTAGCTAATTGAAAAAACAAAAGTTGCAGAAATCATATTGCTAGAAAAGGCTCAAATATGAATTCTGATGTAAAAATAACCCAGTCCACCCCGATCGCACCCCTAACCCTAATCCCAGCGGAGGCTCTTGTTACGGCTAAATATGGTCGTAGGGGTGGTCTGAGCAGCTCTCTCTTTATAAATAGTTATGGTGAGCAGTCCATTCTGCAGAAGAGCTCGGGCCAGGATTTTGTCACTGGTCTGGGCTGGGGCTGGGTCGAAACGCAGGATTAACGATGAAGCTGAATTTGATATTAACAGCAAGCTTCCACAAAGCGTGGAAATGCGATCCATTCCAAGTGTGAGCGGTGCTGTCCTGAATCCCTCCCCAGCCTGGCCTCGTGCTAATACGCTAACACAGATATCCACCCATTTGCAGCAATGACAGTGAAGACGACGACGATGATGATGATGCCGATAACAAGGACGCTTTTTCTAGCCTTGGTGGTCTTGCTAGCTGTGTCAACCGACACCCACATCGGCGATTAATAAAGTTTCGAAAAATTCCAGACCGGGGCTGGAAATTCTGACCATTAAAACAAACCCATATCCGTCCACTTTCACCTCTTACTTTCCTCCTCGCCAAATACACAGATCCTGTTACAGTTTTCTGTGAGAGGACAACCTGTATCGATGTCCCCTCTAAAAACGTAGGTGTTAATGGCCCCCAAGCGAGCGGGGCAGTGAGGAGTGAGAGGGGAAGATGAGGGGTACCAGATGATTAACAGTAGGACCTAGCAGAGGGCCTAGTGAAACAGCTAAGGGGTATGAAAAGCCTGTCTCAATGCCCTAAGGGCCGTTCTTCGGTGCTGCATATTCTCTGTCAATTTAAATGCATGCAGCATTTTATACAAACATTTCTAAAGTATGTTTGTGTATTAGGGCTAGTACAAGATTTAGAAAATGATTCGAATTAACTGGTTGTTTGACAATGTAAATCTAAAAATTAGTCTGCTGTCCATTTCGCTTTCTGGATTTTCCACATGAAGCGGTATCCCCTTCTAAAGGCTAAAATGTGGTGGAAACGATATTAATTACTTTTTACTTGTTAACATGAGTGACAAAATACCTGCTACGTTTCACATATTATTCCCCGCGTTGCGCCAAGAGGTGAAGCTAAAAACGACTAATGCTGAAAAAGATGGCTGTATGCATCTAGTGTTTGCTTTTGCGTTTTCCTCAAATAACATTAGCACTGGAGAAACATGTCAATTTAATAAAGAATGTAACATATATTGTAGACTTACTATAACAGACTGGCTGAACAAGAGAGAGAGGGAGATGAAATTTCATCCGCCTTCCTCTGCCATATTGGGGTAAACACTTCCTGACTTGTTGTACCTCTCAGCTTTTATTCCATATTCCACAGAGGAGGCTGTCAAAAGTGCTGCACCCATTTTCACTTCACAGGAAGAATTCAAAGCGCTGATTTTCTTTTCAACATATTTTCTTCCTTTCTGAAAAGTGGAAAGAATTACGCATGGCCATAAAAGGGCATCAGAAGCTAGGCTTTCAACTTCTCCAGGAACAGCCTACATCTCAGCGCAAATAATTCAGGTCATAATACATCAAATTCAAACTGTAAAGGAGAAGCCGGCCTTAAATTATGCTTTGGAAAAAAAAAAACCCAGAAAGTACAACAGGGTGTTACTTTGAGTGCTATGTGAAAACCACACATATTCATAAATTACATCTACGTGTGAACATTTTAAGACTGGAAAGTAACCACTTACAAGTGCTGTTAAAGAGTACTCCTGTCAAGGGTTTGATGTTAAGTTCGTAAGACATGTCTGCAGGCCGCTGCGAGGGCAAAGAGCTGGATGTCATTTCAGGGGAGCTATGTTAGCCCGCTGCTGGCCCCTGTATTATGGAGGTGCCATTCATGCGGAGAGCGTACCCCTCTAACGCATGCGCTCAGTCGCAGGGAGATCGAGCTCTCGTCTGGGCCCATGTCCAAGGCCCTCTCTGCGCAGCCGAAGCCCTCTCTGTTTTCACTGGAAATGATGTGTTTACCAGTAACAAACAAAAACGGCAAATTATCCCATAAAGCTAAACACTGAGCTCAATCTGCACGGGTCTTAAAAACCCGCCGGGTGTGACGGCGGTCCGGGAGGCACGCACATGCTACTCTGGAGGACGATCCGCGCGCGAGGCCAGCTCAGGTCCCCCGGGAGAGGCCCAAAAAGCAAATTTGTTGGGCGAAACCAAATTAACGGGTAGTTAGCTCCAGATCGTCCGCTCCGATCAGCTGACGTGGGGGCCATTGGAGCAGACAGGCGCTGCCGCCCATGGCACATGCTCAGAATAAATACAAAAAAGACACTTAACAAAATAACACAAAAAATGTACACAATTAAGACTCAATTAAGTTTTTTGTTTTGTAACGGAACATACCCCTTGCCTCTGTTCTTTCTCTCAATTTCCCAAGAAAGACAAAAAAAAAACATTTTGGAGAAACAAACAAAAAAAAAAAACATTCAGCTCACAGCAGGAGATATGACTAGACTTGCCAGCAGACGTTTTAGGCTAATAAATCCTACTTTTTAATTTCCACTGTCACCAGGGATAGTTCCAGCCCAAGCCACCCTATCACTCACATTCAAACAGCTGTTTCGTTTCAGCACAATAAATACATCAAGCTCTAATGATAAGTTCCTCACAAATTAATACATCGATTTTGATTCTCTTTAATTGTGTGTCAAGGTTGATTTACCGAATACGGTTGCACTGACACACACATGTGCACGAATGCATATAAACTCACAAACACATATCATCACTGAGCTCACTCATACAGCTCACTCAGCACAGTTAACTCACTCAGCTTAACGCAGTTTTCTCACTCAGTTCACTCACTAAACGCAGTTAACTCATTGAGTTCACCCACTAGGCACAGTTAACTCACTCAACTCAACTTACTCAACACCATTAACTCACTTGAGTTATTCAATACTGATCTCCTTGACTCACTCGCTGTACACAATTAACTCACTCAACTTCGTTAATTCACTCGACTCACTCACTCACCAGACATAGTTAACTCCCTCCACTCACTCACCCGACATAGTTAACTCACTCAAGCACTGGACATAATTAACTCACTCAACCCACTCACTCAGTTACCTCACTCAAATCCATCACCTCACCTACCTCAGATCACTAAACTCAACTCATACACTCCTCTCACTTGTTCAATTCACTCATCAAGCTCACTCAGCTCAACACAGCAACTTCACTCCACTCACTGAACTCACTCTTGGGGCCGATGCAACAGGAAAAGTGATAACTTCATAACTTTCACAGCCTGACACACTGTCTGCACACACACAGGTACATAGGCTAGTCACCATCCACACACACCCATGCAAATGTAAAAATGCAAAATGGAAACATACGAGGTGTGGCTGTTAAATAATGAGACTGGGCTTATCCAAGCCAAACCACAGCGTGAATGCGTGAACCACGAGGTATACATTGATCGATGGGCAAGCATAAACAACCCCTGAAAGTTTCAATCCGCTCGCCTCTTCAGTTCGCTGTTACGCATCGCTTGAAGTAGAACTGTTTTTCTAACATGTAGTAAAAATGGTCAGTTCAAAAATCGCGTCAAAAACACATCAATTTGCAATTTTTGGTGAAATTGAACAAAACAGCTGAGGAATCTTTACCGAATCTGAGACAGCATTAATCTCATTATTTAATAGCCACACCTCGTACGATAGCGTTCATACAAGCAAAAGAAGAACTAAAAATATTTGCTAAACTGAAGTGTGAGGGGGATGTGAGAGCAGCGTGATTCACTCTAAGCTCCTGCAGTTTGTGCTGAAGGTTAATTCATCGGTGCCTGGAGCCACCAACCACAGCCTCACTGCAGTGCCGGCTTTACATTATTTTAAAAAACCAGTGTTCACACAACATTTATTGCTAAATACTAAACTGGTAAGAAGATTAATGTTATCCAATGGATGCTGCTGAAATCCTCCAATTCCAACAATGTTGAATCTAGACTTGTGCAATCATATTTTATGTGATTTTATGCACTTTTTTCCTCCACTTGAGGTACAGTCTTTAAGTTATGACACAGGCGAGAGATGAAGACATCCCGTTCATTGCTACACATACCTTGCAGTGTCTGCAGCCTAATGTCTTTAATGTACTTCAGTCACCCGGGGAAATGGACCCATTTGTAAGGGCCATCCTAATCATGTTAATATTTTACTGCCGCTGCTGTTCAGCAGATGGCCTGCTAATAAAGTCCACATTTTAAGGCTAATGTGTATTAAAGCCACATGTCACTGCAGCTCTGAGGAGGAGGGTTGGGGGGGTGGTGTCGGAGGCCCGAGGGAAACCAGCCACATACTGTTTGAGGATCCAGCCCAGTTCTTCCATTGGATACATGCTCAACCTTCCCATGTGTCACTGCACTGAACCTATGACGGTGAGCGCTTTGAGTTAGAAAGATAAAGGTGGGGGGGTGGAATATCCATTCTAATTCCACCGTCCTTTCAAGAAGTAAGACTACTAAGTGTGATGAGTGTCTGGAAACTCCCAACGTTACACAAGTGAGCTTCATGGAAAATAAACAACAAAGAGAGAGAGGGCTTTCTCCAAGAAACGCATTCATCCGACCCTTACAAATCACAACATTCCTAATTCCAGTAATCACTTAAAACCGCCCTGTTTTGTTTCTAATGATAAAACAGAGGAAACATTCAGCTCCAACGGCTCACCCAAAAAAAAAAAAAAAAAAAAAAGCCCTGTTGTTATCCGGCGAAAATATGCATTTGGCAACCAAGTGCCAGATGAGAGAGAGAAAGACATTCCTGCAGTCCTGACACACTGAGCATGTTATCTGTGCTCCAAACCCACTGAGCTTCAATCACGTCTGCACTGCACACCGAAACCACCCTACAGTTCAATCAGGTTGGATGTGATTTGCCCTACCCATAAACCCGTCAATTACTAGCACGAGCCCAGGCTAACAGATACGCTTCCCTGACAGGCCGTCTGCAGCCGATCTCGAAGCCCAGCGCTACTCACCCGACAGGAACTCTCATAAAGTTCTCTTTTGTCAGTCACCCAGTACCCCCCCCCCCCTCCCCTTCCCTCGATCCCTCTGAAAGATGACATTTCAATCACTGCTAAAAAATGATACGCCATGTTGCGCTATAAAAATTGAATTTCACGCTGTTCCCATAGTAAAGCTCGGTCTCATTCGGGATCACACTGCAAGGGTCTTTAAAAAAAAAAAAAAAAAAACAGGAGCGCCTGAATTTCACATTACAAAAAAAAAAAAAAAAAAAAAAAAAAAAAAAACCAAACACTTCGAGATCACAGCCGACCATGGTATTTATAAGGCAAACAGATCGACCATAAACGCTGGTAGACCCTGGAGTTGTGATTTAACTGGACAAGGGGAGGGAGCGGTGATGAAGCCGCTTTAGGATGAGAGGTGACTTGCGATGACGTTTTTGGGGCATTAGGACTTTGTTCCGTTGAGAGGTGCCCCCCTCTCAGACTCGAGTTGCTGGCGGCCCAGCTCCCCTCCCTCCTCGTACATACGCCTATTAAGAGTTTACTGTTTGTTTTTGTGTAGTGAACCCTATCAGCTATGATCTTGGCTAAACCTACACAGCTCATTATGGTCAAGTCATCTCGCCACTGCCAACTGGAATGTCTCTCGACTGCATAAAGGTTGGCCCCATTCAAACCTACGGGAGGAGGGGAGGGAGAGAGCAGAGGAGGAACCGAGCCAGACAGAGGAAAGGGAAGTAGGAGGAAGGCGGAGGGAGAAAGACACTGAGAAGTAGTACAAGACTAGAGTGAGAAAGTGCGAACGCAATGATGGCAGAATGAAGGGGCTTGGGGAGAAAATGCATACCTGGCTATCTATGTATGCATTTATTTACTTTTATTTGAAGGGACTTTTCAGGCATTCTCAGAAATGCATAAAAATGCACCAAAAAAACCCACACAAAGACAACAACACACAGAAACAGAAAAAAACAGACGGTCTGTGCAGCGCCAAAAAACCGAAGCCACACCCAGCGAAATTATGACATGGGTTTCCTTTTCACAGCAGCTACCTTCCTGGTCCCTATAACACGTCAGGGATATGTAAACTCTGTCCTGCTGTGTCAGACCTCATCGTTTATACTCTATCCAAACAGTTAACGACTGATGTTCGGGAGAGGTGGCTGGGGGGTCAAGCTTGGTTTAAAATGGCCTCATGTGAAAAGAATACAACCAGCAGGAGAGTCTGATAAAAACTCATGAGGTCATGGATTCAGAACGGGGTGAGGCCATTCATTCCCCTGTCCATTTGCATGTGCCTGCCAGCACGGTCAATGAAAAACCACACAGCTACGTCTCCACTCAGGGAAATAGCAACTATCTTGTCATAAGCATCGTCTACAGGGCCAAACATTGTATATTCCCACAAGCAGAGCAGAGAGATGGGCGGGGGGGTGAGTGAATACCCTCATCCAAGTCTCCCTAAACACACTGCTCCGCCAATGTCCTGCTCTCTTTCTCCCCAAACCTGGCCAGCTAACTCCCCCTCCCAAATGTCCAAATTTATCCAAAATGTTCCATTTTAAACGACATCATATATAAAAAGACATCAATCTGAGAAGCAATCGCTCTTATCCAGAGCAACTTAATGGGGTAGTCGTGTAGCATAATGGTTAGGGACCTGGGCATGAAATTTAGAGGTTGCGGGTTCAATTTCCAGATGGAACACTGCCATTTTACCATTGAGTACGGCACAGAAAATACCCTGTTGCATAAATGGATGAAGTGTAAAAAAAAATAAAAAAAAAAAAAAAAATTTCACTGAGTGAGTCACTGTGGATAAGAGCATCTGCTAATGCGCGTAATGTAATTCTCAACCGAGTATTGTGGCCTGCAGGATTGTGGGATTTGGGAACAGTTTAGTTGTGTTTTGTAGGACTTATGAAAGGAACACAATCAAAACCAAAGATACCCACGTGAAAATCTGCACTGGAACATGTGGCCATTCGGATGGGCTCGGCGACAGGGCAATCCCCCAACCCCCACTCCCCATTGTTACGCCGTCCTGGGGGTCACATGCTGCAGTGTGAAAATGGCTGACATGCAATTAGAAAACTTCATTCTGGACTGTTGATTTATGGGCTTCTTAAAACTGAGGATCCATTGAGAGGGGGCATGGGGTGGGGGGGGGGGTGGAGGAAACTGAATGAGTAAAAAAAAAAAAAAAAAAACCATGGCCGCCTGAGGCAGTTTCACTTCCCCTGGCGCGGTCCTCCAGCAGGGACTGGGGGGGTCATTAAAGAGCACTAATGACCCAATGATTGACGAGCCGGTGCGCCTCTGACCCTGTAATTAGAGCAGGGCCCTGAGAACCAGCGGCCCAGAGAGGAGGATTACACCCAGTCTCAAATAACAAACCAGAGCTAAAAACGTTTTGAACCTCACTCTCTTTCCCTCTCTATCCCTCTCTCTCTCTCTATTTCTTCAAAGACGAGAGGACTGCTGAACAAAGTTTAAAAATAAGTACGTTAAAAACTCAGCTAAAACATTTTTCAAAAGTTTGGAAAAAAAAAAAAAAAAGCAGCCAACGGACTTGTTTGGGGAAAATGGAAAATATGAGTGTGCTAAGAATGTGAATGTGTTAAAAGTACATTCCTGATTGATGTGTGTCTGACTGGGGTACTCTCTCATGCACAGACACATTCACACAGTGCTCAGGTTAGCTGTAAGAAATAGAGGTCAGAACTTGGCCGGGAGGCCACCCCTGGTCTCTGCTGGAGGGTTGGTTTGAACAACGATTTAGCGCCCTTTTGGACTAGGCCCATTACCTGAATTGCTCCATTTCAAAAACACAAATGCGATCGCAGGACTTGCAAAGTCAAACGGGCCCATGAGAATACAGCCAACGACTTCTCCAGGTGGGGGGGTTTGGGGTGGGGGGGGGGCGTTTGGTGAAATAGGCTAATTAGTAGCATGAATGCTTGGTATTCCCCCCCATCCACCTCCCTGGGCTGCATAGTCCTACTCAGCACACCTTTAGATGAGCTAAAGGCAGAGGTAAGGGTAAGGGTGCAGGGCCTGTGTGAATCTGAGCTAAAGGCAGCAGTAAGGGTGCAGGGCCTGTGTGAATCTGAGCTAAAGGCAGCAGTAAGGGTAAGGGTGCAGGGCCTGTGTGAATCTGAGCTAAAGGCAGCAGTAAGGGTGCAGGGCCTGTGTGAATCTGAGCTAAAGGCAGCGGTAAGGGTAAGGGTGCAGGGCCTGTGTGAATCTGAGCTAAAGGCAGCAGTAAGGGCCTGGTGAATCTGAGTGCAGGGCCTGTGTGAATCTGAGCTAAAGGCAGCTGAGTAAAGGGTGCAGGGCCTGTGTGAATCTGAGCTAAAGGCAGCAGGGCCTGTGTGAATCTGGGTAAGGGTGCAGGGCCTGTGTGAATCTGAGCTAAGGGCAGTGAATCTGAGCTAAAGGCAGCAGTAAGGGTAAGGGTGCAGGGCCTGTGTGAATCTGAGCTAAAGGCAGCAGTAAGGGTGCAGGGCCTGTGTGAATCTGAGCTGCAGGTGCAGGGCCTGTGTGAATCTGAGCTAAATCTGAGCAGCAGTAAGGGTGCAGGGCCTGTGTGAATCTGAGCTAAAGGCAGCAGTAAGGGTAAGGGTGCAGGGCCTGTGTGAATCTGAGCTAAAGGCAGCAGTAAGGGTGCAGGGCCTGTGTGAATCTGAGCTAAAGGCAGCAGTAAGGGTAAGGGTGCAGGGCCTGTGTGAATCTGAGCTAAAGGCAGCAGTAAGGGTGCAGGGCCTGTGTGAATCTGAGCTAAAGGCAGCAGTAAGGGTGCAGGGCCTGTGTGAATCTGAGCTAAAGGCAGCAGTAAGGGTAAGGGTGCAGGGCCTGTGTGAATCTGAGCTAAAGGCAGCAGTAAGGGTAAGGGTGCAGGGCCTGTGTGAATCTGAGAATCTGAGGGCTCTGGCTAAAGGCAGTGGTAAGGGTGCAGGGCCTGTGTGAATCTGAGCTAAAGGCAGCGGTAAGGGTAAGGGTGCAGGGCCTGTGTGAATCTGAGCTAAAGGCAGCAGTAAGGGTGCAGGGCCTGTGTGAATCTGAGCTAAAGGCAGCGGTAAGGGTGCAGGGCCTGTGTGAATCTGAGCTAAAGGCAGCGGTAAGGGTGCAGGGCCTTGCGTAAACAAACCGCTGGCCACACCGCTTCCCACCCGAAACCACACCTTACAGAGTCTCTCCCTGTGGAGAGGAAGAGAGGGGGAGGAGGCCAGCCTTCTGTCCAGGCAGGTCAGGGCTTCAGATTCGCAATATGTTATTAATTAAGTCTCCCCCTTTCCCCCACCATCCCAAGAACACTATAAAAACACACACACAAAAACACACACACACACACACACACACACACACAATTCAGAGACTTCCCACCAATTAACTCTGTGGAAAGCCATCGGAGACTGGCGGCGAAACAGAACCCCGTTTCCCACGAGACCTCAAACTGTGCCATTCTGCGCCATTTCCACCTATGAGGGGCTTAATGCAGTCCGCCTGTGTGGGTCAGGCTCATTTACATGCAACCTTGCATACAGGAGTGTGTGTATATGACAGTGTGTGTGTGTGTGTGTGTGTATATGACAGAGTGTGTGTGTATATGACAGAGTGTGTGTGTGTGTTTGTGGGGGTGTGTGTGTGTGTGTGTGTGTGTGTGTGTGTGTGTGTGTGTGTATGTGTGAGATGACTGTTGCAGAGACAGGCACTAACTGATTACCGCGAGTTCACAAGAAAAATGAACTTTGGAAAAACACAAGTGAGTCTTTCAGTGGAAAAAAGAGCGGAGCTTAAGTAAAACCACTTATAAACAAGGGCATGTTGGCAGGATAATTGAAAACCTCAGTCAATTTGTTCCTTTGCCAAAATCAGTCCTACGCTCTCCATCCTCACTCCTTTTTCACCTTCTCTCCACCTGTCAAATAAGCAAATGAGTAATTCCACAGAGTGGGTTGACTTATACTTAGAGGAAAATACTGTGGAAAGGAATGAGCAAACGTACCGAGGTCACGCAGTCAGCGCAGTGCTTACGGGATTATAACCTCATATGTCATATAGATAGTGTACTGGGGGACACCGTATGCAGTGTTTCCTACATATTAACCTCTGTCATAGGAAGTGTTGGGGTCATGCTGATCACAGGTTTGCCTCTAACCTCTGTAACCAAACTCTGTGTTTAGGGCACTGGGGGGCACAGAGTGAGGACAGCATTCAGGGATCTACAGAACATGCACACGCCAGAGAGCCATGAGCTACACAGAGCCATCATGGAGATACAGCAGCAGCCAATCAACAACGACCATCACAAATACAGCCATTTAAGAGAAACAGGAGCAGCCAATCAACAGCGAGCATCACAAACAGAGCCATTACAGAGATACAGGAGCAGCCAATCAACAGCGAGCAACACAAATACAGCATTACAGAGATACAGCAGCAGCCAATCAACAGCAAGCATCACAAATACAGCCATTACAGATTACAGCCAATCAACAGATACAGCTATTACAGATATACAGGAGCAGCCAATCAACAGCAAGCATCACAAATACAGCCATTACAGAGATACAGGAGCAGCCAATCAACAGCAAGCAACACACATACAGCCATTACAGAGATACAGGAGCAGCCAAACAGCCCCTCACAGAAATGAGTAACAGATGAGAACATGTTAAGAGTTGCTTTGCTTCGTCCTGAATGAACACATGCTGTGCAAAGCAGCCAAAACACACAAAGACCCCCCCTCCACCACCACCAGTTCCCCTCCCAGCCAGCTTTTTTTTTAATTTTTTTTTTTTTTTTTTTAAAGTGGACAATTATTGATCACAGGAGGCTGGGGGCTGACTTGGGTGGGGTGATGTAAACAAACAAGCCTTTTCCTGGGAAACCGCAGAGCTGCGCAGCTCCGGCGCAGTCGCGCAGGGTTTATTTGACACGGCACCTGCTCCCGCATTCTGCTGGCGGGGCGGGATGTTATTGAACAAGGCCCACCAGTCGCTCACACGCCTTTGCCCCTCCTGAATTTTCCTTTGTTTTTTTTTCTCTCTTTGTTTTCGCCCCGAGAAACTCAGCAGTGGAATACCAGGCGGTCGTGCTCACTGCCACTTACTGAGTAGATGAGGGGGAAAAAAGGGCTAAAGAGGGTGACAGGCTGGTGTGAAAGCAGCTTCATCTCCAAACAGAACAGCCAGCTGGAAAATATATGACACCAGGCTGGGACCCAATAATATAACTGCTGGTGTGTACATAAATATGTATACATACAATATATATATATTTAGACTGACAATATCCCGCTATATATCCATAAACTCGGAGAAAAGTGTGGCTAACCATCTGCAGATAATATATGCACCCAGATGTATGAGTGCACACATATGCATGCAATAAAAATTAATTTTATGTACTTGATTAAAAAAAAAAAAACCATACAACTCCCGAGAATGGACCGCAACCAGCTATGAGTCCCTGTCTAATCATGTCTGCTCATTTTATCATGTGGATTTATCCTTTCTGAAAGCCACCTCTGTACTGATGAAACCGTTTTGGTAGCCACATTTCTAAACCGACTTATATTTTCAGTACTCTTTAATTAATTTTTTGACAGGGGTCAGATATAAATTAAATTCAACTTAATCATACATACCGAACCCTCACAAGTACAAGCATAAGTTCTTGACACAGTGATCGAAGGAACGGGGTAAGAAACCAGGTGACCGCATTGATGGAATATCGGCCGCCTTATTAACTGCCATGCAAAATGAGGGAAAGAAACAACAACAAAAAAATCACAAATCCCACTGATTAAAGGAAACTCAAAATCCAATCGAAATGAGTCAGAGCATTTATTATGACTACTGTTAAAAAAATGCATTTTGGGAGACATACATAAGCAATGGGAGGAAAAGCCGTCTGTGTAGGGGGCCAAAAACAGCATATCGCCGAAAAGGAAATTGATCGTAACGAGCGCCAACACAGAAAATAAACAGTTCTACAGATCCCTATCAGATAGGGAGATAGAACACACTTCAGCATATTGAAAATATATTGCAATTATCTGCACAATATATTTTAAAATATACAGCAGCACATTATACTTCCATAACAGATATCCTGATTATCAGATCTCCCTTGATTTGAGAGCCAAACGACCTTCCTTCCCAATGTGTCCAGATCTCTGAGGTAACACTCCATCATGGTCACATAACTGACACATATCAGCCCTCTAAATCAGTTCTCAGCAGTGAACATAACAAATGGAGTCACATAGCGCTGGGCCACCCCACATGGCCAGGAAGACCCACATGGACCTGAGTGTAGCCATAGCATCCACTAGCGTCTGGAATCCTGCAGGAGGAATGCAATCCCAGTCTTCCATGAGAAAGTCATTCACTTAACCTATAGCTGATGGAAGTGGAAATGGGCTGTCAGGCTCGGTCCCAGAATATCCAGGATGGAAACGCTCGCTCGGATCTGGTGACCGGCTTAGAGGGTCACGACATATGGATAGCGTTTACATCATGCTCCTTAAACTTATGGGTGACTGCTCGCCGTTCACGGGCAGGGGCACAATCATCCTGAAGAACACCCCTCTCTGCAGGAAAGAAGCAGTGCATCATGGGATGACGATTATGAAGACGATGATGATGACATAAGGCTATCCAGGGACATCTCCCTCCATTTCCACACGTTTCTTGCACAACAGCAGGCGTCGTGTACGATCAAACGATCCGGTTTTATTTAAGGTAGCTTAAGTGCTCTGAGGGTAAGTCCAGACTGCTTTCACACATACTGCACATCTGTGCTGACATGCATGATGATGCTTCACTATTCACCCTCTCCGTTTGCCTGCTTTACGTCATACTATGCTGCCTTCTCTGCCAGGGCTTGCATGAAAAAGAGACCGAAATCTCAATGCAACTACTTTGGTAACTATACTAAAAACAAGATAATCACTCACTACCATTAAGTTCTATACTCATAACATATAGCACCATTAAGTCCTATACTCATAGCATATAGCACCATTAAGTCCTATACTCATAGCATATAGCACCATTAAGTCCTATACTCATAGCATATAGTACCATTAAGTCCTATATAGCACCATACCCAGTTCTTTCACTGACATAAAGTTTGCCTTTTAAGGATATGAGAGCACCCAAACCGTGCCCTCAGAGAACACAAACCTTCCACTGCATTGCACTCTGGTGTTTTTCCATTTTCTTTTTCATTCACTACATGTTCATACCATATTAGAAAGCCGACTTGTTATCACAGCAGACCTAACAACTACAATTTGTATTCTACCCCCATGTAAATAAAATTACCAACAAAAAAAAAACTGAAATACAGAGTCCTCTGTATTCTCATTAGTAGAGTGCCCGATTTATTCAAAATGCATGCAGTGCTGGTTGAAAATGAGCACTATGTGACAGTGGGATAATTACTGATGGATGAGATAAGCAGAATTGAGTGTGCCCAGCAGGGATTTGCTGGGGATTGATGTGTGTGATAATCACATAGTTAAGTGATAAGGCCTGACAAATGTGACAATCACTAGTTAATGTGACATGCACCAATGGACTTAATATGTACTTAATGTGATAAGCTCTTATGGGTGTGATAAGTTATTGTTAGTTTGATAAACACTGAAGAACATGGTTGTCATTGATCTGTGTAAAAAAAAAAAATACTTCTTACAGTGTGATAATTACAGATGGAGAATGTGATGAGCACAAATTAGCACATATCACCTGGAGACAAAGGGTAACCTTTAAGGCAAAAACAACTGAGGTGTTGAAAAAAGTGCCAGCATGTTATTCAGAAATTAGAGGGTTTAAAGGCTCTGTCAGGCCGACCTGAATAAGGAATCTAGACGAGGACGACTTCAGCCCTGGGAACATGTCAACAGTCACGGCTTTGGACAAAGAAAATACACAAATCTACCGGTTTCCAGGGAAAGGGTATTGTCAGGCTCTTAATCCTCTTATTCCTAATTTTCAAATTCAATTTGTTTTATTGCCATAAATTAGGGAATCAGAAACAAACTAAGAAAATAGTTTACAGTTCATTAGGCTATAGTGAATACTTGCAGGCAAAATAAGAAAGTACTTAATCATATGGCTAACACTGTTCATGTAAAAATATGCTGTGTTAGTACATACTGTCGATGGTTTATTACAAAACATTTAAATTCAAACTACTGTGACAAAAACATCACCATTCTCTATACTCTTGTTTCCTGAGGTTCTTTTCTCCTTCACAAATGCCCTCTGCGAGTTGATTTCATTTCACTTCTGAAAAGTAAACTTATGTGAATTTGTCATGAAGTCCATTTGGAGATTTTCTCCAATTCTCACACTCTCTCCCTGGTCCCGTGTCCCTCTGGCCTCTGCCAAGCTTCCTGTCCGAGGGGTGAGGGGAAAATCTTTCCTGGGACAAGGTGTCCCGGAGTGAACACATCAAAGCCAATTAGCCCGGTCAGACCCCAGCAGGCCCTGCTTGGCCCAGGCTGCCAAGAAATGCCCCCGTCATTACTCACCGATTTAGCCCCAGTGAGTGCCGGGGTCGGAGGTCGGCGCTGAAACTTAATGAGTGCGCTCTCGCTCCTTCCTCTCGCCTGTGTTTTCCTCCCAGCGGGAAGGGCCCAACTCCACCATCATTTTTCACGTGTCCGTTAAACAAAGCAGCACACGGCTCTCCCTCCTTCCACCCCCCCCATGCCCACCCCCTCCGCTGCCATGGTATGCACGGGTTCCCCAATACCGCGAGTCGCCACCCGCTCGAGCCCACCTCCAGCCTGGGTTCAGCTCACTCTGATTGGTCAGTGTACACCATGTGGCGAGGCACCTCCACAAAGCTCAGTCATGAGGCTGCTTCACCACACCCTTCCATGGGTACTGATCTTTACCAGACATTCTCCATCTGAAGCGAAATTTAAAAGTATTTCATAACAAGGCAAAGGAATCCTACATTTCTTTTTTTGCCCCCTTTCTGACAGTCCAGTACACTGTGTGAAAATCCACAGACATCAGCTGTTAAAATATTTACACATTTAGGACTGATTACACTTAATTACATGGGATATATGAGAGTATCTGCTGGCTCTGGAAAATGTAGTGCTGGAGGTTGCCTGAAATTACATTACTATAAATTAATTAGGTAAGATAAAAACTAAATTCGCTTTTTGGCAGCGGCTCAACGGCTAACTGCAATCCACCCTCTGGTAATTGTTGCCAGGCAATGGTGAGATTTCCTAGACGCCATGTAATGTATATTCCCTCATTTCTGTGGGAGAAAAAGGACTTGTCCTGGGACATAATTTACTGGACAATTATAGCAGTGGCACAGGGAGCAGTATTCATTGCTTGCTCATAGAGGCTGCGCTGAGCTTCCTGTTAATGGTCTGTAAAACGCACTGTTTTCGCTTCAGATCACAAGTTTGAGGGTTACGCAACTCAACGCTCTTGGATGCAAAAACGTTTTCCCAGATAACAATTAGCGCTAATGCTCAACATGGGCCTCCAATCCAGAACGCTATTCATTCATACTCAAGCTAATTGATACGCAAAAAAACATCGGGCCCACCGACTCCCATTCACTGCTCTGAGATGCTGCATACTCCACTGTCTGACTACTCACATCCTGAACATGGCAGACGGGAGGCTTAGCTACACCCTGCCTCTTAATCCAACTCACAATTTGCGGTGAACAAATTTGAGGGGCCAATCACAGTGCTGCCCATGGTCAAGCAATTATTCACTGGGGGAGAGACAGGCTTGGCACGCAAAACCAACTTCCTGTTAAACGCAACACGACGGCATTGTCTAAATAAGACATCCTGCAGAGAGATGGTGTAGTAACCTCCTTAAAAAAAAAAAAAAAAAAAAAAAAAAGAGGTAAGGGCATAATTTTTTTTTTTTTTTTTGCAGCAATGATTAAATTCCTCAGTGCAAATCAATTTACCCCTAATTACTTTATATTAAGCTAACGGAGTGGAAAACAGAATTACGTCTTTTAAGAAAACCTCATCGGTGGGAATGGAGGTTTCATACTCCCCTCTGTGCCCCTTGGCATCCTGCGTTGCTCGCTTGCTTTATTTACACAGTATCACTGCTCAGCTGTGGACAACGTAAACCGATAGGAGGATCTGGCACTCACTCAGTGATTACCTCATTTTCATTTCTCTTCCTCCACTTACCCACATTGCTTTCATATTTACCATTTTATTAGCAAAAACCCGTATCGTGTTATTGAGGAAAAAAAAAAAGAGCTGGCAGGCACGCTCCGTTCGGTGCTACAAAAGCATTAGGGGAAAAAAAAAAAACGACAGAAAGAAAAGGTCAGTTTATTTTTCTACTTGTAATGCGGTTGTGCGTTCTCCGAGCGTCCCTTTTCAAAACACAGCGCTCTCTGTGCACTCGCCCGGCCAATGGCAGTCAGGACTCTCAGTGATCGCAGATGTCCAGCTCCAGACAAGAATACTTGCATTTGAGATGACCTCTGACCCCATTGCCGTGCCCTATGCATACTTTAAAATACAGAAGGGACCATGGGAGGTGGAGTTCCTGGGTAAATCATGGCTTTACTTCCCTCTCCTGCCCCTGAAAGAGACTGTTTTCCCCTCCCTGAGAATAAATCCCAATCTGTATGTGATGTGCATTTGCTTTCAAGTGACAAGAAAGACAAGAGTGGACATACACACACACACACACACACACACACACACACACACATATACACACACACACACACACATACACATACACACACACATATACACACACACTCTCAAATGTGCGCACACACACACACACACACACTCACACACATACACACACACTCAAATATGCACATACACACACGTATGCATACACACTCACACTCACACTCACACACACATATGGACATACACACACACAATTATATGCACACATGCATGCACACACACATACAGAAACACACGCAGACAGACACAGACACACACACACCCCAACAATTCTTGAGACCAAATTGCTTTTGGCATTTTGCGTAGGTGCGGCAAAGAAATAAAACAACCAGCAAAGAAAACACTGGTCTACTGTAATCACAGCTGTTCTGAGACACAGTCCTGAGGCCTGGAGCCAAGAAGCTTGAGCCTGCAGGCTGGAGGCTGGTGGCTGGGGGCTGAGGGGGTGCTCTGGGGGCCACTAGCTCCGTTTCTGGCACAGACTCCAAGAACAAGAAACCTATACGTGTCCCTCACCGGGAGAGCCATTAAAATGAGCAATACATGGGAGAGAAACACTAAGCTGTTGGTAATGGGAAAGCGACTAAATACCGGCTGCCTCTTGTGTCACCGTAGTCCAGATCTAACCCCCCCACCCGGCCCCCGCCGAGCCTCCTTGTTTCCGTGGTGGCATGATGTCTCCACGGGGACGACCACAAAAGCTACTGTGGTCAAGGTGGGAACATGTCAAAGAATAACGCCCTTTCAATCATGTGGAAAAAAAAAAAAAAAAAAAAAACACGGTTGAACCAACAAAGCACAGCATGGGGGAAAAAAGAGAGAGAGAGAGTACAGTTTGGGAGTAACTTCCAGGAACAAAATTTATAGCGGTGAGCTAAGACGAAAAAAACGACGTGTTGAGCACCTCTCCAAGGCCTTGCCACTTCCACCAAACATTCCGACGTGGTTAATAAAACTCGACGGTGCTTGTTTCGCATTAGTGTCCACAATTAAATGTAACAGACTCCAATAAACAAGCTGTAAGTACTGTAATGTTTCCACCTCTGTGGCCGACGCTGGGCTTTTTGGACCGGGTCCTGGCCCAGCGCTGGCTGACCCGGAATCGAGGCTTTGGGCACACACAAGCGGGGGTTCTGGAGGTTTTGGCTGGAGAGATGAGACGGGCTTGAGAAATGGACCACCCCCCACCCCAGAACCGATGCTGAGTTTACCCACACTTTCCCAGGATGGAGTGTGACACTTTGTTGCCTGTCAAATCTCTCTGACTGTAGTGTTTATGATCAACCCATTAACAGAAAAAAATGGAAAACTGAAAAGCATACAACTGTACTCTACAGTTAAACTTTTTTTCTCTCTCTCTCACAGCATCGTAATAAAAATCATGAAAACCAACCATAACAGCTCCGCTGAAGAAAAATTACATTTGTCAAGACACCGAACCAGCCCCTACCCTGAAATATTGCGAAACACTGAATCTGACATGTACAGCAAATGAGTTCAAATGACTAATGAGCAGAGTGCCACAGCTCTTTTTGGGAATACTAATTGCACTTAATGATTAAAATAGACCTCAAATATCCCTTTGAAATCAAATATACTTACAAACCGAGTAAACATGTTTTCCCAAGGCGCACACAGTCTGGCTTTTGAGTGCCAGAGAAGTGGGCGAAGGCCCTCAGCTGTAACCCAAGGAGGGAAAAGCAAGCCTGTGTCTGCGCCCCCCCCCCCACCGCCAACCCCACCGCACCCCAGACAGCTCTCAGCTGCCTTTGGCCCCTGGTATCCCACAAATTCCCCCAGGGCCTCCCCCTTTTTAATGGTCAGACTTAACTAATTACAATTAATGACCTCCCTGTTCGCGCCGGACAGCTCCACTTTGGAGGCTGCCGAAAAACACACGCCATCCGTCGAGTCGCCGCCCTCGAGAAAAGCCCCCCGGCCGCCACCCCATCCCGACACAAAACAAAGGGTGAGCCAGCAGCCGCCCCCCCCTTTCCACCTCGTTCATGTGTCAGGCATTTCCTGTGAGTTCCTGAGCATCTACGGTTCCCTGGTGCTCCCCAGAGCACCAGCTCTCGGCTCCACGGCAACCCGACGAATGCCAAGAAGGCCGGCTCAGGCTGCCACGTCCGAATTTCACAGGAGGTAACTTTCTCTCTTTCCCCCCCCCTGTCTTTCATCCTGGACGGTGTCCCTAAGAGCGCATACGCACCATGCTGCGTCATTACACTCTCGCTGTTGGCCAATTTTTACATTTTTCCCCCCACGTGACCTCAAGAGCCAAAATGACCAAATGAGTTCAGCCCTAGAGAAGGACTTCAAAATGCTGTTATCGAGAATGATTTTATGTTACCTTAAATGGACCAGTTACCTTTTTCGTTTTTTTTTTTTTTTTGCCAAATTATGAGCTTCTATGAACACAAACTATCCTTGTTGTTCCTGCAAACAAGCCCCTGTTACCTTCACAATATCACTTGGAAGCCTGTTTAAAAGTTGTTCTTTAAAGCACAAGTGGAGACACATTAATGCGGCCATGTTGTGCACCAAATTCGCGCCAAGATGGACCATGTCCTACCATCTATCCTTCCGCCTATCAGAGGAATTCACCTCCTACCATACTGTTGTGGTGTATTACATGCGCTTCTGCACTTTACATACGACGTGCTAACATTTTAACCAGTAACAGAGTGAATGCTGAGTTTTGTCATGTCATGTGATCTGCCATGGATTATATATAATCTGTGAGGAATTTGAAATTGTAATTTTTTGGGGTTTTTTTTTTTGGAACGGGTCAGTTTTGAACTAAAAACTTGTTTTATGCTAAAAAGAAAAGCTATTCCAGATGGGTGACTTTCCCATCTGGCTACTGGTAGAAACGTCTGGGGTCGTCTTACCAAGTTGGCCATGTATATTGTTAGTAGTCCTCTCCTGCAAAACAAAGAGACACAGAAACAAACACAGGAGTGAGATCAGACAGAAAAGCGATGGTAAATATAGCTACAGCCAGAGAGGGACACACCGCCCCAGAGAGGGGCCACACCCCACACCTCCTGCCTCCCAGACTCCAGGTTCGGAGCTTCTCTCATTCCCTGTATTACACAAACACTCACTTGCTGGGTGTGTGTGTCTTAAACCCGGGCTCTGATGGCTTGCCTGTCACATTGGTCAGCTTTAACAGGGATGACAAAAGGCCATTTACATACCAAATATGTCCACACTACGGTACAGGGAAGTTGGTCAACTCTAGATATAGATAAGTAGTTTGCCCTGAGCTCCAATATGGCCGACCAGACTTTTTTTTTTTTATTATTATTATTATTATTGTGACCAGAAGTTCTTTGTTCACTCCTAGCTGGGTATCATGGTCAAGTTCATGTATGATTGGTGGGTAAAAACAGACAATACAGCCTTAGAAAGCCCAAAACATACAGCTTGTTTACTTAAGCCATTCCACACAATTGTTTTGTTGTGAGATCTCCCAAGAGAGCAACAACATAGGCACCAACATAATGGTTCTTCCCATTAGGTAGCAAGCCACCACATAAACGCGGTGCGCACATCTCGGTTATTAAAAATAAACTGAAACTATATAGGCAGATGTGAGCGGTTCCTTACATGATTAAATATTAATACACCCACATATTAACTTCCATACGTCACTCACATTTCCATGGCAAACGCTCGGCAAAGTGTGCTGGGGGACACAGGTGCTGCTGTTTAGGGTCCAGAAAGGAAATGTGGGAAATGTGGTCACGAAAGTCCCCTGCTTTGGGAACATATGCACAGGTGAGGCAATTCTCCCTGTGGAGAAAATCTGAACTATTTGGCTGCTTGGCAGACAACGTTTGCGAGCGGTAGGGCCTCCGTCCCTTTGGTTTACAAGGACACTATTATTCAGAACATTTCCACCCCTGGATCTGATCCCTGGAGTAAAATGAACTAATGGAGGTAGTTTAGAGAGCATCAAAGTTTGAGGCTTAAAACCACATCGTTTTAGGGTGGATTACACACCTTTCAGTGCAGTCTAACTTGAAAGCCACATAACTAATTTGTTCTCCCATGAATTCACTGGAAAAGAAAAACAAATCTGGTGTGTTCACCAAGACTTCAGGGCTACCTGCCAGGTCCCATTAAAACAAAATGTGTTTTTATACATGGCTTACACTTTGTGCACAGAATTCTGGGAAGCGGAGTAGTGTTCAACAAGACCAACAGGCAGAACACCAAACCTCTCCTTACAACCTTTACTATTAGTTATCAAAAATGGCCCAGATCTGTCTCTGCCAGAACCACAAAATAAAAAGCACAACGTTTGAAATCATCTCAATAACCATCTCCATAAATCTGCTCAACTACGTTTTTGTTTTTTTCCCCCCAAATCGGTTAACAAGTGAAATTAGTCCACCCCCAACAAAGCAATAAAATTGTGTTCCAGGTATAAAAACATGAGAACACTGCAGGACACAGCGAGAATGTGCGCTCGGGGCGGGCTGGGAGCCTAGCAACCGAAAGAATGGCTTTTACATATGCGGCCAAAAAACCTCTGGCTTGCAAGCCCTTTTTTTCGCCGTCTGCTCAAACTCCTCTAACTTTTTTTTCCCTTTTTTTTTTTTTTTACGTCCTGTGCCGACTGCAAAACACTCTGCTCTATAGGGGAAAAAGAGGAAATGGAAAAAGATAAATTAATCTAAATCTTTCCAAACTACAGAGCAACGGGTGGACGACTGCCAAGGCACCGAGATGGCATCCGCTGAGCATGCTGGGAGAAGGATTCGCTGACATCTCAGGACATTTTTTTTTTTAGTGCAGGGACTTGGGCTTGAGGCCTAGGTCATTTTTTGTCATGTGATCAGGGACATATCAGATTGCACCACACTGTATCAGAGTATTACACCCGGACACTGTTATCACTATATGTGAATGAGAGATGCTGTAGTCCTCACAGTGTGCTGAAGCTTAGCCTGCCATTCTGACCACCTCTCTTTACTAGGCCTAAGCTCAGTTCTCCTCAATGAAATCTCACAGACAGCGCGAGGTTCTCCGGGGTGACGGCATGTCTGTGAGAGTACTGGGCCGTCACAGCGAGCAGACCAGCCATCCAAATCCTGCACAGCAGTCTAACCTAATGTCCTCCTCTACAGCGCGTCCTTCCTGCGTATTCCCACGCGCCACCATCGCGGAGATACAACAGGAAGTGGAGGAGAGCGAATGGGCGCTCTGAGGAGGAGAATTGGATTTCCAGCTGGAGCTGGGGGAACAGACAGGGCCTTTATTCTGCTCTCGCGTCCCCAAAGCTGAGAGTCAAAATGGGCTCCTCTCATCCCGCCAGCAGTCCACTCCAGACAAGTGCCCATGTGTCTGACAGAGTGGGCATCTCAACACACACAGGCACACAGGCAGCCACAACCCACAGGCTCTTCAGCACCCCACAAACACAGACTAGAGCCAAACACAGACTTAGAGCATGCATGGACACACACACACACACACACGCACGCACGCGCTCAGGCGCACACACACACACACGCACGCGCTCAGGCACACACACACACACACACACACAGACGTACACACACATGCTCACACACGCAGACAGGCAGGCACACACACAAACGCACACAAGCGCACACAGGCAGGCACACACACACGCACAGGCAGACACACACACACACATATGCACGCACAGGCAGGCACACACAACAACACAGACCCATTTGCATAATGCAAATACACACTGACTTGTGGGTGCGCACAAATGCACAAACACACACTCACACACACACCCAATATCAACAAACACATCTACAAACCACAAAGTAACATACACACACACAGGAGTTGTGATCAACACATGTCTGGACAAATGTGCTCACATTCTCTCTCTCTCACTCTCTCTCTCTCTCACACACACACACACACACACTCGTTTTTCTAAATCCTTCCACATGACAGTGCTGGGGTAATGCATGTACGTACTCAATTGCAAAGACAAGCACGGAATAAAAGCCAATTGTCCTGTCATGTTTCTGTCAAACTGAGCTACTGGCAGAGTGGTATGGATTTCACACAAAGGCAGGAAACTGAAAATCTACGAGAGCAATTTGAGGACTGGCATGGTGAGAATGTGAGAGAGTTGCCCACAGCACTAACAAAATGAATAACTCATTTGTATCAGCAGTCATTCCCAAACCACCACACACATTCAAATGAGGTCACATCACAATGGGGACATTACCGCAGACATGTATCACAACCACAACATGAAGCATGTGTGAATGTGGACGCAAACACACTCACACACACACACAGACACACAAACACACACACTAACACAAGACAGACACACAGACACACACACACACAGACAGATGCACACACGCACGCACGCGCACCAGAGGATCCTCTCTTATCTCCTTGATCTCCCTGCCCCAGCCCGGGTGAGCTCCGCAGTCTTCAGAAACCTCCAGGTTTTTATGCGGCCGCACTCATGCTCAGTCTGTGGAAACCATCGGCTTCCTGCTTTTGTCATTCCCCAGATCCCTGCAGCACCGTGCAGCCCAGAGTTTTATTCCTGTTTTCCGTCTGCTCATTAGGGCTGGGGATGAAGATGACATATGGGCCGAAGCTGAGCGGAGCGGCTCGGCAGGGCCCTGGTCTCGGCCCACTCTGAGCCGGGCCTGAACAGCTATTCATCACACAGCCTTAATCGACATACAAATAATGTGATACAGTGTCGACAGTGAGAGGCATTAACAGATTTAAGTAAACAAGCAGCTCGTGGTCTGTGACCCAGCAGAACCTGGGAGATGGGACTGCCAACCCCTTTTCCCAGATACCAAGGGATAAATGAGTAACTTATTTTCTCTGGCACGCTTGCTGAAGCTTCACATTGGTCTGCGGCAAGCACATGTGGGTTTATGTGAGTGCGTGCTTGTGTTTGTAAACTGGGTACGTTTGAGGGGAGATTACATGTTTGTGGAGCGTTACTTTATGTTAATGAAAAATTGACGATTTGCATATTGTGTGTGTGAATGACATGTATAAGACTGCATCAGAGAAACAAATACAGTTTGTCTGCATATGTGAGTAGGTGTATGTGTATGTATATCACTCTGAGTGTTAGACTGTCTGGGTGCATGTGTGTATGTATGCATGTGGAAATGCATTTGTATGTGAATGTTAGACTGTCTGGGTGCATGTGTGTATGTATGCATGTGGAAATGCATTTTAGTATGTGAATGCAAGTGTGAATGTGTGTGCGTACATGTCTGCATGTGTGTGTGTGTGTGTGTGTGTGTGTGCATGTCTGCATGTGTGTGTGTGTGTGTGCGTGCATGTGTGTTCATGTATAAGCATGTGAGTTCATGCACAGTGACTGGCATGTGTATAGTGTGTGAGTGCGCATATCTGTGCATATGTGCATGTGAGCGTGTGTGTGTGTGTGTGTGTGTGTGTGAGTGTGTGTGTGTGTGTGTGTGTGTGTGTGTGAGCGTGCATGTGGTGTCATATGTGTGTGTGTATGTATAAGCATGTGAGTGACTGGCATGTGTATAGTGTGTGAGTGCGCATACCTGTGCATATGTGCATGTGAGCGTGTGTGTGTGTGTGTGTGTGCGTGTGTGAGTGTCTGTGTGTGTGTGTGAGCGTGTGAGTTCATGTGAGTTCATGCACAGTGACTGGCATGTGTATAGTGTGTGAGTGCGCATATATGTGCATATGTGCATATGTGCATGTGAGCGTGTGTGTGTGTGTGTAAGTGTGTGAGCGTGTGTGTGTAAGCGTGTGTGTGTGTAAGCGCGTGTGTGAGCGTGTGTGTGTAAGCGTGTGAGCGCGTGTGAGTTCACGTACGGTGACTGGCAGCTCTTTCCCACTGAAGGCCCATCCAGACTGCAGGGCACAGGGGGGCCGAGACAGAGGGGAGCCCGGCTCTACAGCCCGCCGGTCTGATAAAGACCCTGGAAAAATAAACGGGTCCCGTTCATGTTTACGCTGGAGTTAATCTCTCACGCCCAGGCACTTCCTCTGGACCACCAGGCTCCCAATCCCGGGCCCCGGGCCCCATCTCCAGGGGGGCATGGAGGGAGGTGGGGGTCACCAGCGTCAGCCATGAAAATTAAAATAAATAAATAATCCTACAGAATCATAAAACTACAGCTTCCTTTATTGCAGGGAGGCGGCCGGAGCAGGTGTTAAAACTTCCAGCCAATCACACTGACATTGAAATATTGCGTTTTGAAAATTGGCTTTCACTGCGGGAGAAAGGAAAGGATTTATGATAACGGGGCCGATGCGCAAACACACCCAAATTTATGCCGCAGCATCCTGATGAGAGAGGAAACGTTTGATTGCACAGGCGCAGTCACACGTCAATATTCTGACACGAGGAGAAACTCCATTTCAACTGGGACACAGCATGGATGCGAGTACGAGAAACTTAATAAATTCTGCTGGTTAGAACAGCCCGTTCAGGATCCCCCCTGAAATCCAGAAGGTACAGAACCACAGGAACGCTCACCTTGAAATAGGTCACGGATTTAGACACAGCAAAACAGGTGAAGTGAGGAAACTGTAATCAATGACATTTTAAGTGATGTTGCCGAGTGCTGAGCAATGACTGTATCCAGTGCCTAACATTCTATGGTGCATCCAGTGCCCTGGCCTAACATTGTATGGTGCATCCATTGCCCTGGCCTAACATTCTATGGTGCATCCAGTGCCCTGGCCTAACATTCTATGGTGCATCCAGTGCCCTGGCCTAACATTCTATGGTGCATCCAGTGCCCTGGCCTAACATTGTATGGTGCATCCAGTGCCCTGGCCTAACATTCTATGGTGCATCCAGTGCCCTGGCCTAACATTCTATGGTGCATCCAGTGCCCTGGCCTAACATTGTATGGTGCATCCAGTGCCCTGGCCTAACATTCTATGGTGCATCCAGTGCCCTGGCCTAACATTGTATGGTGCATCCAGTGCCCTGGCCTAACATTCTATGGTGCATCCAGTGCCCTGGCCTAACATTCTATGGTGCATCCAGTGCCCTGGCCTAACATTCTATGGTGCATCCAGTGCCCTGGCCTAACATTCTATGGTGCATCCAGTGCCCTGGCCTATCATTCTATGGTGCATCAGTGCCCTGGCCTAACATTCTATGGTGCATCCAGTGCCCTGGCCTAACATTCTATGGTGCATCCAGTGCCCTGGCCTAACATTGTATGGTGCATCCAGTGCCCTGGCCTATCATCCTATGGTGCATCCAGTGCCCTGGCCTAACATTCTATGGTGCATAAAGAGTTAACGCTGGGGCAGCGACGAATCCAACGGCGACCTGTAACAGTACCCTGGAGACGGGTACTCACTCACGGCTGGGGTAATGCAGCAGTTCTTGGCCCGGGCCGGGCTGTTGAAAAGTGTGGAAGGAAAGTTCGGCGAGGCTCTGGGATCTGCGAACGGATCAGGAATGAGAGGGGAGACGCTTGGGAACAGATCGGATGTCACTGAGGGTCTGGCGTGCCAGGGAAACCAGGAGCCAGTCTGCATCGCTTCACTTTATGCATAACCCTTCTGCTGTGTGTTTTAAAAGGGCAGAGCTAAAACAGAGCAGCGATGAGCACTCACTCACACATGTAAACACACACATACACTCACACACACTCAAAAGCACACTCACACAAACATCCAAATATACATATATATAAATATATCTACACACACACACACTCAAACATACATACACAATAACATGCACTTAAACACATGCACACACACACACACACACACACACACACACACTTACTTACACACACACACACAAATGCATACATACACAGACACAGAAATACATACACGTACAGGCATACATACATATATACATACACAGGCACGGACAAAAAAGCAGTCGCACAAAACTCACACACATGCATGCTTCGCTTCTTCACAGTAAATCTCATTCATCTTTTCTTCTTTTTCATATTCCCAGAATCTGTGGTCTCAGGTGGGCCATGCAAACTCCCGAAATGTTAGGCGGGGGGAGTGGACGTGCCATGTGGGGGAGAGCTCTGCTTTAGGGAGGAGCTCACTGACAGGGTTTCTCTCCTGAGGAACGGGTGGGTGGGGTGGGAGGGAGTTCGTGTGGTAACGGTCCAGGGATGACATGAGCTTTTGGGGCCCCCTGTACCCACAGAGGCACAGAGCCTCCGTCTCCAGCTGTGTGAGGGAGGGAGAGAGGGAGGGAGGGAACGAGGGAACGGGGGAGACAGGGAGGGAGGAAGAGAGTCAGGGCCAGTTGTCTGTCACTGAGTGGTCAAGCAGGGTTCAGTTCCTCAGGGATCACTGCTGAATTCTCCACGCTGTCAATGTCAAGTTTTCCCTCTTTTTCCCCCCCCCGTTCTCCTAGGTTAGGCCAAACGTAACCGGTGCCAATTCACTCTGTGAGACTTGAGGGCGCGGACAGCGCGATCCCCCCAGAGCTGGCCGGCTGCACTCGACTCCCAGCATCGGGCTTGCGGCTTATCAGATACTTTTTCCAATTCAGCCACTCGATGACTCTTCGGAGAAGCTGGAGGCAACAAATCCACAGATAATACTAATTAACCCCATGACTAACGATTGCTAAATTGAGAAATGATTGCGCACACCGCTGTCCAAAAGAGTAGCCCTTCCTGGCTGCGGCCTCCGAGCTGATACCATCTCCAGCTTCTCAGAGTCCCCTCTCCCTCCCTATATAAACAACACCAACCCTCTCCGGGTCTCTTCCTGCCTCGCTGTCCCAGAGGGAGAGGAGGCGGCCTACGGGCTCACAGAGGCTCCTGTCTGTCACTGACAAAAAAAAAAAAATAAATAAATAAAACATAGCACCGTTCCCATTTTCCCCTTGTTTTTCTCCTTGCTTTATTAAATCATTTCATTCTGCAACCCAAATCATGATAAAAATAACCCAAATGAGGACAAAGAGCGGAAATTCTGTCTCCCGATCTGAAAGTTGCCCTCTGTGTGGCTTTTGCTGAGTAAGTGGTGGACATCCTGGGCAGGACGAGACAGACGGGGCTCGGTGAAACCCCTAATCAGCAGGGCTACAACGTGTGGATGATCACCAGTTCACTTGGAAAAAGGAAGCTGTGCTCCCCACAACGAGACTCCGCCACAGTGAGTCACTGACAACTGACACTGACCGATTCAAAGTTCATACGTCATCAAAACCAGGAACGCAGAACCCAAGAACAGAACAGAGCAGCAGGAGAGGTCACAGTGGGGATCTCCTCTGGTGCTGCTCAGGATTTTAGCTGTAGCTTTTGTCCACAGAGGGTTGTGAGTTTGAATCCCCAACTTAGTATTGTGCTCCTTTCCCCTGCTCTAGGTTAAGGAAAATTAAACCCCACACAATACATTTTAAACTTCGCCAATGATCACCTATAGACATTTTCTTCATCTGAATCTTAAGCAAGAAAAAATGTTATACAAGGATTACTCCCTCCAGTAATTTGCTTATGGTTATTCTTTGCAGTACAGGCTGTTGTGTTGATTTTAGCAATACCTATTGCATAACAAGTGACTCATTAGGGCATGACGGAGAGTTCGCCTTACCGAAAACTCACCCACACAGTCCCGCACAGACTAAACACACTCATCAGTCACTAACGGCTGCATCTGCAAGATGCTCAGGCACTGGAATGCGGCTCACTGAAAGTGAGATGTCTCACAGTAAAGCACACCTCTCCACATGAGAAATTCAGAGGTGAGCCTGCCTGCTGTCCACTATTCTTTTAGGCATCAAGACAAATCAATGCCTCCTATGTCCAATTGGAAATAAGGTTACTGAAGAGTGGGAGGGGGGACCTCAGCCTCCTCGGTCCAATTGAAAATGAGCTTACTGATGAGTGGGAGGAGACCTGGGCCTCCTCCATCCAATTAGAAATGGGGTTACTGATGAGTGGGAGAGGACCTGGACCTCCACGGTCCAATTGGAAATGAAGTTACTGATTAGTGGGAGGGGACCTGGGCCTCCTCTGTCTAATTATAAAAGGGAGGGGCTCACCTGCTTTTTCGCTCAATCAGGATGGCCAGGTAAGAGGCCGGCAGTGCAGCTCCAAAACCAGCTGACCATGAGTAGAACCGTCCCAGGAGCCTCCTGCAGAGGAGAGGACACAGAACACAGACAGAAGGAGGAAGAGATAGAGGAAAATGAGTTAATCCAACATTTATTGTACTGGGCTATCCAGGAAAAGGCTTGTGCTATTTAACGTTTTATATGCGGGATGGAATCCGTTCACACAGCTGTGTTTTTACAGCAGGAATTCGGGTTGGTGTGCCGTGCTCTGGAGAGCGCTCGGAGCGCCTCACCAGGGACTCCACCACAAGGCCGAGGCCCCGCCCACTAACCAAACCAGGGCCCCACAGAAAGAAATATAACTCCCCCTGTTACTTTTAACGAGGTACTGCTGCAATTCATTCTTCAAACAAAAAAAAAGAAAAAAAGAACGAAGGAAGGAAGGAAAGTAAGGAGCTCATGTGTGGTTCTGAGAGTGAGTACAACTCAAAGAACGTGTTTGGTTGGATTCATGGGATCTTACAAATTGTTGTTTTGTTATCAGTATTAGTTAATGACCTGGGGCCTGGCTTGCTTAGTGAAAGGTTCCAGGTGGTTTTCTCTTATACTCCTTCACTGTGATGGTCTACGGCAGCACTTCCATACTGGCTATGGTGGCTGGGGGTACACTACAGCTGAGTTCAGCATGCTGTAGGACACTGATGTTTCAAACCAGTGCCTGAGCCAAAACTTCAGAGGAGATAAAGACAGGGAGGAAAACTTAGCAGCATGCCGCAGACAATCACTGAAAGAAAAACCAGAGGTAGACAGAAATAATATGAAGTTTGTTTTTTTTTTCTTAGGGAAAAACCTGACTGGAACTGCAGACAAAGTCCAGACAGCCATCTCGATCTGGGCAGATGCCAGCGAGGAGTTTGACTATGTACTGTGTGGATTTCAGCTTGTGCTAGACTAAGTTCAACTCAACAGTGAAAACTGAGATTCAAGTCCACTCTACCACAACTAGACCAGTGGTTTTCAGTTCCATTCCTGCAAGGCCACATTGTAGGTTGTTATTATATTCACCTGAAATTCCAAAACCAGATGAGCTATCAGAGATGATAGTGTAAGCAACTGTTTTTATTGGTCATTACTACTTGGTAACAACAAAAACTAGTATAAACTGACATTTTCCTGAACCAGTCCAAAACAAAAGACCACTAAACTAGTTGATCTGAGTTATAATCTGCATTTGAGCATTTTTAAACAGTTCATGTGCCTTTTCTGCAATAACTTTTACTTCACCTCAGAGCTCAACCTCTCCTGAAGTTGTACAATCCAGTTCTCAGACGCAATGGTTAAAGGATGTTTCATAACTTTGCAATGGTTGAGTCACCTTCAGGCTGCACTCTACATACTGGGTGCAACCCGCAAAAAAACATGTCACTCCTCAAATGCTTGCTTCACCAGACAAAACTTCAAATCAATTTCAAGTTCAAATTATCAATAGTTGTTAAACAGTAATTGTAAAGGTTAACTATCCATTATTTTCCACAGTCTAACCCACTGGGCATGCTCAGACCCACACACAAAGCGCTGTTCTGCCCTGAGGACAGGCGATTCAGAGCAGTCAAAGGTCACGAGGTTAGCCACTCACACTTGAAATCTATAGAGCAGATTTTGATAAATTAGGTCAAGCCGTAAAGAATGCATTCCCTTTGGGCCCACGGCTTCCCCACGGCAACAACTGAGATAGTTAATCAAGTTATATATCCACACTGGATATTAAAGCTTCATGCATCTTCACTGGAGGATGCAAACACCCTTAATGGTTTTCCTTCAACGAGTCCATGCGTCATGTGAACAGATGTGCTGTAGCTGTTGTGCAGTTCCCATGTCTGTTTATGTTCACTCTGCCCTTGTGAGGTGCGCAAACGCCACACAGACTCAACCCCAAGCCCCTATCTTTCAGCTCTGCAATGCTGCAAAGCCTTCTAAGACTTTGTGAAAAGAAAGAAAAGACTGTGGAAAAAGTTACTAAAGGAACAGAGTTTACGATTCACCAAGGTCTTTATGTGCTCAGGTATGCCCTAGACCTCCACTGTGCTGAAACGCCACGAGCGCTTTACAAACAGTTACAATGCTGCATGTAAAATGTTGCTCTAATTGCTTCGAAGTTGCTTCAGCCATTAGCCGCTGCAAGCTACTTCTCTGGTTTAGCCACCTAGGGAAAATATTTTTCTCCTACTTTTCTTAACTGGTTTAGCATTCAGGTTAAAAAAACATTCAATAAAAATTTAAGGAAGTGATTTTTTTTTTAACAATTCTTTCAAAAGCCCTCAGCCTGACAGTCCCTGACATTAACAAAAAAATGTTATATAGGAAATGAAAAAGAAAAACTTGCTTGTTACACAAACTCAAGAACAATGCATACTGTGGTTATATTTAATCTGGTGCTGACTGGAGAGTTCGGTCAAATGTATGAGGCCGTGCATCAGCAAGTGAAAAGTGCAGTTTGAATTATGCTCGGTTACTTTGATATGAACTTCAATATCTGATTTGAAATCCAACTCCACTTTAATCTTTTTTTTCTCAATAAAAGATGGTAACGCTGTGGTTTATTTTCAAACACTGATATTTATCTGAATCTCATGCTATAAACCGTATGTGTTTAATGATCATTTCTACAGATCAAATATAATCCCTCCAGTGAAAATGCACCAGCGGTCCTTCCATAACTAGACTGGATAAACAAATAAACCTTATGAGGCCACCTGTGTGAACGCTGGTCTGCATTGCTGCGAGGGCCAAATATCAATGCCTGGCAAAATGAATCACATTTTTCTGGGGTGAGAGAACCCATTGGACTGTGGGTTTTTTTCCATGCAATTTTGCTATGAGGATCTCTCACCCATGACTGAAATATGTTTTCCCTCTCATATCATTCCGTACCTCAACAGATATGGAACACTAAAGTTAGCATTAGCTGACTGATCCCTGCAGAGTGCCGGGGTGCAGACTTTGAGGACCCAGCCATTACACTTGCTGTGTGGACACAGCCGCTGCATGGGGATGAAGGAGCTGTGTTCATGAAATGTTTGAGGTTCCCTGTGGTGTGCTGGGGGAGGGGGGGGGGCTGCACCTCCCCCATCAAATATTAATCTGTAGGAATTATTACTGCATTAAGGTCCTACGTACAATACAATCGGCTATTTGCAAAGTAAATAAAGAGCGAAATACATTTAGGAAGGTCTCCTACCGCAAGATGCAGAAGAAAGCAATGTAAAGGCCTCCATTTGCGGTCAGAAATGAAGTGGACTGAAGAATCTCAGGTAACAGTTTTTTCAAGTAGTAGTTCTTTTTCCGTCTTCTGAGAATAGCAGCAATCTAGAATACAAGCAGGTTACAAATTGTTAAGTCGTTTTCGCACCAACACAATGCTAGCATTTTTTTTCCTGCATCCATAAACTGTGGACAATTTACACCAGTCAAACTTGAGTGGGTTGACTCAGACCAACACCGTAGCATTACCATCAACCAGGAAGTGACAGCATCATTAGTGGACAAACACAATGAGCTGATGTGAGGTCATCAGCAAATGCTGTTATTGGATGGTAAACATGAGGAATATCTATTATCTAAGGGTTTGCAATATGTATCAAATAAGGGTGCGCTATGTCCAGGATGAGGGACTTGGAAGGATTGGCTTTCTTGAGATGCTAACCTGAGCAGGCAGCTATTGAAGATAATTCAGCTATCTGATGCAGAATGACACTACAAATCTGCAGTATTTAACCGTGAACCATCCTGAGATATGATACCATCACTGCGCCCCTCTGCTGGTTTCTCCACACATGTTGCTTCAGTAAAAATTCAGCTTAATAAATCAATACCAAGAAAAACTTTTGGCAAGGTGAGTCTCTCTGGACAAGTGAATTTGCTGAGTGCCAAAATGAAATATGTATTTGTATCACTCACTTCAAATTAAAAATGTCTACTACAATGTATATGGAAATACTAAGGTACCACCTGAGGTCCACCATCTCATAAACACATGTAGATGTGGCAGAGAGGAAACGGTTTTGTGCATTCTGGATGATATATTATCCTACAAAAATCTGAAAGCACTTGTATATAAATGGCATGGAACTTGTCAACCTGAGTTACTGTAAGCAATCAGTGACCTATGACCCCACAGAAATACACAGAAAAGGAAGAATGTACAGATGTTACTGCCCTCTCCCACACAAAGCTGGTCTCTTCATGGCATCATGCCACCACAAACTCGGTAAAATACCTTCTCTGTTTCTGGCTTAAATTTGGTGATGCGACAACATGCAAGCACGAGAATTCACATCTAGGGAAAACATGCTGGAAAATGGCACAATGTGCTGGCAGTCTGGCATGGCGTGAAAGGGGACAAGAATGGTTGTAATCGTGGGCAAAGTGCTTCCACTGAAGACAGGACAGAGTGTCATCGCAGCTGCAGACCAGAACACACAGCCTTCATTAGACACCGACATCCTGCTGACACCAAAAACACACAGCAGTTGAGTTTGCGCTTTGCATTATAAAAGACACCAGTGCCCGTGGCATAATTCCATCAGAAGATCATCTTTCCTCACTTAACATTCCAGTCAAATCACACAACCAGCTATCAAAATGCTATTCAAGGCTGTTTCTTTTCCCTTATCACAGCAATTAGCACCTGCCCATTCTCTTTTCAGCTTTTCAGCCAGCTAGTTGACAGGGTATTTTCCCCTTCTATTGTTTAAACAACCACCCCCCCTCACCCCCCCAACACCACCACCACCAGAGTATGGGGGGGGGGGGTCTTACATTCTCACTCGCTGTTGTCACAGTGATGTACAACAGCTTGCGAACTGAGCACATTTCCAACACTGTCCCCGACAGGCTGACCCCAAACATCCCCCCCCCCCCCGTCTGTCCACATTCCCTGCTCCACGCGCCCTGCTGTGACACAGGGGCACCACCAACGCTAACGCTCAAGGCGTGTACGCGGGAAGCAAGCCGGCGACCCCGCAGGGGCCGAGGGCACATGCCAACAGCATACAAATAAGATGAAAATACACCAGAGGCCAAGCTCACCCGATATGAGGTCACAGAGTCACAGGGCAGGAGCGTTCCATTAGCCAAGGAAATTCAACTGCCACATTTGAAGAGGCCGGAAATGACTTTAAGCCACTGTTACCAGACTTTTCCTCCCTGTCATTTGCTAAAAATGCATTTTATTAACACAGGTTTCTATCACTTTGTGGCAAATCTTTTTGTAAACAACTGATTATTTTATCAGTAGTTCTTACCAGTCTACTGGTAGCACTGTATCTTAGGGCATCAGAACCAACTCCTGCCTAGAACCCCATTTCATATGGATAAGGGTGACCACTTCCTGGATTTTGGACTTTCTTCTACTGCTGGATAGATTTGAGATTAGTTTAAAGAAACTTGTATTCTTTGGGTTACACACAGCCTCATTTATCAGAATATTTTAATATGTGAATGAATACCTCAGGTCCTGACATGTCCCGGCATGTCTTGCCTATTAAGATGAAAGTTTGTTGTTGACTACCATCTGGGAGTTCTCCAATGTAAATTACCAATACAAATACCCTCCTAATGCAGTTGCCCCCTATTCTTATTTTACCCACAATTCCTTGTTTCCATTGTACATTAAATTCACATTTAATATCAATAAAAAGCATTACTCATCCATGAAAGTTTCAACTCTCTCTCATTTTTTACCCTCCTTCTACCCACTGAGCAGCATAAAAGTATATATTGTACAGAAAATGAGTGAAAATTATACATAGACAACATCATTTTGTAAGGGAAACAGAACAGCACTGTTGGTCCTATCACACAAATCAAGTTAGGCACTCTTATTAAAGTTGTGAAGAGCAGTCATCAAAACATCTTACTGTCAGTAAAAAATAATAATAACTGTCATTCGGTTTTGAATGACTTTTGCAGAATTCTACCATGCCAATCATTATCCGAACCTGCTAAAAGTTCCTCCATTGAAATTCTTGCAATTACGTTTCTGAATGGCTATTTGTACAACGCTATGTGACAGTACAGGTGAGAACGATTCTATACAAACAACCTTACAACTTACGCTGAGGTATTAAATTTTAGCAAGTGGATCTGACACTCATATAGTTCTGATCAAGACGTGGTTATGGGTCATGTGCACTTGTCACCAACCCTCTGCTTCACCTCCATCTGTCTTGCACACAGTGAAGATGTGCAGATTAGTTTCCACAACATGCTGACAGCAGATTGGCTTTATATTAGCAACGACATTAAACGGGATTAGGCAACATATAAGATTACGTCTCGCTTGCAAGGAAGACATTGTGGAAATAATGCCAGCACGATATGGCCAAACTTTATCGTTCGGTATGACGCAAATCTGATGCTAGCATTTTGGGCACCCACTTCAATAAAATACCAGATTATTTGCTTGATAGCAAGACAGCTAGCTACTTAGGTTACATGCTATAAAATGTGCATAAATAGTAACACTTCCAAAATAAAAACAGTTGCTCGTCAGCTATTAGCATTTAAACTATGAAACACCACAGCAGTCAATCTGCTGCGTTTCATTAGCGGGCTAATTACCTGATATTAGCTGACTATACCTTCCAGCGTCAGATACACAGGCGAAAGCTTCAACGAATTATCGATAGTAAACAAGTTTACGTTTAAGGAGCAAACAGCAAAGTGCTAACGTTAGCAAGCTATGAATAACCAGCTACTTCGTGTGTGTTTCATCAAATAGCTAAAGACACTTTCTCTGGTATATTAGCTAGTTACATGGTTTGTGATGTAGCATGTACATATTATTATGTTAATCACCTTGAACGTACAATACGGCAGTGAATGTCTAACTTCTGTAACGTTGGCTAGCTTAAGCATGCATTCGTGCATTGTAGCCAAGGAGATACCGATAGCAAGGTAGCTGTCATATGCCAGCAACATATCAGCTAACTGAATGCTAGCTAGGGAGCGTTACAGAGAGAAGGATAACACACTCACAAAGTTAGCAAGCCATCTGACAGAACTAAATGAACACATCATAGCCTCTCTACTGCATATGCAATACACAGAATACGATGGCAACGTGCCGTTGTGTGACTCCATGACATTCAACCCTGTCACACACTTACCTAGCCACGTACTTTAGCTAAGTGAAAGCACAACATCCAGGAAGCTAGCTAGCTAACTAGCTAGCTATGTTCCTAATTTGCACTCAAATGCGTTCATTGAATGTCACAATCGATGCAAGAAGCTAAAAAGGAGTTGTTTGCATCTCTTGAGTGCCTTTCTCTTGTAAATGTCAGCGGTTTAGAGGGAAAAACAAGTCTTTACACTTACGAGATATAAGGGTGCATATATTTTAAAGGCCACCTCCAAAGCTCCGGCTGTCACCTGAAGTGTTGAGAGCGTACACGACGGGCTCCATGTATGCCCTATTTCGTAGCAGTTGTGCGGAATAGACTTGCTAAGGGCAGCCATGTTTGCACGCTCTTACCAGACTGTGGAGGCCGATCACGGGACTAATACCGTGCAACGCTGAGTTGAAAGCAGGGAAAAGGTCGCGACTGGGGTTACAATAGGACACCCGCAGTAGGAAGATTTTACGCAGCCACACAGAGCGCTGGTCTGTTGCATCGTACGATGCTTCGATCACAGCCGTCTGGATTAATCCGGCGATCCAACAAAGAGAAACTGAAATATTTAAACATTAATGTCCAACACAGTTTTGTTTTAACTGAAACGAGGAACACAATGTATAATTTCATTCACATTATAATTAATTGAAGAAATTATTTTGGTTGTTGTCCTTGACCGAAACCCTTCAGATAATTGTTCTGTAGGTAACTAGTAAGGGGGCCAGTGTTTTTTAATCATGTTTTTTTTTTTTTTTTTGGTATACTCCTTCTATATTATGTGGTGTAATGAAGTGGATAATATTGGCCAAACACACACACAACATGGTTCAGTAGCTCTCTTTCTTGCACTTACAATCCAATGCAGTATAGGCTACAAATGACATTATCGTACTGATGTCACATGCTGTTTTGCATTTGTTTTTCCTTGTCGCCAAGGAGAGAGGTTGAAGTTTGGAGAGGAAACTTTTCCAGATATGATAGCCCCTAATAATGACAAGTATTAATTACTAGAGTAATTAGGAGGACATTTGTGGATGGCTATGCTACATCTGCTCACTTGTATAGATGTGTTGCTGATTTATATTAATGTGACTAGGCACAAATGTCTAGCAGAGCAGTTCATTGATATTATAGTAAGTTTAGGGATGTCAGAGAAAGTTATCACAAAACCCTAACTGGTTTCTCACTTAATATTAGATTGCATTAATGCCTATGTTTCTTTGCATGGTTATCCTGCATGGTTATCAGTTATAACATTGTATCTCATTGCAACTTAATATGGTTGCTTCAGTCTTAAACACCTGACTGTGTTGTATTTATGATATGAAAATTATGGAAACAGTTACTACAAAAGTTAACTTTGGAAAAGTTTATTTTATGTGAGCAAGCTCCTTTTGTGACTTTCTAAGAGTTTTCATATCATGTTGCTGTTTTATTTACATATCACGAATACAATTAACTGTATTTTAAAAAAAAGTATACTGTGTATACCCACAAGACGACCTCATAAAATATTACCAGGAAATATTTTACCAGGAGGAGGAAGTCCTCTACCTCTAGATAAAACGGGATTAAAGCTTCAGCAATACTACATTTACTGTCGCGATAAAAAGGAATGCATCACAAGGTTTCTGTCATCAAAGGATGAACGAGACCGCTACATCTACCTAGAAGTGCTATCACCGTAGATTCCAACTGTATCGGGCATATCTCCTCTACTCCCTCGCTCAGGAGGCGCAACCCGATACCACGTTCTCCCTCTACGCTTAAGAAAATAAATACGTCTGCTATGTAGTTGACCGCTACGGTATGCTGCACCCCACCCCCACATTTGCGTTATACTCAATCATCCATTTTGTATGTCACACCGTGTTAAAAAAAAAAAAAAAAAGCTAACCTCAGACATGCATGTACTCTCCCTAGGCCTCAAGAATATTAGTCTGTAGAATTAAGTAAAATGTAGTATGTATATTTTCAGCAATACAATGTACTCTGCCACTGACAAGCTAGTGGGGACCTGGCTGAACAGTCCCTCTGTGGTGGAAAGGAGCCTGTACAACCATCCCTTTCATGTACTCGTCTGGTCTCAGTGTCTGCCAATACAGCATGTGAAAAGGTTCAACAAATGAGGAATGTATTCAAGGGAGTTTTTCAATGACAGTCACCTGGTCAGCTCAGAGCACAGCTGACTGCAAGTCTCTTCTGCAGTTCTCTTCAGCAAAAGGTGTCAATTGTCGATTGTTCTGGCCTTAGCAACCTTGACATTGGTAAAAGTATCTGTAAATTAGTTGTCAGACCTCCCTCAACAGCCTCACTTCCTTTGGCCACCAAGGATGGTTCTCTCTCTCTCTCTCTCTCTTCATTACTCATGACCTGTAAGATAGGAACGTTAAAAGCTTCAGCTTTGCCCGAAACCTTAACAGTAACTCTTGTGAAGTAAATATTTTAACATGGTTCTCAAGAAAAATTGTGCACAGTAATGTGCACATCCCCATCACGCCCTATCAAAGTTTTATGCGGACGGTAAGAAATAATGTTGGCCACTCCACTGTCTGGCTAGCAGCCAATAGCAAGCCTGCACTGAGATGGGTTTACACAAGCTCTTCAGAAGCTATCGCTTATGCCATTCCCTATCTGTGCTATCTCTATATTTCTAGCCATCATAATATTATTCTGTCTGTGATCTGTGATGGGCAATTTCATCACATTTAGGTGTCCATTCTGTCTTTGTGTACTTAAACAGTTATGCCAGATCATTCATGGAAAGACAGCTAAAGCCAGTTACTTTGCAGCTTCTGTAGACAGTCCTTAAAAACATCCATCTACCGGAGGGTATTATAAACATGATGAATAGCGTAAGGCAGTAATGTGATAATGGCTGCTGTCACCTTGCGATTTGTGTACTGTACACCTGTGACTCTCTGGTCTCAGGTAACCTGAGGAGGGTACCAAAGAACACTAAGAGGCTGCTCTAGTTTTTAGACAGGCATTAACTGTTAGTGTGTATTTTCAGCACATTAAATTGATTTGGTGGTAGTTTCAACAGATCAGATAAGGCTAATTTTAAAATATATATATATATTTACCAAAGTTAAGTGGATAATAAGTGACCCTGCTGTGTTGGAAAACCCCTGGTGGAGATGTGATGGGTTTCAGAATGTGCTCAGTAGTCCAGCCTAATACATTATTATTTACATTTTTTCTCGTTTGTTTGTCTGCAGGATCTATGCGTATGCCACTCAGCTTCCAACCCTACCCCTTCCCTGTGCACAAGACACCATGCCATTGGTCGGTCCCCAGTGTCTTTGGCTCCATTCCGTGTCATCCCCAGCACACATTTACACAGCGCAGGCAGTTTGCCCCCAACACCCCCCCCCACCCCCACAGCAACACACTCTGCCCCCCCATGGACTCCATGTTACCATGACGTCACCACAGCGATTAAACCGTCTTGCTAGTCGGCAGGACCGCCTCTGATTCATGCTGACATTGCTGGGGCTACATTGTGTTGTCTTGAAGATTGCAGCTCAAACAGCTGATTTACCATGCAGTACAGAATGTACAAAAGAGTATGCATTCATACACATACGCTGTATTCTTATACAGCCTCAAGTTTCCTTGTAACACGTCCCAGAGTGGACTCATCCACTGCCCGGTGGCAAGAAATAAAGTGAAATAAACAAGCCTTTTCATTGTACTTTTATTCCCACCATCATTGCTTTTACCCTCTTAAAGAAAATGTATTTCCCTTATCTTGTGTTTCTGCAATAGCCCTGTGGGTAAAAAAAAAAAGACAGAAATTGTACATGGGTCCAAGGGTGCTTTCAATCTTAAGATTCCTCATTCACTGCACAGCCAGCCAGTGTTTTTGCAAAGACCTGAGGAGACCTCCACCCAACAGGCGGGTCCCTTGCCACCCATTTGTGAAATCGCTGCTTCATTGAGACCCATGTGGAGCTACGCCAGATGGTGAAATGTGTAACTGAACTGGCCTTCGGAGAGTGCCGAGGTCCAGCTGAGAGATGTTTCAGTGTGGCTGAGATAGCCCACAGACAGAGCTCCTTACAGTGAAAGACCAGTCTCACAGACACACTAACAAAGACTTATCACTCAAGAATGAAACAATCTCGCATGAAGAGTTCCAGGGGTAGGCTGGGAGGTTTAGTAAAAGAGAGAGACTTAGAAAAAGAGGGATTTGGGTGAAACTGCAAAAGCAAAATTATATTTTTCTTAGTAAAATGATAATCACAGCTAGGCCAGTTCTTCAAGGTGAGCACTGAAAAGATAATATTAAATGAACAAATGTTTTATCATTCTATACTTTTAAATTCAGATGGAGTTTTGCTTTTTAATACTGACTCTTGAGCTAATCCAAAAACTCTCTTCATGTCATATTACCATCAGGTCTTTGTTTTGAAACCTTGTAATTAATCATTAGTTGACCTTTGGTTGGGGTGATAGGAGGGCCAATCAATCAAAGATGACGGGAAAGAAAAACCAGGGATCCTTATTAAGGCAAATAATTGTCCCTAATTTTCACAGTTTCAGAATATGTGAATGCGTGACCTTACAGTTGACGAATGAGAAAGTAGGACATGATGGTTTAATTTTAAAATGAGATGCCTGTCCAGTCCTTTGTAACAATGGAACCCTGGCCCTCCCCCGAACGCTCGCGCATTCTCTAATCGGTGTTTGGTGGTGGGGAACCTCAGCAGCGCAAATACCTGTCACGTATCTAAACTCGGATCTAGGGTCCTTCTAAGGTCAGGGCCGAAAGGTAAACAAAAACAAACACGAATTTAATCCCCACAAGAAAAAGTCCCCTACTAGCTTGGAACAAATTCCAGAGCTTATTAACGTAAACCTGTGAACAGCCTCAGGAAATCATAACCGCGTACGAATATAATTAAAATGAATTTATCCTTAGAAATGATGATGTTATTTATGCCAGTGCCTTTGGGTTCACATGTACACATTGTGCATATAATGAACTAAAATCATTTTGCAGATGCAGTTAAAAAGGTATTCAGAAATGTTAAAAGCAGCCTAAATGTGCTTAAAATATTACTCAACTTAGACGCGTTTAAACAGGAGCAATATGATAGTGAATATACATGTATGAGTTTTAAGCGAAACATAACGTTATATCCAACCAGCCGTTTGAGCCCCTCCGCCTCACTCGAGCAGCGGGGTTGGAAAGGCTGCTTTCTTCGAGTCCACTCAAGTACCGCCCTTGTATTTGATCGGTTGCGCTCTGATTGGCTGGATGTTACTGGGAGAGTCAATTAGAGCGCTTTCTTTACCAAAGTAGGCTGGAGGGATAACTCAGAACCCGCAGTGTCTGAGCTGCTGTCAGTGCCGCAGATGGTGTGCGGATCCAAGGACTCCGTGAAGCAGGGCACCTCTTGAGAAGCAATCAGAGAGCGTTTGCATATTTTTCCTCGTGAAAATTCATATTTTATCAGTTCACTTTGTTGTGAAGCGACCGTTTTTTTTTTCGGAAACGTTTGAAGAGTTGCCTTTTGTATTTGTTACCAGTTCTGATCTTAGGTGTCTTTCTGAGCTAACTGTGCGGGGAGGCACACAAAACTTATTTTTTGACACATTCGGACTGTTCAACTTCGGGACCATAATCTGGACACTTGGATTTACATTAACCTGGCAAAATGCATTGGATTCCCTTTTTGGATATCGTTGTGTTTTTCCTCACAGTGTTTCATAGTCAGCTGGGGCTAGCGCATGCTTTTGGGGACGAAGAAGAAATGACCTGCGACCCCATCAGGATATCGATGTGCCAGGATCTGGGATATAATGTCACAAAGATGCCCAACCTGGTCGGGAACGTGTTACAGTCCGACGCAGAGCTGCAACTCACAACTTTTACTCCTCTTATCCAGTATGGGTGTTCCAGTCAGCTAAAGGTTAGCACCACCAACTTGTTTACAGTAAATTTAATTCAGCGCTGTCACTTGACCGGTTATATTCCCTATCGTAGCGCATCGATAACCAGAAATGTGCGTCAGGACAAAAATATTATGGCTAATTAATTTTAGATTACTTGTAGACTATTGGATACCCGACCAGTGTACATAAATAGTTCCATTATTTATGTGACAAATGCGTTTGTCCGTTATTTTTCCTGTTTCACTTTAATTAGTTTACCTAACTGGACACAAACAAAACACGTTCATACATGCATTCTTTCCTTTTATTGGTTGCTTTTATTGATTACAATCTGTTTTTATATGTAAATAAATGTATATCTTTAGTTCACCAACTACATTCAGCGAGTTATTCGTATAATTCAATGCCGAATCTTGATTTGGAGCCCCTACCCCACACATACACAATTATATTTATTTATTTCAGCGGTTGACTTGGAGCATACTGAAATTGCTGTTATAATTTCCTTTAGTGGTTAGAAATGTGCGCCCAAGTGACCGCGGTGAAAATCCGACATTTCCTCTCTGTAGCAAAAAAAACATCCCGCCGATTACCTTTCAAACATTCATCATAGTTGGAAAGTAGCTTCACTTCAACACTTATTTTTATTAACCTGCTCGTTGACATGCTTTAACCCAAGTTTTCATGTAGAAAATGCATTTTTTTTGGTATATCTATGTTCATAACAAAACCAAACTTGCTGTGCTTGGATATCAAGTATATATTAGTTTTGTTTTCATTTAATTATGCAAATCATAATGTTTTTATCGAGGCAAAGTTTGTGTATATATATTATCATGTATGTAATGGCTTAAAACTCACAGATGTGATTCTTCAGTGTGATATGTGAAAATATGTTTGAGTGAGTTATTTTAAAATAAGGGTTACCCACACTGTAAATGCTATACTTTCTGTCGTGTTGAATTGAGGCAAATTCAATGTAATTTCAGTACATTCAATGCAGCATTAATGACACAATACTGTGATCCTGTTTCTTGTGAGTTACTGCACAATAATTTATTATTAATTACTTTAATGGTTATCTATTTATTTCACTTAAATTGCCCATGTGTAATTTTTATTTCTCTCCTTGCAGTTCTTCCTCTGTTCGGTGTACGTTCCGATGTGCACAGACAAGGTTCCCATTCCTATCGGCCCCTGTGGGAGTATGTGTCTCTCTGTCAAGCGGAAGTGTCTCCCGGTCCTCACCGAGTTCGGCTTCGTGTGGCCGGAGCCCCTCAACTGCAGCCTGTTCCCCCCTCAGAACGACCAGAACCACATGTGCATGGAGGGGCCTGGGGACGACGACGCCCCCTACCACACCATCCGTGCACTGCAGCCCATGGAGGAGGAGTGCCACACGCTGGGGGCCACGCCGGACCAGTACGCCTGGGTGAAACGGAGTCTCAGCTGCGTGCTGCAGTGCGGCTACGATGCCGGGCTGTACCGGCGGCAGGCCAAGGTCTTCACCGACATCTGGATGGCAGCCTGGGCCATCCTGTGCTTCGTGTCCACCACCTTCACCGTGCTGACCTTCCTCATCGACTCCTCCCGCTTCTCCTACCCGGAGAGGCCCATAATCTTCCTCAGCATGTGCTACAACATCTACAGCATCGCCTTCATCGTGCGCTTGACCGTCGGCCGCGAGCGCATCTCCTGCGACCTGGAGGAGGCCGCTGTGCCGGTGCTGATCCAGGAGGGGCTGAAGAACACAGGCTGCGCCATCGTCTTCCTCCTCATGTACTTCTTCGGCATGGCCAGCTCCATCTGGTGGGTCATCCTCACGCTTACCTGGTTCCTGGCCGCGGGGCTCAAGTGGGGACACGAGGCCATCGAGATGCACAGCTCCTACTTCCACATCGCGGCGTGGGCCATCCCCGCCGTCAAGACCATCGTCATCCTCATCATGCGTTTGGTGGACGCCGACGATCTGACGGGGCTTTGCTACGTGGGTAACAAGCACATCGACGCGCTGACGGGCTTCGTGGTGGCGCCGCTCTTCACCTACCTGGTGATCGGGACCCTGTTCATCGCTGCCGGACTGGTGGCGCTCTTTAAGATCCGCTCCAACCTGCAGAAGGACGGCACCAAGACGGACAAGCTGGAGAGGCTCATGGTGAAGATCGGCGTCTTCTCCGTGCTCTACACCGTCCCGGCCACTTGCGTCATTGCCTGCTACTTCTACCAGATCTCCAACTGGAGCGACTTCAAGCAGTCGGCCAGAGACTCGTATCTGGCGGTGGAGATGCTGAAGATCTTCATGTCGCTGCTGGTGGGAATCACCTCGGGGATGTGGATCTGGTCAGCCAAGACTCTGCACACTTGGCAGAAGTGCTCCAACCGGCTGGTCAGCTCCAGCAGGACAAAGAGGGGGAAACGGACGGACAGTTGGATTAAACCGGTAAAGGGGAACGAGACGGTGGTTTGAAGTGCAGTTACAGATGGACCGAGGAGTTTGGGGCTAGCTTTCAAAGGCGGCCGCCAAGTGCCCAGGGGTTTTACGGGGAGCTTTTGAGAAACTTTTTTCGCCCCAGACCTGAGGTGACACGCGTGCGGACGGGCCGAGTCACTGGGCTTCGGGATCGCCGTGGCCGAGCCGAGAGGGACTATGGGCAGCAGTTACTGACAGTGCCTTACCAAAACGTGCTGTGAGAGACAGCCAACGTCTCCGGCCCCCTGTGACCCACCCAAGGCCAGTCTGTGGCTGAGCTGGAGTGGCCGGAATATGGGTGAGAGTGGCCCCATAAGGGCTTCTTCTTCAGGCCCCTCAGGGGCCACCGTCTCCTCCTGGGGAACTTCATTTATGTAGCAGTCTCCCTATATGATTCTTATGCATTTTTGAAGTATTTTTTTGTTTTTCTTTAAAGAGTAACTTTACACTGGACGATCATAGTGCGGATGTTATACAGTCAATGTATGGCGTTAACCACACTGAAAAAAAATGCACTATGAAGAGATTATTTACATGTGCTTGTGTTGTGCCTTTGGGCTGGGGAAGGTCCGGGTCAATAAGAGATTGGTGCTGCTTATTAACCTGTGGTATTTCTGAGCTGTGCTGCAGCTTCTACCTAAGTCCCCCCAGAGGAGCTTGGGAAAACCTAGGTTAACTTTGGTTTTTACTTCTTGCTAAACAGAATGGGTTATTGGTCAATAAAATTAGAACATCGATGGTAATGGGAGGAGGGTTCTCGGCTTGTTTCTGTGGTTCTTTGGAGAAATATCCACCTGTCAATCTTAATCTCTGAAGTCACAACTCAAAGGTCATAGCCCCTGTATTAACTGTTGTTTCATAATACAATCCGATCCATTTTTACATGTTTTGTGTAGAGATTGTGTTTGTTTTCACTTAGGCAAGTGAATCATATTTTTAATACACAGTCTTCTTTAAAAATATGACATGACCTCACCCCCATGTGACCCCCCCTCCCCCCCCACACGCATACCATCACATGAGAGGAGAATTGTACATGGTTCTAAACAAACAGCTCGTCACAATCCATCAGAACTGTGACTTTCCTCAGCAGTATTTTAATCACCATTAGGATACCAGACCGCAGCACAAGCTGTGTTTCATGTAAAAAGATAACGAACAAACATTCTCTGCAGAAGAAAACAACTGACAAAAGTAAGGAAGAGTAAATGAACCTTTCCTATGACTCGTTTTGTTTAGATTTTTCAGGCGGAGGTGGAAGGTCGTTTTGTGGAGGCCCCTTGTCTTTGTACTTTGAATGTATGACTCTCAGAAGAAATCTATTTTTTCAGCTATTTTATAGTACCACAGAAGAGTAAACTGTAGGTACTAAAACACCAATCCCAGGACTCCATCAAGTACTTTAAAATATTTTGTGCAAAAAAACTGGTGTCTTGTTATAAGTGTATTATAAAATGCTAATTTATCTTTGTAAAAACTCAACTCAAACAAAAAAAAAGAAGTTTGTTATTTAAGAATGCTTTTGTATCAGAAGAACAGAAATTAAACTTTTTGGTGTCCAAAGTGCTGCGTCTTGAGTGTTGTTCTAAGTATTTGTATAGCGCATCACAGACATTTTGTCAGTGTTTCCCATGTGCTGAAAGGAGAATGTTTTTGTTGTTTCCAAAATGTAAAAATGAATGTGTAGCGACAGATGTGTGTTACCCTATTTTTCTACTTCAGAATGTTTGTATTGCAATGATTTATCATCTATGTGGATATGATGATTGCAAATCACAGTCAAATGTGATGAAATCTCTTTTCTTCGAGAAGTGTTCACTACATTTTAATATGTTTGCCAGTGTCTCCCTCTAGTGGTGATATAAAAAGTGTGGTTATACACTGTATTACTGCCTCTGAAATCACAGTGGTTTTAGTTTCTCTCTGTCTGTCTCTCTCTCTCTCTCTCTCTCTCTCTCACACACACATACACACAAACAAATTTCACACATAATTACATTATTTATTCAATAGAAATTTATTGACTATCGTCCCCAAGTTTTGTTGTACAAATGAAATTATGTAGAGTATACTCTATGAGAGACAATAATTTAAGACGGTCATAAATAAGAAAGAATTTATTTTTGAAAAACAGTAACTGAAATATAACATATTGAAAAAATAAATTTAAGTAAATAAGTTATGAAGAAAGCAGAGGAAGGACAGACATCCGCAGGTAAAGAGACTAAAATATCCTTAATAAGAATAACCCGATGTTTACCATAGGAAACAATTGAGTAGGAAAACAGGAAGACAAATGTCGGCAGAATCCACCATTATCTCTGAGAATGCTGAGCACAATGAATTTGACAGAATTATTTTTGAATGACTTGAATTACATATTTTAATTTCCATTTTCTGGACCATGACACATTTTTTGTTTTCCCCTTTAGCTGAAGTTACTAATGGGTTGCTGATGGAGGTTTGAGGTGCACAATATTAGACGTGTATGTAAACTCAGCTGAGGAGGGACCGCTGGTGGTCCACAATCTGTCTGGTATGTGAGGTGTGGCTATGAAATAATGAGACTAATGCTGTAATTCAATTTGGATGAAGAGAACTTACACTCAATTCCCTTTCCCTTCAGTATATTCCCCTTCTGCAACTACACACCCTGCAGTAGGTCTTCTTCCGTTAGCTGTCCCAGAAGCTCCGTCATTTTCTTCTTGGCTTCTGGAGCACGCTCGAAACAGGTTCCCTTGAGTGCAGGCTTGATTTTAGGGGAAATAAAAAAAAAGTGGCATGGTGCTAGATCAGGTGAACAGGGAGGGAGGTCAAGCACTGCGATGCGTTTCTCTGCCAAAGACTGCTTCACTGAGAGCGCTGAGTGTGCTGGCGCGTTGCTCTGATGAAGGATGGAACCGTTTTCCCACAGCTGTGACCTCTTTCTAACGACCTTTTCTCGCAGAGTTTCTAGAACCTGTTTGTAATAGCGTTGGTTCACTGTAGCTCCATCTGGAACCCAGTTCTCCGTGATCACATAAGCCCAGTCTCGTTACTTAATAGCCACACCTTGCATACATGCTTGTTGAACATTGACAGAGAGAACTCTTATCCTTTTTCTGCAATAACTTCCAGGGACGACTAAGCAGCAGAGTGGCACTCGATTTGGAAAATCAGAAAGATGTCAGAATAAATCCAATGTAAACTGAATGCAGTTAAACTCTCCCTTTAGTTCCATGGCCATCCCAGAGCTGGTGTACTGAGTGGACCTGCACCTTTCTTTTTTTCTGTTATATCTGCACCAGATTGCCTCAGATATAACAGAGCAACTCAAGATTTCCCTCTAGAGATAACACGCTGCCAAACCAAGGGACTGCAGATACAGCAACATGAGAAGGTGCCATTCAAAGAACCACCTTCGCCCTGATACTAATATAAAGATTTTCTGCATTGTTTCTTCCAAGGGAGACTATCTGATATTATACCTTAGTTGTTATGTTTTCAGTTTGGTAGATGATGACGTCAAGAAAAGAACAGAACAGGTGACTTCTTAGTTTGAGCAAATGCCACAGAGCACCTCGGTGCCAAGAGTATGGAAAACTAAATTTGGTCCCTTGTGTGTTTTTTTGGTGTGCATCGGTGCTGTGTTAGCTCTGGTGCCACATTTTGGTACTGGCTCCTCCAAAGTTTGGATGTTGGGTTCCTTCAGGTCAGTGTCTCGAGTCTGGGAAAAGGGAAATAAATAAGAGAATAAAAGGCCTGTGAGGGTCACTGACTGTGCTCATGTGTCTCTGCTCTTCTGTGTCAGGAATTGCTGCTTCCCCTAATATGTTAAATTTTCAATGCATTTCTATATTGTCCCACAAGGGGGCGACAGCGTATTTCATACCTGTTAATACAGTTAAAACATAGCCACACACTGGTTATACTTTAATTGTTAGATTTTATTAATTCCTTTGAAAAACTGATTACCAATCAAAGCTTTAGTTGATTAACCAAGTCATCAATCCATTGATACTGCCCTAAGGTAAATAAATATATACAAAGAGCTGGGCACACATCCAAGAGTATCCAGAATGTACCGTGCAGCCAAAGGACAACAGAAATGGCATTGAAACTATAATGTAGACCCCTTCACATTTATACTCAAAACTGGAACAAACATGAGCAATAACAACATGCACACATATTTATTTCTGAATTGTGCTGACGTTAGGATCAATTGTGGAGTGTAATAAAGCATAATACTCACTCCTGCTGTTCTGTCTGTGCTTCTGCATCTGAAATCAAGGAGAAAAGAGTCCATAAACTGCATGATGGTAACTTGTATCCACTGTAAATCTGACGATACCATTGGCTGCTGTAGAACCACATGTCATTTATGAGGGCGATGTTAGATTTTAAACGCTGCCACCACACAATTTTACAAAGTGTCCTGTAAATGTTTTGTTGCTGTCAGTGCTGCTCACCATGCCTTGTGATTGCGAATACTGATAGGGGTTAGGATATTCTTACCTGGGGTATTGGTCCGTCCTTGACACTTATTGCCTTTCTTCGCTGCCATCCATACCACAGTGATGAACAAAATGGCTGCCACTATGGTTGCAATGATTAATATCCAGTCAAACGATCCTGAGCTGGGCTCATCAGTACTGCCTGAGAAAAACGCAGCGAGAAAAAGTTGATGGTTGAGGACGCAGCAATTAATATGGACTAGGCCTGCCCAATGCCTAAAACATGAGGCAGACAAGTCTCTCTGTCCCCTGTGGGGTAAGGTTATGCTGGACACTGCCGTAATATCAGGCAAAACGACAGTAGACAACAAAATAGAAGGTTGACCATGGATGCGACACCTTCCAAGTCATTATTACCAAAAAAAAAATTTAGAATAATTCACATTCATGAATTTGACTATTGTGTATAATTTGACAATTTGACTATTGATTGTGATTATCAAAAATGACAGACATATTATTAAAAAATACAACAACATATAGCTTTTTCTTTATCCACCATAGTTTCTAGGGAAATCAACATCTGGTTTAGCTTCATCAAATGGTCAAGGGCACAAGCAAACAAAAATATTGTATTGCATTTTGACAATGTATTGTCCATCAGTGCTCTTGTCAACGCAGCATAAAGTAGTTATTGTAATACTGCAATAATAATTAAATCGACAGTTTTTGTATGTGGCACTTAGTGTTGGATGGGTGTGAAGGAGCCTGGCTGATAAGATGGGAATGTGTGTGTCAGTCTGCAGACTGAGGTTACTCCAGGGGACTCACATATCTCCTGCTGCTCTGATATGGCGTCCCTAAGCGGCAGCTGAGTTTGAAGGGGTAGGAGCAGTTGATGATGATGATGGTGCTGGAGACATTGAAGAGCTTGGTGACTGGGTTCTGCATGCTGCTTTGGTTCACCTCTGCCCACTGGCTGCTGGGGGGTAAGGTCCACACGATGCTCTCCTCGGGGTACCCACCGGAGGAGGAACAGGAGACCACACTGACCCTGTCCCCTGCGCTTTCATTGCTGGTAGCAGCTGTCAATACAGGAACACTGTACCTGGCTGTGGATGGGACACATTACACAAGATGGTGAGACAGGAGAGTGGAGGAATACCTCACATTCATGATGCACTTGAATTGTTTTTGTTGCTGTTGTCAACAGCTGCCACCCAAAAAATGAATAGTCATCACCCCCAGTCAGAAAATAAACTGATTTAATTTAAGAACAGGTGTCACAAGTCACATCAGTAATGATTCATCTGCATCGGCTGCCCTGAATGATACAAATGTTGGTAACAATATGTCAAGAGTCATCATTCTGGATGCCGATTGCTGTTTCCATACCTGCTTCCTCTGTACATTATTTCGCAATTTACAGTTGTTTGACACAACTACCAAACAGACATTCGCAGTGCGTCTTCATAGACTACTGTGACCTTACTGTCAGGCAGAAGGACTTTTGGAAAATCATCCATACCTGTTTCGTTTCTGGGAGGCAGAACAGTAGAAACAGAAGAAGGTGTTCCCAACCAGGACCCTCACACTGCTTACCTGTCACATCCAGGTTTATGGTAAACTGTCTGGTGTTTTCGGTCTCGGTCTCGGTCTGGATAATGCACTCGTAATCCCCCTTGTCGTTTATTGTAACGTTCGACAGCTCCACCCAAGTCCCGTTGGGGCCCAGCTTAGTGCGGTTCTTGAACTTGGCATCGATGTTCTTCATGCCCTGCTTGTGGAAGCCGGCGACCACGGCGGGGGGTTTGATCCGGGTCTGCATGTACATGAAGCGGATTCGGCCCTGGGCCTGATGGTTGCAGGGTAGAACAACGCTCCTGCCGAACTCGGCTTGGACCAGTGTGGCTGTGGGGCAGAGCAGGTATGGGAGGAGGGTGTGTTTTAGTCAGTAAGGATTATCAATCATGAATAGCAGGGAAAAAAATCCCAATGCCTGAAGCTGGAATGGAAATAAATCTCAAGGGTATACAGAATTACTGTACATAAAATGATACATAGATACCTACACACCAGAGAAGGGTCAAATCATTATTGAAAATACTGTAACTATTTAAAAACCTTTTAGTCACCACTACAATCCCTGAATATTACTTACAGTTTTAAAAGAAACAATCTATTTTCAATCTACTTTCACAAGCATTCAGATATTCTTCAAATATTCTCAATTTGTAAAAAAAAAATTGCAAAAATTCCCAGGGTTATTCAGGAGCATATGAATGGCATATGAAGACAAACACAAATAATTTTCTTGCTGGACACCCTTTTGAAAGACACACGGTAGTGTGGTCAGGTGGCCATGGTAACCAGGCATTCTAATTTCAAGAATAAAACGACAATGACGCAGCTGGGCAAGAGCAAAATCATTACCATTGTGAAAAACAGAAGAAAAAAACACGGAATGCTGTGGACCTGCCACAAGTCTGGAGGGCTTTGTGGTAATGTGTTTGGGTCAGAAACACATAAAAGCCCTGAGACTAGAGGGCTTGTCAACCATTAGTGGAATGTACAAGCACCTTTGGGTGACTGGCTTTTCCTTAGTTTCGACTGGAGTCATGTGAACACTCAACTCTACAGAGCGGCGACAGCCATCTGGTGATAGATAAATAGAAATCTTGCCGTCTGTTCACAGGTACATTTTGAGGGTACTGTGTGGGTTCCTTACAGCGCATCGGAAGAGTGAGTGGGAGGGTCAGACTGCATGTGAGAGTACACTTTTAAAGGCCTTGACTTCCCGTTCTTAGTTCCCCAATTTGCCAGCTTGACCTCCCTTTTTCTATGTTCATTCAGAAGGCATGAAGCTCTCGGGGACATTCCCCTACCGTCTGAAACGCAGACACACGCATATACACCCTCTCACACACATGCACACACACAGAGCATTGTGGTAAATGACGAAGGTTCAATAAGGTTATTATGAGGTAATGGGACTTACTCGCGTTTTTCTGTGTTGACCCATTGTCCTGGCACTTCACTCCCAATCTGAAAACAATAGCAAGAAAAATGGCCACATCAGGGAAGACATGTTTACAAATACAAAGGGATAAGTTACCTTTCTTGTCAGGACAATCTAAAACTCTTTATCTAATAGCCTTTTATATATCTTTTTAAAATAATTTAATCAGTAACCTCTCATTGTTGAGCAGGGGTCCACATTTTATGTACATATGTCACTTTTAGGGTTACTGAAGTAGAGTCAAGTGTCAGAACCACATTTGCTCAAGTACAGAGCTTTAGTTTGTAGTTCATATTCACAATGTTAAATACAGTAACTATTCACCTGACATTTCCCATTATTTTTTAATGCTTCCAGAACAGTGTTGCATCACAAAATTATGATTCGCTACAATATTTTACTGTCTTACATGTGAACTGACATAGGCAGTACAAACTAGAATAATGCGTTTAACCTCAAAGCTAGGAGGATTAAGACAGTCCACAATGCTTTGCATTGTCTTACAGCAAAACTGCATGTATCATGCAGGGTTTTTTCATATACTGTATAAAAAAAAAAACACGAGAACCACTCTGAATCATTTTGCAAATGCTCGTTAAATATACTTACATAAAGTAGCACGTCCAGATTAGCCAAATCTGTATACAACATAAACATGTGGATTAATTCCTCATTTTTGAAAAAAGTCTAAAAATATATTAATGAATATGCATATAGCTATGTCCTGGTTTCCTTCTTCACACACAGCATTGTAAGGGGGGAAGCCCCAAATGTATTGAAACTAAAATGACTTTTTCTTCTGACAACAGAGGAAAAATTGAAAGTGGTAAACCATAAACATGGGAATCTGCAGGATGTGAATGCAGTACAGGGCTGATCCCAAGGGATGCTGTGCAGCGATGACCATGTGCAAAGACATGTTTTACATGACCAGTCATATCAGCTATGGGAGACAACAAATAAACCTGCAGTGATAAGTTCCCCTGACTCATGGGTTTCTATTTTCTGACAAGTCCCTGACAAGTCTGCTGAAGAAATCCCACCCAGTTTCTTATGCCACCGCGGAGGCTGCTGTAGACCTTGCGCTTTTGCAGGAAAAAAAAAAAAAAAAAAAACGTTGCAATCAAACGTTGCATTGTTCTTCAGAGTGATTATGGTCAGCTTCGGATCACCCCCCCACCCAAGCGGAGAATGAAACTTGTGGTAAAACCACGAGTGTCCGAGTATTTACACTCTGATTGATGCGTGGTCGAATGAAATCACACCAGTGTAAATGTAAGGGAGGGGCACAACACTGGATAAGAGAGTCTGCAAAATGCCCATAACGTGATGTAATGTAACGGTGACATAGTATATAGGACATGATGATCTTCTGCTTTTCGACTGGTCTGCTCTTAAAGACATCAGTAACCAGTGCGTACGGACTTTTTATGACTCAGTACAAGAGCTGATCATGAGAGGGAAAACATGGAAAAATCAAAACCGAGACTTGACCAGAACCTCTTCCTGTAGAATGAGGATCATTCAACAGAAGCAAAGATAAATAACCTTCAGACATTAAATGGTGTCAAAGTTGAAATGTACAGTAATCCTATTCATCTGTACAAATCAGTGTGGTTCTATCAATATATCAGAAACATTTATTTAAATTCTGAAATTATAAGGCTATAAGAATTTGCTTTCACATCCAGAATAAAACTTTCATTTAATCCCTTGATGTGTGAGCAGTGACCCTGTATTCAGGACAATTGGTATTTCCAAATTATCCCATTTTTTTCTGGTTATCAAACCTGCCTCTGACAGCCAAAGCCCTCAGGAGGCTTAAAAAGAGAAAAGTTTGAAGACACCATTTCAGAATACAGTAGCTACAAAAAAACTACCAGCAAACCAAAGGGTTACACACAACAGAGATACTCACCACTCCGTGGCCCATGTCTGCAGTTGAGTAGAACTCTTCACACCGAGCGCAGGAGAAAACTGTAAAGATATTTTTTTATGTGTATGCTGTGTAGGAGGTGGGGTTTTCACATCAGGAAGTAGCTTGAAGAAACTACTTTCAGTTTGACAGAGTTAATATTAACCCTGAAATCAACTACTGCTTTTACTGTCACTTGTACTATTACTTTTCACATTACATGAGATGACCCTTAGTTAAGATACAAGCATCCATCAGCAATGCGTATGTGCATTAGTACATTACCCACTCAATGTACCACCAACTCCCAAATCCAGGATGTCACCTGCCGCACGCGTTCTGATCGCATGCCAACACTTTCAGTCTGCGAAACCTCCGCAGCACAGACCTCAAGAGACAGGCATCAACCAAGCTATCCCACCACATAAAAAAGTAACATTTCATAAACAAACTCCTTAAAATATTATTGTGGTAAACTTTACAAAAAAAAAAAAAACACAGCAATGAATTCCGGCTAACTTGGTATGTTGATCTTCAGCTTAAAACTGCTGGGATTCTCGTTCATGTTCAGTTTTAGTCGCCGTTTTGGATGTGAGAGAATGGAGCTGATGTCTATCAGACTGCCTGTGGGTGGTTATGCTCCGGCCGCCAGCTTCATCTCCCATCTGAGAGCTGGCATGAATCTGGAAAAATATAAAAACATGCCCAAACAGGAGATGCAAAGGCCTGTGTACTGGTGATAGCATCATGCTTGTCAGTGCAGCCATGATCAACTGGCAGTCTTTGCACTTGTGGCCAGTCCTACATTTTCCATCTGTGCAATTATTTTAAAATGCACAATGCTTTATATACGAAATATTTGTAATTTAAACATGCAGAATTTTCACCTGCTTCAATAACAATCCATAATAAATAGAGAAACTTTGTAAAGTTTAAATTCTGGAATGGACATTGTCTGTTTTATTTATTATGTTTCCTTTTCAAAAGAATGGAATGTGTTTAATGACCTTGGAAATGAGTATCGTAGCCTCGTTGGGACATGATGGATAAGACAGGACTGTGTCTTGTCTTGCACAAATGACATGTGACAGGTCTTGTCTTGCCCAAGTGACTTGACAAGACTCTTCCCTTGCACAACTTTTGTCCATATTATCATTTTATCTGTTCATGTAGTCAAGTATACGTATATCAGCCGACTGCACATATAATATCTTAATATAAAGCAATTATTGTAATGTAATATATTTGTTCAAAACAATGTCCTTATCCAGCATTTCCACTTTTGACTGCAGACCTAAATAGCAGTTATTTTATTTTGCTAAGTCAGGTAGTCAGGTTGAAAGTGAAGTTTACAGTGTTATGTTGTTGTATTCAGGATTCAAACCTGCTCAGAGCAGAGGAGATGTTCAGATGGAGTGTGTGGTGTCAGGAGAACATGGCATAGCTTTTCTGTCTGCTCAGGAAAGAACACATTTAAAATCTCTTAGTATAAACCATAGAAACGTCCTCACTGGTCTGCCAGAAGTGGAGATGGAGCATGCCCAGTGACAGCACTGTGGTTTCAGGATCATGTCCATATTGATGGCCAAATCACATGCCTGCAGACTTCTAAGAATTTCAATATTTCGGCCGCAGTCCACATGACAGGACTGTCTCGTTTGACTTTAAATGTCATCAAATACAGACATTGCTTACACAGAGATACACAGAGAATGACGTCACTGCCCTGTTTGTCAAAGCCGAGCAACGATTGCATGTAATTGGTACGCCACAACGTCTCCATGAATTCATAAAGACAGGAACTGAAATAAAAACATGTGGTGTCAACATATAAATTTGTAATGCTCTGGTTATACTGTTTGGCTGCGAGGTAACAGGTTTAAAAAGTTAAATTAAGCAATAAATAAATAAATAAACAAACAAATAAATAAATAGGCACGTTAAAGCATACCAGAGCTCATTCTTTGACCCAGTGCTTATTTACACACTGTCTGGTGACAGGCCTTTAAACTACAGAGTCCTCACCCACAGCATTCATTACAGAGCAGACCTGTGGCTTAATATTTATCACTGTAGTACCATTTCATCTTGTAATTACATTGTGTTAACCAGTCCTCTGTTGATTACCTCTGTTCATTTATTTGTGCTTAAGACTGAATGCTAACCTAATGATTTATTTGTACTATTCAAATATACATAAGAAGCATACACTCTGTGATACAAGAATGATGATGTCTGTCAAATGACTACAAATGAATGATGACTACAACAGTTTGATGACATTTATCAACATAAATATGATACATTTCATTGTTAAAGGGAAGTGCTACTTGATTCCTGTTTTTGCTTGTTTCATGTGCATAATAGAGCTCTCTTAGCGGGAAAAGGATCTCCCATCACTGCGGACCAGGAAATGCAAAAGATCGACAGGAGCTGCTACATGTTTAATGGGAGAGTTATGGGCTTTCCTGATGTCTGCTAACAGGGAGCAAACAGCTGATTCAGTGTGACTGTCTATAACGCCAAAGACAGCCACTCTCCTCTTAACTGATTGGCAGAATGGAGATCAGGAGGCGAAGCTACTGTGCCTAGGTACAGCCAGACCCAGCTGAAAACCCCCATATGTGACATTTATAGTCTATTGCATTACTACTGTATTACCATTGTATTATGAAGAACGAATGATATCCCCCACAGGTTTATAAATTTACAAGGGAATTGCTCACCTCAGACCACAACTGCAACCTTTTTCATACTGTACACAGCTCCTGAGTGGAGCCTTCAGTCTCGGGGACGGGGTGTCTCTTTCAGCTGTTGTGGTCAGTGATTAATAGGTCTTGTCTTTTTGCGGCTTGCCGCCATTATCAACCAATCAGAAATATAGGAGACGGTGAATGACAATATCATGAGGTGTACCTCTGTGGGATAATGGAGAGAAACAGGCTTACACCGTGCTCTGTGTGACATCTCTGCACAGCTGCTGGTGAGAAAGACTGAAAACGCAGAGGGGAAAGTGGATGCAAATGAACACAGTTTTAAAGGTACGATACAGATATGTACACTGTGATTCGAAAAAAGGGGGAAAAAACACTGACCCAGGAACACCGAATATAAACATGTTGCATTATATCGCATATGGTCCTCATTTATTCAGATTAAGGGAGAACGTTTAGTAGTGTAATAACCTACCTTTCTGGGAAACGTTTTGGGGCATTTAGTGTTTTGGCTGGTGCTCAGATTGGAGAGTAAAAAACTAATTACTTGCTTAGAGGCCTGCACGACCTACAAGTGAACACAGTCATGGTGAGTTGTATGTCATTCATGAGTCTCTGGGGAAAATCTATTTTGAATCCTATGATTTCAAAATGGACACATTTTTTTCAGGTTTAAATTAACAAGCACGAAAAAACTCCAGAGTGGATCTTTAACTTCTGACTTTTCACAAATTTGTATGAGTAAACCAAAAAAGGTAGCAATGAACAAAAATGGGAATATAACAGTGTTTCAAAAGTGATCCATTCTGTTGATTCTGTAATGATGTAGCGTGCATCTTCCCGATATTCAAATTTAGGCATTTAACAGACACTCTTATGCAGAGCAACTTTCAATTTTACATATTGCACCACCCATTTGTACAGCTGAATATTTACTGAAATAAATCTGGTGAAGTACCTCGCTTTCAGGTAGAAAGACAATGCCTTAGTTAGGAGAAAAACCTGCAACTTCTGAGTTACAAGATATGTATTACATACAAGCATAAGTAATGATTTCATTAATATCTCATTACTGAGTACTGATTGACTGGCAAGAATAAAAGTGGGGGAAATCCAGACTCTGCTATGCACAAAGATAGCCAGAGATGTTTTGGGTTATATGCCCATTATTTCCTATTAAGATAGAAGTAAAATGTTTTAAATGGAAAGGGTTTATCAGCTGCGTATGCTGGTTAAAACATGCCTATGATTGTTTTGATGACAATTTCTGAACATTTAATGAAGCAATTCTGGTGAAGCTCTGGGTTACAAGACCAGCTCCAGCATTCTAAACTGCCGTATGATTTCAGTGAACTCATACCCTCAGACTCCCGGGTCAATGTCAACCATCACTCAGAGGTACTCATCTTCACTCCACATTGGCCTGTCTTTACTCCAAAAAAGGTGATTTTTTTCAAGATGGTGAGTATGAGTATGACAGAGAGTATTTGTCCATAGATTATGAGTAGTCAGTTGGTCGGAGCGCATGATGCTAACATTGTCCATATCACGACCCTGTAACTCACAAGATCAGAAACCACTCAGATATTTACAGGTTTTTCTGCAATGAAGCCTGAAACCACCTGATCAGTAAAACATGAGTTGTTTGACTTTTTCCATGGAAGACTAGTGCGGCATCCCTCCTGCAGAAATCTGAAGGTAATCTCTATGCCCCAGCATTTTCACACAAATTTACACCAACATTTACACCATTCATACATTGAGCAGTAAACTCATGAGCACATTTTTCTTTTCAGATTTCTGCTTCAGCTGTATAGTGAAAGATGACCTGCTGCAGCTTCACTTTCTCTGCAAGTATTTAGGAAGTGAAGAATCTGAGTGCCTGGTGTATGATATTGTGTATGAGTGGGAGTGAGGCCGTTTCAAGAGAAATCTGCATTTACCGTAAAGTGCTTCACTGTGAGAAGACAGCCCTGGATTTCATGGGCTTTCCACCCTTGCCTTTTTTTTTGCTTAACTGGAAGACCTACATGTTTTCATTGTCTACACAGTAAAACAATTTTGCAAGAACATTTTTGCAAAATGTCTTATTAAAATTAACATTTTAGTATGCACTGTTGTTATTTGAATCAATTTTTTGTTTTGTTGATGCAACAGTTTCTAAACAACTTCATTCCATCCAAAAAACCCTCTTCAACCCCTTCCTCACATTCACCCCCCCCCAAATCCTGACACGCACCCACCTAAATCCACTCACTCTTCCTTCCTTTCACAGCACTCCTTAGGAAAATTTCAAAGAAAACAAAGGAAGGAGGAAAAAGACTCCACCCGTGGTCCCAAGTCACCAAGGAGGCTTCACAGGGCAGACCAATATTAAGGCAGAAAAGAGAGAAACTCGCTGTAGTTTAGGTGGATTTAAACGAAAAGGGCTCCAACAAGGGCCTGGTGGAAATGGCTTAACTGGGCATTTCCGTCTTTGTGAGAAAATTTCAAAGACTAAACTAAGAAATGAGAAACAAAAATGCTATGATCTTGCTCTAGTCCACAGCAGACACAATTAGACAATTAAGATTAGAAATACATATATACAGCTTTGATGTTACGTTCTGGGCCAGATTTATTAAAACCTTTCACACATGCACATACATTTTTTTTTGCATATTATATTTTTGCACATGCAATTCCAGTGATATCATTTGTATTTGGAGGAAATTAAATACTTCAACCAATCACCTGCTGTTTTCCAGTTTTTTTCACCAGCAAAACTGTTTTGCACATACTAAATGCTTCAGTAAATCAGACCCTTAGTGTTTCTGCAGCAACATCAACAGCTGCATCAGTGGGGCTAATAGTAGGTAATTGTGGAAACTGAGGTATTTGACCATGCACACAACCCCTGATCTGAGAATCTGAAGAAATACACTCCTGCTGGGAGAACCCTTACAGGTTCATCTTAGATACTGATATCTTTAAGGGGTTCTTTATGTAACCCTCAGAATAAAGCTCTACAGAAGAACCTGTGAGTGAAATCCATATCAAAGAAGAACATTTAAAGGTTCCCCACAGGACAATCGAAGATCCCTTTAGGAATTTCTCTTTTTCCGAAGAGTGTGGGAGCTTGGAATGTTGTTGTGTGACAATTGCTCAAAAGACCTGAAGCCATTATCCTCACAAACGCATAGTATTGTCCTGTGTTGTGTGCCTTTATTTAGACCTCTAATGTTCCCACAATTTCAAATATTACAGCTACAGTGCCGAATGGACTGAATAGCAATGGAATTCCAGTCAATGCTTACCAACTTTCTACATATTAAAACGTATTAGCTTATTTTTTTGTTTTTTTTAAAAAAGCACTCCATTTACATTTGGTGGTTTTAAGGGGAATTCCCTTGTCTGCAACTATAAATGTTAAACTAGATGACATAAAGTACAGCTCCTAAAACAGGAACTGAAGAGGCATGTCTAATTAATAGCTTAGCAAGCAAAATATTGTATGTTGGAGTAAAAGGTGTGCTGAAATGAGCATGGACAAACACCATAATGAATTAAGTTTATCCTGTTGCCCATGGCATTGCTCTATAGGGTTTATAAGCAGGCGGTTGCAAAATGGATGCCTGTGGGGTATGGTGGAGAGGGGTGGGATGGGAAGGGATGGGGATAGCATGGCTACCTAACTGCTGTAGTACCTCAGGTTAGGTTAAACTGAGATTACATTTATTTTGAGAGTTAAAAATACATATCTGCGTTAAGAGAATACAAATAGCTACTGTGGAGCCATAATTATCAAACTACAAATTAGGTATATGTAATGATTTCATTAATAGCTCATTACTGAATCCTAAATGATTGGAAAGAATAAAAGTTGGGGAAAGCCAGAGTCTTTGGTATGCACAGAGAAAGCCAGAAAATGCTATGTTTTGGGATATATTACTTCCTATTAAGAAAGAATAAGTTATATGTTTTAAACAGTAAGGGTTTATCAGCTGTGTATGGTGGCTGAAACATGTGTCTGATTGTTTTGATGACAAATTTTACCGAAGGGTATTTTATTTCTGGAATACCAGAGAAATGGAAACCAAAGAAATTAGCAGCAGGCTCTTGTTTTAGATTGAAACTGCCGTGGATTATGTTCACGCCATGCTTCATTGGAAAGTCTCATCTGATTCAGATGTTTGCCTAATAAATAAAGAGTACCTATACAATAACAAAAAATCATAGTGTATTGTACAAAATTAAACGTCTTCCTTGTTGGTTTATGAACACAAGATGCCTTCATCCAGCATTTTACCGTCACATACATACAATGTGTTAGTCCTGGGAATAATTTAATTTTTATTGTTCAACATCCTGGTCACACATATAGAGACATTATAGACAGCTGGAAACTACAGCTTGGATTGGCTCTTTAATTTATGACAATAATCATGTCTTTAAAATGCAAAGGCATGGAAACATTTTTTTCTGCAACTTTCAGAAATAAAAAAGCTTCAATTTTGCAGTCATTCTATGGTGAAAGGCCACCTACACACTGAATACTTGACATTCAGCACCTGCTAGAAAGGTATAATATTACATAGCACTTTCATCTGTATTTTTATAGTCTAAGAAAGGAATTGTGTACTTTTAGACAGTGGAACCTGTAGAATTGTCTCTGTTCTCAGAATCGAAGAGGAATTGTTCTGTTTCACTTTATGGCCGGTAGCCTGCTGATGGCTCTACAGCCGCCAGCCCTGAACCAAGAGCAGGACTTTCCTGTGATCCAGTTAAGACGCATCCAGCATACTGTGTGCACATCAGTTCACAGAAGTGTGTGTGCACACACAAAGGGATCCACCAAAAAAGAGAAAAGAAAAAACATAGTGGCTGGAATTAAATCAAAATTTGTCCTTGACTTTTAGGAGGAATAAGTAATTATATTAGTGCGTTGAGTTTTGTTTCTCTTCAGGAGCAGTTTGGCTACCTAGTCTTTATGACTGCTGAACTTGCCAGCCAGTGTCAGTGAAGTTAAAAGTGAACACTTCCATTTAATTATGAGCCAAAATTAAGCACAAATGTTGACTGAACTCCAGCCAGATTGTTTTGAGCTTAATGCTGACCATTGTGTTTGGAAATTTCACAATTAATCACCACCACAAATGTCAACGAAATGTCAAATCAGAACCAAATTCACGTAAGTACTTCGAGTTATACTTCCTTCTTGCATGGAAGGCACAGGCAAAAGGTGAGAAAGAGGAACATAAAATGCTTAAGAGTAAGATTTTAGGAGTCCAATGTGTTGAACTAATACATTCAATGTTGAAATTATTTATTTTTACTTTCTACTCATAATGTATACTTTGTAATTCAAAATACATTTTGTAGATTACTGGTTTTGTGAATGAGCCTATGAAGAGTCTTCTGAGAGTTACAAAAGTGGTTCTCAGACTTGGTCCTGGGATTAAATGCTTTTAAAGTCTGCAGTAGGATGATTTTTCACGTCTTAAAACACTGCTTACATTTCTACCCACTATCTGTACATCTGAATCACTGCCTTTGAGCTCAGCTTCCTAATCATTGGAGTTCCCGACTATGTGAAAGTGTTGGCTGTTGATCTCACTTTCAACCAATAAATCAAGCAATTGTGTGGAAAACAATTCAACTGGAGAGAGGCTATGGTTTATAATTTTAATTATGTGCCACATTTGTATTCAAGTGTCTCCGAGTAAGGGTTCTGATCTACGGTAAGTTTTGCCTTCAAATTTATAAGGGACAAGATTAGAACACAGATAGGGGAATCTGAAACCAGATTAACACTCCCCCTCTGAGAAGTGTGAACACTGTGCCCTGGGAACTGAAATCTGAACCATTTGTATATGTTGACTTGTATGACACACAGAAACAAACCAAAACTGGACAGAGTTAATATTAAAGTTAATATAAAAAAATGTATTGTAGAACTTGAAGATATTCCAGCAAATTTAACTGATCCAGAGAATGACTGTAACAAAAAATAGAACGCACCGGGACGAGTTTGATAATCACTGTGTAAGACAGGTAGCAAGAAAATAAAACTTTTTGTTAACGTTAGCTTATGCATATATTCGACCAAATAGTAAACTGGTATACAAGTTAGCCAGCTCCGTTCTATTAGTTAGAACTTCAGCGTGGTCAGGGTGATGACATAACCTAAACAGAAGCAATGGAAAACATCTGTTCACACCTTCTTTTTTCATTTTCGTTATGTCTTTTCCCTTCCACCCGGCCTGCCCACTGCCCCGATCAGACTGACTTCCTCATAGCTGGCCGCCCGGCTGCTCTGAGTTTCTGCTACGCAGAAAAAGTACACTACGTGCTATTGTGAATATGACTGGAGAGAAAGACGCTGTTGCACTGGTAACAACGTTAGCTTCGCCACTCCTGTTAGAACACTAACATCAAGCGAGCCACAATGTAGCTAGCACTAGCTAGCCATCTGGCATGTTTTCGAAAGTTACTCGTGATTTATACTTTGCGTTACGTTAGCCACGAGTGACAAGTTTTATGTGATTTTTCTTGTTCTACCGCTCCCTTCATTTACGGTAAGAGGCTATGTTAGATGGCATGCAAGCGTAAATGATAGCATTATCTGGCAGATGTATGTATTCTTCGGCACCCTATCCCCACTAAGAAGCTTAGCTAGCTAGTTGACTGTCTGCATGTGTGTGTTTTATTACATTATTAGCTAGCTATCTCTCAAATCACTATGCAACCTCAGATTTACCTAGCGACAGAGTTAAGGTTAGCTAGTTGTTAGCTAACTACATAGCAGCAATGGCTATGGCTTGCTATCCACCTCTCCTGTTGACTGCTACACTGTGACCCTAGCACTGCGCATTTATTCGTCCACATAAGGATATTTGGAAGGCCAGCTTAGCAACTGTACAAAGAGCACTCAGGTTAAAAGGGAAGATAAGGCTTGACATAACGTTAGCATATATTTAGCAGCTAAGTTTACCTGGTTGAAATGTGCATTTCTTCTCTGAATGCATCGATAACAGCTTAACGCCAACTGTACCGCTATGACAGCTGACTAACTGCTAAGTTTGACAAGGGCTTGGCAAGCAAGTTATCGATATGTCAGGTAACCTCGCTAGGTAGCTTTTTACCTGTTCGCATGTAACGGAGTTATTATGTATTTGTATTCATAATTTGACACAGATTGACATAACGTTACTTGTTTGTCTTTGAGTGGGTACCTGAGGACGGAAAGATGCCCCGCCATGGTTTGGAGGACGCACGAAAGCACTTCATACTCACAACAACAGGGGACTACTTTGGACTGACAGCTCCATCAGACCCAACCGTCCTCTCTCTGTCGGATTGCAGAGAGCTTAACAACTTTTTAGATGATGGCAATGAATTCGTGCTGTCGGTACACAAACATGGAAGCGACCTGCTCATGTCCAACAAGGCAAGACTATGACACGTACCGCTCGCTAGCGAGCCAACCGATTTAAGATATTATTGTTAGTTGATGCAAGCATCCTTACCTGCCATTAGTTTCTTGTTAATTCACACTCAATGTTACTGAGAAAGCATAACAAACATTTGGGAAAACAGTTGATATTCAGCTTGGTGACTATGCTGATGTATTCCCTTCTTTGCATTGTATTTAGATTGATTCAGGTGACAGCAAAGACAGTAAAGTGCTGGTATTTTTCAAACTACGGCCCACTGTGATCACAGAAGAAAACCTCCACAGCAATGTGCTGGTCTCGTCCATGTTGGAGTCCCCCATAAACACTTTGTATCAGGCTGTGCGACAAGTGTTTGCCCCAGTCCTGTTGAAGGTAATTGTTGTCCATTTACATTAAGGAGTGGGTGACTTTAACGATACAGAATAAACATCCTGAAACCAGAACATAATATCATTAACTGCATCAGTGTGTTTGTCCAAGTCATGTCAATAATTATTTGGTATTTAATAAAGCTTTTTTTTTTGTGAATTCATTTCAAAGGATGAAAAATGGAGCCAGACCTTCGACCCCAAGCTGCAGAGCTTATTGAGTGACCTGGAGATGGGTCTGGGTTCGGTGGTCAGGCAGTCAGACCCAGAGGACACAGGAAAGAAAAGCTTTAAAGAGGACGATGTCTTGGGTAGGAGTGCACCCCAGTGTAAATTGTTTGGATGATATCTAGTACTTTGAGTTTCAGGTAGAGCCAAAGACTTCTGGTCACTGCTGCAGAGATCAGGAAATGACAGCAGTATATGTCTTTATCCTCTTGTTCATTGACAAGCTAGCAGGTTTGGATTTTATTTTGATTGTCGACGTGGCAGCGTTCTGACTATATATCGATGATTATTGGAATCTAGAGTGTAGCCATTAATGGCTGTTACTGCCTTCATCGGTAACCCCATTAAGTGTAGTTTCACAGTAATAAGAGATTTCAATTTGGAGATGCCTACTCTTATTACATAATGAGTTGTCTGGCACTGCAAAAAGAAGAGTAACTTATTTTTCCCTGTTGAACTCTGGACATTCACCATTGGTCCTGACTTCTAAGTTTTGCAGGATTATAGAGTCTGAGGCTATAGAGTCATGTGGTTTACGCTGAGGAGAAAGTTGTTCACGTCTGTGCCAGAACCATTCCAGCACCAAAGGGCTGTTTGGGTCGTGTACTTGCATCATTTGTATTCAGTGGCAGAGTGCAACAAAGTAGCAGTTATGTTACAAATGTAAGTATTTACATATGTATCTGATCACTGTTATATATTGAAGGATAATTTTCATCTTTAGGCCACATTACATCGGACGTAGCCACAAAAAATACATTTCTCACATTGCATTACTTTCAACCTATGTGTCTGAGTTTTCACATTCAGTTTTGTTTGTATTTGATGGTTGAGTGGAGCAAAGTGCCCATTATGTTCCATGTTATTTATTTCCATATGAATTTTATCTCATTTGAATATAAAAATGAACTGTAACTGGTGACTGGATATTCTGTACGGCTGCTACAAAAAGTGTTTAATTTTGTCTTTTTCAGGTATTCTGACTCCTAGTGATGAGTTTCAGTACTGGGCAGACCTCTCGAAGGTGGGCGAGAAGAACAGCATCAGAGAGAGAGCAGCCCATTTCTCAGAGCTGTTTCGGCCCATAGAAAAGGTACCGGTTGTTGCGCAGTTGTCACAAAATCTTTTCCTGGTTTTGCTGTGTGCCCAACACGGTCTCCTTCATGTGTCTCTTCTCATTCATCCGTATTTCCATCCATGGTTTGACAGGATTATAATAACCTGGACAGCGTGGCTTTAGCCGATGCGGTGGATCTGGTGGACAGCACCAGAGACGTAGTGGATGATGTGTGGAGACAGAACGAGCATGACCCATACCCAGAAGTCCGTATGCAGCGCTTGATGGATGTCATAGGTATGTGTGGTCATCAGTGATTGGTCACAGCTGAAGGGGTTTCGGGAGAGCCAGATTCTGGCGCTTCATATTTCCGTCCATGGTTATTCTATATTTGCTGGTGTGGAAATGTGGTTAGCACTATCGGCCACATTAATCAGGTGGATGCTCTTTACTTCTCCCACTTTGAATGAGCATCTGCTAAATGATTGCAATGTAATGTACTGTAAACCTGACCTATGTATCACGTGTGACCATTGCTCGGCTCCAGTTCTTTTTCAATATTTTCAGAGGGTATTTGGTCCACTACAGATGTGTTTGGATGTGTCTGTGAGTGTTGATGTCTACTTGCTGTGAGTGAGAGTGAGTGAGAGTGAGAGAGAGAGAGTGAGAGAGAGTGAGAGTGAGTGAGTGAGTGAGTGAGTGAGTGAGTGAGTGAGTGTGTGTGTGTATGTATGTAGTATGTATGTGTGTGTGTGTGTGTATGTATGTATATATTTATATGAGTGTGAGTGAGTGAGTGAGTGAGTGAGTGTGTGTGTGAGCGAATGTGTGCGTGCGTGAGTATGTGTGTGTGTCTGTGTGGTTAGGGGGTAGACTCTGAGGTGCCTGGAAAGGTTGTATCTTATTGTCGTGTGCCCCTGTGAGTGACAGTGGGTCTGTGTGGTGCAGGTGGAGCCCTGGGCCGGTATGTGCAGAAGAGGCTGAGCTCTCTGAAGCTGTGGGAGGACCCCTTCTTCACAGTAAAAGAGAGTCTGCGATCGGGCGTGGTCATCTGTGAGCAGTGGGTGGGGGCCTGCGATCACCTGACCGGGCAGCTGTGGAAGCGCTACACCCCACACCAATGGACAGGTGACAAGTATCGGCCACTGATCTTACAGAGCCTGGCCCAACGACTCGAGGAGGTAAGTGCTGTTGGTGTCGCGTATCAGTTCTCCACGGTGACAGCTGTACCATGTGACATTGGTGCGCTCTGTTCCCTGCGCAGGTGGTGACGATCCGCATGGTTCATGAGAAGCTTCTGCGGCTCCTGCCGGCTGGGAAGCAGCAAGCGCTGTCCTCAGCTCGTGTGTTCGAACCCTTCTCTGGCCTGAATCCATTGCACTACAACCCCTATACCGAGGTCAGATACATCTCTCCCCAGTTACGATTTCAGTCAGTGCTTTTTTTTTTTTTAACATTAAATGGCTTTTTACCTACATATAGCTCTGCTTGTGTGGGCTTTTGAAAAACGTGAAAGAAATCCCTTGGTTTTTCTAAAAACTTCCTGTTTTTAATGTTAAAGGTCACAATCACAGCAGAAGCTATGTAAGGGATTTTGTTGATTATGGGATGTGAAAACAAATGGCTGCGGTTACCGGGTAGGATTTTTATTTTTTTGCAATGTTGGTGTTTTAGCCGCTCTGGAAGACAGCTGTATCGCAGTTTGAGCGGGCCATCTCACCCGCCGAACAAGAGGTTGCTGGGAAATTAAAGGTTAGCATCGGAGACGTCCGGGACAACCCTCAGCAGGTACTGTACCCATATCCATTGTCCTCACAGAGCCTAGGGAGAGAGCCTGTACAGTTTGTATAGTGTTTGCATAGCCAAAAAATCTCTCTGATGTTTTTCCGTTCAAGGCTAGACAGGGTACGTTTATTTCAGTAATTGGCCAAATTTGACAGAGTGCATGCTATTTCTATGTCTAACATGACCAGGGTAGAGTGCATTATGTTTGATATATAATACTGTAACTTGCATAGAAGTGATTTTTTTTTTTGTTTTTGTTCTGATGATTAAAAAAATGAAATAAACTTGTTTTCATTCAAAACTTTGATAGTGCTTATTCTGTTTTCTAGTAGAGTAGAGTAGAATTAAAATTTAGCCCGTCTGTTTTTCTAATGTACCATAAAATTTACTGTTTATGATGGTAATGTTTTAAACATGCAAACTATATAAATTTACATTTTTTTTCCTTGCTTGAGCTTAAACTGTGTATGTCTTGTCTGTTTCAGCTTCTTCAGGTGTTTCAGAAATATAAGGAGCTCATTAAACGGCCCAGCATTAGCAAGGACTTGCTTTCAGAACGGGAGACATTACTGGCGAAACTTCTGGACTACCTCAAAGGTCTGTGCTACATCTGGAGAAATTCCATAAACGCAGTGATGTGTGCGTGTGTCCGTTTGAACCTTACCGATGTGTCCCTCCCAGGACTTCGCTCGGATTTTGAGAGTCGTTGCCATGGCGTCCCAGGGGAAAAGTCTGGTCCCCTCGCTGGCAGGAATCTCCCTGAGGTTGTCAACAACATTGTGTGGGTACGGCAGTTGACTCTAAAGGTATATCTCTCCCTCACTCCTCCTCAGCTTATCGAACGAGAAGTACGTCAAAGATCCTTAATGGGTGTCATGGATCATACAATTCTTCTGTATAGAGAATAAGCATTATTTTGTAGTAGAAGTGAAACTTTTTGATGTCTGCTAACAGTAAAATGAACAAGGTTTTCTCTTGAAAAGTAGTGGACGGGAAGTGTTCGCATTGGCAGCAGCTCTTCTGCTAACCCATTTTTCTACGCTCCCCTGTGTGTACCATTGTGTGGCTGTTTGATGAGAAGGCAGTCTTAATGTTCCAGTCTACTTGTTAAAACATTGGGTTAGTCCCCTAAATCGTTGATAAATTTAAAAATAATCTAATCGCCCAAAATCTAACATGTGTTATTTTTTTTAAGGTCCCAAAGTTGCATTGTGATTTTACTCTAAGTTCGGAAAAGGGAGTGTCTCTTGGGATGCAGCTAAGACCCTTTGCACCCAATGAAAATGAACACCACTCAAGTGTCTAATAACAAAAAACTCAAATAATTTGGATGTTGTGAAAAATCAGGTCAAAATAAAACTTTACATACATAGAGGTGGGCTATACAGGTGTGCAAAATTGGTGATGTTTTAAATGTTGGTGAAGGATTATTTTTTGCAGGCTGTTCTTACGAGCATTTTTATATGAGTGTTTGCCATAAATATTTTGCCACCTGCAGCCCTTAAGGCCTCTTCTCTTAATTGCCTGTGCCTCAATTTTAAAAAAAAAAAAAAAGAAATGATCTCACCTGTCTGCCCCAGGTTGAGGATTCCATCAAACTGGCCGCGGCCCTCCTGTCAGACCTCTCCGGGTACCGTCCGTTCCTTAGATTCTCTGACGACCTGCAGGAGCAGCTCCGGGCTTACGAGCAGGACCAGTTTGACGACTGGTCCCGGGACATCCAGTCAGGACTCTCCGATCCAAAATCTGGCATAAGGTGAGCAGACACAATCAGTATATTGATATATGAATGAGTCAGTCAAAATATGTAATACATCCCTGTACATCCTTTAGGATCCTGGTGAGGGCTATATAACATTCTATTTTTTCCACTCCTATTACAGTCTATTTTTTCCACTCCTGAGTGTATAATGTAGTGTATAATAAATGAGTGTATAATAAATGTAGTGTTGACCATAATATAGTTCAGTATATGATATATGATCAAACAAAGCAAATGTATCATACGTATATTAATATAGTTGGGTATTCTGCAACGGTAAGGTCCAAGTTTAGACATAAATTGTGCTAGATAAGGATGTGAGGAAATTGTGGGAAAATGTGGTAGTGTGAGTTACAGATGTGTGTTTAGATGCTCATGGAAAGTTGATTTGATGAGACTGAAACTCGCCCCTAATTTTCCAGCCTGCAGGCTGGTAACCGTGTGATGGAGCTGGACCACATTGATGGGAAGCTGAAGATCCAGTACTCAGACCGGCTGGTGACCTTGCTGAGAGAAGTCCGCCAGCTCTCTGCTCTCGGGTTCGCCATACCCGCCAAAATCCAGCAGGCCGCCAACACGGCGGACAAATTCTACAGACAAGCCATTATCCTCAAACAGGTGAGAATCCTCTCATTCTCTCAAAGTCATCAGTGATTTGGGTTGCTGTGTGTCCACTCATGACAAAGCCAGTTCTTTGATCGTGTTGATGTAATATTTTTGGCAGGTGGCTCATTTTTACAACACCATAGATCAACAGATGATTCCCTCCCAGAGGCCTATGATGCTGAACCATGCCTTGGCATTCGAGCAAGTGATAAAGGTACACGTTGTTGTTGTGAGGAATAAAACGTTTTTGCAGAAACTGTGTTTATAGTTTATTTACTCTGCTTCAACATTAAAATGTGGGCAATGTAAATGTTGTCCTTTTTATGTATAGGGAAAAGTTAATATGCCAGATAAAAATGGAGATGAACAGGAGTTCAGTTGAAACATCATCCATTTTAGGAAGAACTGGCCTGGACATCGTCTTGTAATCTTATTAGATTAGTTTCCCCACAGGCTACTGTTTGTCTTCTGTCAGAGACACTTATGATATTATGTCTCAGTTGAATTCTTGTTATTTTTAATCCCCCCCCCCCAAAAAAAAAAAAAAAAAAGCAAAATCCAAAGTCTCATTCCCGGGAGTCGGGGGGTAAGCTGCAGATCACCTGGGACAATCCGAAAGAGCTGGAGGTGTACATTGGCAAGCTGCAGTCCTCCGCTGAGCGCCTCTCCACGGAAAACCGTAAACTCAGGAAGTGGCACACTGACTTCACTGAGAAGGTACACAGTATTACATCATGCTCAGGTTGGATGTGCATTCTGTGTACCAGGATGACCACAAGGTGTCTGTATATTGTCAGAACTAAAAGAAATCCATGTTTTTTTTTCTAAAACACTGAATGTTTAAAGATAGATATATCTCAACCCTCTGGGGTAGTGTTAAAATGACATGATGAAAAATGTTGAGCAGTGTACAGGCTAATGTTGTCAGATTAGCCTGGGGTTGTCAGATGGGAGATGAAGCTTCACTTAGACGTGCTACGATATGGAACCACGGCAGTTCTTCATCTCTTGGGCCAGGATCGGAGGTTGGAGATTTTACGCTGTGAATCTTGCTCAGTTTAAAAACTGCTTTGCCACAGGTGGTTACGCTGATGAACGTAGACCTACTGCGTCACCAACAACGGTGGAAGGACGGACTTCAGGAGCTGCGGACCGGATTCGCCACGCTGGAGTCTCAGGTAACACTGAATACAGAGAAAGGCTGAGAAAGGTCCTGAGTGAAAGTATGAAGTATGAAGAGCTTCAGTGGTTTCATTTTTGGATGGGGAAAGTTGCAGTCATAGGTCTTTATGTAACTTAGACTTGAAATAGTGTAATTAGCATAGCAGTAATGCTAGCAGGGAATGGTTTGTGTGGCATTAATGTGGTGTCTGCCCAGGGTTTCCGATCTGGAGACATGAGGGCATGGCGACAGCACTGGAACCACCAGCTGTACAAAGCGCTGGAGCACCAGTACCAGGTCGGACTTGAAGCTCTCAACAAGAACCTACCGGAGATCAATGTGGACCTCACATTCAAGTGAGCAGCTCTCTCTTCCCATCCGTCTTGTTGTACGAAAGGGGTCATGAGCTCACACTAGCACCCGACCACAGAACTGTGATGGTCAAACTCGTGTGATTACATGATAGTTTATATCTCATAAGGAGTAACATGGAGTTTGGAGATAATTTGATGGTCTGCACAAAATCCATGAGGGGTCTTTCCTGTAGCTTGTGTTGGATTCAGCTATATAAGGTTGTCACTCCTTGTCAATATGGAGCTAAATTTGTAGTCAAGGTCACAGGCATGAAAAGCAGTGTTGCAGAAGGCAAGACATTTTTGATGTATTTCAAAACTTTCCATTAAAAGAGTTTCCATAGAAACTTTGACTGGGGAGCTGATGGAAATTCTCCCAACTAAATGCTTTCCATTTTGAATTTAAAGCACGTCTTCATTTAGAATGACTGACAGGTGGTGATTCTTAATCTTGAGACAATTTCCAAATGTCCATTTATGAGGAAAAAAAAATCCCATGAAATTCCATGGAAACTTCTATTTTTTTTTTTCAAAAATTCCTGTAATTTTGCAACTGTAATCCCAGGGGTTTTAGGAGCATGGTTACAAAATCCTGGTGTTTTGGAGTAGCCAAATATGCCTACCTAGTATAAAGGCATCTGGTTATCAGGTAATACAAGTATTATAGATAACACATAATCATAATAATTAAAAACGATAGGCACAGATAATCATAGTAAAATTATATTTTGTAATACATTATGCAGATAAATTAAGTGAAACTGACTGTAAGTCTTTTGGGGAAGAATGATAATGTTTTATTTTTGGTCTGACAAAACAAGTTTCATGTGCATCAGAGATGTGGAATTTAGACAGGGGAAAGATGAGTCTGCCGAACAGGTGCAAATCCAGAAGCATCATGCTAATATAGCCACATCAGCTGAGAACTGCAGAAAGGCCTGTATCAGAAAACCAAAAGGCCGTCAAACTTTCCATTGACAATAACACAAAATGCTATAATTAGTATTGGTAGTTATGCTCAGACCAAAGGCATGTCTATTTCAAAGGGCACAATAGTCTTTCATTTTTGGGAAACAGTATGTATTGGAAAGTAATTTTTTCCAGTACATATTTATTGTTCTTGTTTTGTTTGCCAGGCAGGGCCGACTCCAGTTCAGGCCCCCGTTTGAGGAAGTGAGAGCCAAGTACTTCAGGGAGATGAAACGCTTCATATCCATCCCCAACCAGTTTAAGGGCATCAGTGAGCCGGGGGAGGACCCTATTTTCCCTGTCATGATAGACAGAAACGCCAGCGGCTTTGTCACCATTTTCAGCAAGGCAGAAGATCTCTTTGGCCGACTGATGCTGGTGCAGGACAAGTTTAAGGTGCTGGACTGGTTTTTTTTTTTTTTCACAACTGATTTCATTTAAGCCCCCCCCAACACACACATTCTAATTGCATTGAAACTGTATTTTCATCTGCTTTGGTGTCCCCTTAAAGAATTACCCACCTCTCTGACAGAATGAAGAAAACCCAATTTTATTTTGTTTTCGCTGTGGTCAGTTCACGTAGTGAGAAATGTTTTCGCTTTCCGTTTACGGCGCAGCTCGATTCTGACGCAGGGGAATCCCCCGGGTCTGACCTCAGCGTTCTGCTCTCTCGTTGTGACATTTTCGGCGTGTTGTTTTTAGATGTAGCAGTTTCTCTACTTGAAAGCTAGAGAGACTATGGTAGCTTCCCTTGAGGAAGTTGTTTTGTACACCCCTTCATGGGTGAAGTACGTACAGTAACCATCTGTATAGAAATATCCAGAAAGAAATGGTTGTAAGGTTGAGGGCCTCATCAAGCCTGTTTGGTAGTATTACAACATAGCAGTTATCACAGTAGTGACAACACAGCTAATGCAGTTACCACAGCAGTAGAGCTAGTGTATTTGATTTTAGTGTGGTGACACTGACCACCATTCTGCATTTAGAGGCCTTACTGTTAAGCAAACATTTATTTGTAAAACACCACAAATTCTCACTGATCACACATCAAGTTAAACAGTCCTTGAAATAAATAAAACATATATTGAAAAGCATGGAAGAATGAAGATTTTTTTTTTACTCGCGCGCTGCAAATTTAAGAATGCATAATGCATACCATACCATACCATGAGTTATGATTATTCCAATGTGTAATTTATTTAAGTTACGAAGTGATGTTTATGGTTGAATATCATATTTATGAGGTGGAGTCATCTGGATGGCTCTGTTTTTCCTTTTTTAATGAAAGATAGCCTTGTTTTGCACTGCAGGAATGGGTTGTGATGGGTCAGGTGGACATCGATGCTCTGGTAGATAGACACGTCCACACGGTGCAAGACTGGGAGAGGAATTTCAAGGCCCTGAAAGTCAGAGGGAAAGAGTCTGAACGTCTGCCCAGGTACTGTGTATGTGCTACTATTCATCATAAAACGCCATCTCCAAAACGTCAGGTTAAAATGAACCTCAGCGTCTTGATGACAGCCTCGTGAAAGTGTCCTCTTCGCGGAGGGCAATTTGTGTCCAGTGTGAATGCACTGCTGTGCCTTGCTGTGTCTTTATTCTGAATGGATATGGTTTGAACAGGTTCTATATGAGAGGAAATGAGAACTCACGTGCTTGTAAAAACTTTGTAGACCGTGACAGGTTGTTTGTGAGCAATTTTCATTTCAGTTTCCAGTGTAATTTGATGAACTCAAGCATTTTTTAAATCCTGAACCAGCTGGGAGAGAACTGGAGAAAATCAGTCTATTCCCATTGGTTTGTTTGGGGTTTTCCATTTTTGCTTGTTACTGCATAGAATACTGTCCATCATGATGCTGCAGTATGCAGTGTGACTGACATGCCTGGATGCTACAGTATGAAGCAGATCAAAAAAAAAATGCATTTAAAACTGAAAGTAATTGTGCTTTTCCGTTTTGAGGTCCTGTTTTTGAGGTGAACCCATCTGCACCTTTTTGCCGCTTAAAATCGTGGCTTGAAGTTTTCCGGCCTAGCGGTAAAAGTGTTTGTTTCGTCATTCCTCAGCACTGAGAAAGTGGACTGCATTACGGTGAACTGCGACCCCGTGAAGGCGGTGATCGATGACCTAATCCAGAGACTTTTTGACGCTCTTCTCGTGTCTTTGAGAAAATCTGTGCAAGGTAGGTTCCTTTGTCGCATGCATACTTTGTTGCGATGCAGAATAATAGATGCTAAACAGTAGATAATGACCCCACCGCCCATTCCAATGTGTAATTTATTAATTACGTTTTAATAAGTGAAGCACCATAACTGGATTATGTTTGGTGTTTGCGAGGGTCTTGCGTGATAAAAGCCTGAGCTTTGTCTTCAGGATTGCAGTAAAGCAAGCATAACACTTTCTCTCTCTTTTTCACACTCTCTCTCACATGTGTGTCCCCATGGTTACTCTCCTGTCACTTCAGCTCATACGCAGGACATTGACACCTTTGTCACCGAAGCCATGGAAACCTTATCAACGCGACCAGAGAGCATTGATGAAATAGGCGAGGCCAACATCAAGCACGGGGAACTGCAAGCGAAGAAGCCTAACGTAAAAATTTAGCCGCATGGGCTTTTCTGTTCCGCGCCTCTTTGTCTCTTTTGGCACATTACGGAAATAATAAAGCCATTGGCCATAGGAAGCAATATTAGCACAATGGAAGGGCTCAGCATTGCCTTAACTTGTGTTTTTGGTTATGTGATGTGACTTGGGACATTTTGATTTAGGGAGAAAACAACAGGGGGTTTGCATTGACCTAAAATGCATTGTCCTCCCGTAGCTTGCCATCAGGAGAGAAAGAAAATGATCTTATTAAGATTTGTCCTATTAAGAGGGTTGGAGTGTGAAATTCATATCATTTCTTTGAAAATGGGTTCTGCACAGTGCTTTGTGGAAATTTCAATGCACAAAGGCACTTTGCTAAATAGAATTGGATTTGAATTCCTTTATGGATGAAAATGGATCCTCTCACTGGTGAATGGTTTTTTTTTTTTAACTGACTTTAGTGTGAATGACTGTGGAATTGGAGCTGGCAGTAATGTCTGGGACTTTGAACCATCTGTCAGACTACTCAGCTTCACTTCCCAGTGCAACTAACAAGCTCTTGCTCTTGTTTAAAGTTAAGAGCGAATGAAAGTGTATTTTTGGTGACAAAATGTTTAGTTCAACAAAACAGAAGCCTGAAAAAGAAGTGATTTCCTGTTTGATTTTTCAACCGTCCTGGCTCTGTGATAGGCCACATCAGGCAGGGTGGGCTGGGTGGGGGGTGATGCTGATCTTATTGGGAAAGAAAGGAGGCCGTTTCCTCGTTCGTTTGTGATAGTACGGCAGAGATGAGTGCAGATAGCAGTAATTATCTCAGCTCAATGAGCATGGTGCTCTTACATTCAGGCATGACGACAGGGCAAGCCTATTAATTGCCTGAGGAAGCACATGCAAATTCATAACTTTCAGCGTGAGTCATGCTAAATCGTATCCTGTTGAGATTTTTTTCTTTCTTTTTTTTTTAAAGAAATAACGTTGCCCCTTTTGCTGGTTTTGCGTCTGCAGATCCTTCCCCTGTTCCAGGAGGCGGAGGATAAGAACAGGTTACTGCGGACCGTGGCGGGCGGGGGTCTGGACTCCATCAGTACCCTGAGGGCCAAGTGGGACAAATTTGAGCTCATGATGGAGAGTCATCAGCTCGTGATCAAAGAGCAGGTCCTCATCTCCCTCCCACAGCAGCTTTTGATGAACTTTTTCCAAATCGATTTAAAAAAAAAAAAAAAAAAAGGAATGTCACTGTTCTGAGTGTAAAGCCTTGATTTGAAACTCTACATTGTATTATTCATGGTTGATTTCATTGGATTTTTATGTGAAGACAGACCTGAGTGCTGAAATACATTATTTAAATCATCCTGAGGTTGTATATGACTGTTGGACAAACTGACAGCTGATTTTGAAAGATTTTTACTGGTATTAATGAGTGGGTTTAGACTAGTGATGGGGGAGTGTGGTTTCATTGAACCAGTAATGGGAGGAGCTTCTTTTGTATTGCAAGGTATGAGTGACTCAATGATTTGGACTAATGACTGCCTTGGCTGTGGAGGAAAGAACGTTTTGATTGGTTCAAGTCAATGATTGACACCTGCATTTACCTCCGCCCTGATAGGGTTCATAAACTTTTTTTTAGCTATCACTATTTACGACCAGTTAAATGGAGCCATTGTCCCATGGTTCTGTCTCATGTAAACTGCCAGTTTGAATGCTAAGCTTTGGCTTGTTTATCCTGCTGTGCCCCAGGTGGAGGTGATGAGGTCGAACGCAGAGACCCAGATCCAGGCGTACCGGCAGGAGCTGGAGAAGTTCCGCGCTCGGTGGGACCAGCTGAAGCCGAGCGACGACGTCATCGAGTCCGGAGACCAGGAGGCCCTGCAGAAATGCGTCCAGACCATCAAGGAGAAGAAGGCGGAGTTTGAGGAGCTGGAGAGCACGCGCAAGAAGCTCATGTGTGTGCTGCGCTCAAACTTGCTTCCTGATCTTCATATTTTAGTGCACTTATTACCTCGAATTCAGTCCTCTTTTCAGGCACTGTAATGGTTATTTTACAAATGAAAACATCAAAAGAGTGGAATAATGGACCCCCCAAGCTTAAATTTTTGTTTGTAAGGTGTCCCTTGTACCCCCGACTCCCATCATTTCAAACTTTCCCATACAGATGTTACACAAATATTTATTTGTTCTGTCTCCAGCAGGTGTAGGCTATTGTATATGTTTTTCAAATGATCCAATTATTGATTCTGTCAATCAGTCATTCCAACTAGGACAGAGAGGGACAGAACTTAACCATACCGGACCTTGTGCCTTCCCTTTCACAGAGAGGATTGTCGCCACTTCGACCTGGATGCGCCTGACTTTTCACTGGCTCTCGAAACCATCAAAGACATGGAGGAGTTCTCTCAGATGTGGTCGCTGTACGAAGAGTTTCAGGAGGGCTTCCAAGACAAAGCGAAGGAGGACTGGATCACGTTCAGGTAGGGTCCGACTCCAGGGGCCTCCTTCTGGAACTGAATGACGGGCTCTGTCCTGGACATGACCTATAATGACCTATAATGCTTTGCCGTTTCCAGGGGTAAAACACACGTGTTTGAAGAGTTCCTGTTCGCCTGGCACGACAGGCTCCGAAAACTTGACGAACACACCACCATGACCGTCAAACTGCAGAAGGAGATAGACAAGTACAAGGTAAAGAACCCTAGCGGTTTTTTAAAGACCGTTTTTTTGGGGCTTAACCAGCTGACAGATATCCTGGAGGGATTTAGTGCTACATAGCTCATTGTAAATGACAGTGTGTGCTTGCTCTGCTGCGGGATTCTCACTCATTCCAGTTTCTGAGGCAGCACCCATCTGTGTATAATTCTATTAATAATTAATAATGATTTCTTGTCATTCTTATTGTTTAGTTTATCTTTTTTATTTATCTTTTGTTATCTTACTGCCCATCTATTATTATTGTCTTATTCAATTGGGTGTACATTAGTCCCCAAATCCATTTTAACGTCTTACATTTTGTCAATTGCTTTTAAAGTGCTTTGAATTGCAATGTGATTTGTCTGAAGGTGCTATATAAATAAAATTTGATTGATTGATTGGTCAGTGGAAGAGCATCGTTCCTTCCTTGTTATTGGTCCTCACCTAAGCTATCCCCTCCCCCATCCTCTGATTGGTTAGGGGCTTGTCCCAGTGCTGAAATACGTACGGGGCGAGCATCTCTCTCAGGACCACTGGCTGGACTTGTTCCGTCTGCTGGGTCTACCCCGCGGCACCACTCTGGAGAAGCTGCTTGTTGGAGACCTGCTGAAGGTTGCTGACGTCATCGTCGACAAGGCCATGGAGCTGAAGGTCTGTTAGAGGTGTAGTTTAGTTGGAAATTGAAATTTGAGGGTGAAATATCGTTATGGCTCACCAGAAAAAAAAATACCTGTGTACAGGTATCTATAAGCAGTCTGGTTTCAAAATGAGAAGATACATAGAAATCGGTAAACCACATTTAATGCAACACAACACTGGGGAATGTATGCTGGTCTGAGAGACGCATCTCAAATGACTAATGTATAAGCATATGGATGTCTCGCTTTTGCGAGGTGAAACTTCCATTCACACATACATTTTTTTCTACTTTTTTTTTCCTTGTCCAATAAACTGTGTGAATGGTTTGTTATTACAAAGTACGATGACACAGCCAGCCACAGTAGCCTCATTTGAATATCTGTGGTGGTTTTGTTGTTCTAATAGAGGTGGGGAAATTACAGTTTGTTTATTCAGTTTTGTATATTGTTGTATATGTAAATAGCTTTTAATATAAATGTTGTAAATGGAATTTGACGAACCCCTTATTGTACTTCCCCCACCCCCCACCCCCCCAGACCCTTGTACATCCAGGGCACATATCTTAATAATATTATATATTATAAATAATACATAATAATAATATTATAATATCATGTATTCCTGTGCATTGTAATCACTTATTACAATATACAGTGTAACTGATGCCTGTTTGGACAAAACAAAAGCCTCTGAAATATGATTGCACTCATTGTAGTTCACTGGAGTTTACATTTTGTGTTCATAATTAAAACCATGGTGTTTGACAGTAGTATTTGATCTGATGTACATCCTTTGTGTTTATTCTAAATTAATTTAAATGTTGGTTTGGTCCCAAATTTAAAATTAAGTTTAAATAGGGCAGCTTGTAGTGTAGTGGCTGAGGTGCATGGCAGCAAGCCCCAGTCTAGCCTCAGCAAGAACACCATTGCAGCTTAACCCCACATTGCTCCCAGGGGGGATTGGCCCTTGGTTAGCCTAATCAATTGTAAGTCTCTTTGGATAAAAACATCAGCTAAACGACTGTAATGTTATGTGAATATCATTGATTTAAAAAAATATATTATTACAAAGTACAGAGGTGTGATTGATTGCAGTTAATTACAAAATATCAAACGTGTAAGTAGTTTTTTAAACCGACCGACAGCCCTGCATTATGTAAGTTTAATAGATGCCATCAATGCGCAGTACTAAGAGTTTACATTTTTTTGACCACCAGGACCTGAACAGCCGAGCCCAGGCCGAGGTGACCATCCGGGAGGCCCTGCGGGAACTTGACCTCTGGGGGGTGGGCGCCGGGTTCACCCTGACTGACTACGTGGACAGCCAGAGCCGGACCCTCAAACTCATCAAGGACTGGAAGGACATGGTCAACCAGGTGGGGGACAACCGATGCCTGCTGCAGTCCCTAAAGGACTCACCCTACTACAAAGGGTTCGAGGACAAGGTCCTGCTGTGGGAAACCAGGCTGGCCGACCTGGACGAGTACCTGCACAACCTCAACGCCATCCAGAGAAAGTGGGTCTACCTGGAGCCCATATTCGGCCGTGGGGCCCTGCCCCGGGAGCAGGCCCGTTTTAAGAGGGTGGACGAAGACTTCAGGTCAGTGTCCACTACATACCTGCCCCAGTAGATATTTTGATTCAGAGGTTTGTGAATCCGTGTTCATTTTCCCCACTTTCTTCAAATACTCACACTCACAGGTTTCATCGAGACAAAAAAGGAGGAGGTTCCATAGAGTATTCATGACTCATTGATTTGAACCAATGAGTGCATTGGCTGTGGAGAAAAATTCTTTTATGATTGATGCAAACAGCTCAATGATTGGTAGCTGAGTGTAGCTCCACCTCATGCAGTTTATGTAACCTCATCACCACTCTTAGTGTTCAAAACACTCAATGTATTTGCAGTTAAAATGTCTTACAAATGTGTAATTATACAAAAGATACAAATTAAATAAAAAGAGAAGTCAAAGGTCTGTGTTATTAAGTATACACCTGTGTAATTTTCAATTTCAAACCATTTAGATGCTTTTTTTTATTGTATGGTTTGAGAATTTGAAAAAAAAAAACAATACTACAGCTTGTGCTATGCTGTGCTTTCAGTAAGATATTACTTTAATCACCTGTCAGTGTGTATACAGTCAATTTTTCTGTCTGTGCTGTTCTTCTATATGTTCTACCTCGGTTTCTGTTGTGCCTTTGTGGGTTTCACTGGGTTTCCTGTTTACTGATAACTGTCAGGGTTTTTCCTAGGTTCTCAGAGGGCATAGGTTCTGTATGGGTTCTGGGGTGTGGTGGTGGCTGGGGGGTTTGAAATTCTTTGAAAGAGATTTTAAGTTTTTTTTCTTGTTGTTTTCGACCATAACCTCACCATATTTGTGAAAGAAAGCTAGCAACACTTATTGTATTTATAGTCAAAAGTCTATTCATTTCACCAAATAACATTTGAGATTTAATGGAAATATATGTGGATTACATTAACTTGTACACACAGGAAGAATAAATGTGTTGAAATACATATGTGATTATTTTGAAAATACAACCAAATGACGTAAAGGAGACAGAGAATTTCTTGATTTAGATAGTAACGTTACTTCAGTCAAGGTATCTTTATGTAACGTCAACTAACTAGCTTCGCTGGCTAACATACATTAATTCAGTACATGAATATCAATGTAAGTTAACTTTTTTGTTTTTTCGAGTGAAAAATGTGACATATTTTTTTGCTAGTTACCATCTACTGGTTGACATATAGCTTACTGATACTCCTGTACCTGGCTTGATTGCTTCTGTCTACAAAATCTACGTAGCCTATTTAAGGCTATCGTGTAAGTAACGTTTTCAGTCAATCAAGTTTCCAGTGGTTTAATTTGTATGTGGACATCACTTTCTGTAAAGCCAAACTTTTGGTATTCAAACCACTCCTAGTTCCAAGGCGGACCCCAGACCCCAGATGTCCTGCCCCTCCCATAGTGAACTCACATAAACTTGTGGGGTATTCCCACTGTGCAGCCTATTTCCTGCCTGAGTTTTATTTCCTGTATATTTTCAGTCAGAGTCTGTCCCTGTGTGTTTCCTGTCTGATGGTATTTCCTGTCTGTTTCTCGTCTGAGTGTGTTCCCTGTGTATTTCCTGTCTGAGGGTATTCCTCACACATTTCCTGTGTAAATCTGGAAAACCCAGTGTGTTCCCTATGTAAGCCTGTCCCTGAGTTCATTTCCTGTCTGAGCTCATTTCCTGTGTGTTTCCTGCAGGTCCATCATGGCGGATGTTCAGAGGGACAGCAGGGTGACGTCCCTGGCCGCTCGCGCCGGGATCCGAAACTCCCTCATCACCATTCTGGACCAGCTTCAGAGGTGCCAGAAGTCTCTCAATGAGTTCTTAGAGGTATTCATAAAATTTTTACATTTATATTTAACATTAATCAGAAATACTGTCTTTATATAAGTTTTACATGTGTCGCTAAGGTGTGCGGTTTTTGGTATGTGTTAGTGTGGAGTGTTTAGTTTATTTATAATGGCACTAGTTATGTCTTAGGCCATCTTCATTTGTCCTTCTGAAAATGGCGGAAAAAGACAATGCACTTAATTGCTGTTCTAAACCAAGAATGTCGAAACTACAAGTGCATGTCATACTCTCACACACAAAATTTTTTTTTCATGTCCCTGGAGGTAAAGTGTCATCACTGAGCTTGTGTGCTGACGTGGAAAGATAGCAGTCTGCATCACCCTTTTTCGTAAATTGCGTTTGAAAATAGAATTGGAGCCTCCAAGCAGTGTTTTCAGATACCAAACTCCCACTAAGATTAGCATGTAAGTGTGAGATTTAAATGAATGTGCTAAAAGCTCCTCAGAGGAGGGTTAGGCTAACAATTCCCCAGCGATATGTAAATAAGCGACACAAATATTTTCAGAAGCATCTGAAGCATTTCGCTTCTTCATGGCTTGGTTTTGTTCAAACAGGGACAGAACGGTTCAGACTGTTCAGACAGGACTTCTGTGATGGTCTCTGTGGTCCGCGATTGTTATTGAAGAACCACATGAGTTGTAAGAGTTGAAAGCTGCTATTAACATGTCATTGGTTAGTGGTTGTGGTTTTCAGAGCTCGTGAATGAAATGGGGTGAAGACTTTATAAAAGGAGTACGTATTCAAGTGTGTATGTTCGCTTATGCTATCTCTCTAGCTGACAGAGATCTCTGCCGTGGTTTTGTCTCTGCAGGAGAAGCGGTCAGCCTTCCCTCGCTTCTATTTCATCGGAGATGATGATCTCCTAGAGATCCTGGGCCAGGCGACCAACCCTGCGGTCATCCAGTCCCACCTCAAGAAGCTGTTTGCTGGTGCGTTGGCCCAGACGCACTGCTGACTCACTGAAGCATATAAGCTTTTCAATAGAATAGAACTTTATTTGACAGTTACAGTAGAGGGACAGACAAGATATACAGAGCGGGGAGGAGCAAAGGATTTGAACCTGGGTTCAAACCCGGGACGCTGCGGTAAGGCCTCTCTGCCTTTCGTGGCATGTGCTCTACCAGATGAGCTACCGGGGCATACCTGGAAGTTTTTCTGTCTTCTCCTGGTTACACAGCATTGAAAAACATAACACAGTAGGAAGAATATACAAGTTCTGAGCTGTTTCTAGTAATATTTTGGGATCGGATTTCAACAGGCTTTCAAAAAGCAAGCCACTGAGGTAAGGGTTCAACACCCTTGAATCCTCTGCACTTTTTTGGCCTCCATGAGATTGTTGGCCATACCATAAAATATCCACCATGTTTAAGAGTTGGAAACAGGCACTGTTGGTTGAAGAACATCTTTGGATTTCCCCAAATGTAAACCTATTAAGATTGTAGGTAAATGAGAAGATGACTTGCCAGACTATATTACTTTCTACCACTGCTCAGAAGTCCAGGTTTTGTGTAGGTTTTGCTTGTTTGCCATATGTAGTCATCATTTTAACCACTTTTCCCCTTGACTCATAAAATAGGTTTGCTTTCCACAACTGATACACATGAAATTAGGGCACAAACTCTTTGACCTATTTTAAAATCTTTTTGAAGTCTCGTGTTGCTTTAACGCACGCATTACCATGTTGGTTTCAAGATGTCTTTAACATAGTATAGACAGTAATATGAAACATGTGTGGACTCATTTTTAATTGTAGTTATGTACTTTAAAAGTCCTTTTACCATTTTGTATTTCCCTTGTTTTATCTACACCCTGTATATACAGTATTATTACATTATTATTACAGTGAGTACTCTCGCATGGCAATACGCATACAAATACACGCACATGCACACACACACACAACACACAGACACATGCGCACAAACACATACACACACACGTACGCACACACACAGACACACATATGCACATGTACATTCATGCATGTGCAAACACACTGACGCACACGCACACACAGATAAGCACATGTACATACACGCACACACACACACACACACACACACACACACAAACAAGCAGAAGCAGTCAGTCACAGGCCCATGTTGGTATTTTTTTTTTTGAGTTTATGGGAGGTCTTTTGAGCCTGTTCCAGAGACCTAATTGTAATGCTGTGTTTGAGGGTTCTGCAGGCATCAGCAGTGTGGATTTTGATGAGGGCTTCCAGAACATCACAGCCATGAAGTCCCTGGAGGGCGAAGTAGTCCCCTTGAGAAACATGATCCACATCTCAAACGATGTGGAGGTGAGCAAGCCACGTTACCCTATCAAAGAGGCAGTTTGCGTGTTTCCTGCTTCATGGTGCACCCGTGTGAGTTCTTTTTTTTTGCACGTTCACCAGGTGTGGCTCAGTGATTTGTCCACGGAGATGAAGGAGACTCTGAAGCAGCTTCTGTGTGAGTGTGTGGCGGCAGGAAAAAGGGGCGAGGTGGATCCCACACGCTTCCCCTCTCAGGTAAGGCTCACCCGTCACCTGTCCATAGCTCAACTCAACACTCACCAGATAGCCTCGGGCTAAACATAGAGGTCTGTTAAATTCCCACTCTGGCACAGAACATTATTTACAATGGAGACATGGCAAAATCATAGTAATATAACTTGGCATGATGGCAATAATCTGCCTGCATATCTGACTACTATAGAGGTGTGCCAGAGTTAGTGGAGAAAAACACAAAACTATTCTAGCAGGGCTTTGTGCATCTTTTCACACAACATGATACACTAGCTCTCTGTCACTCTCCCATGTATATGAATCTAGTGATCCAGCTGCCTAACTGTGAACATAAGGCATTCAGTAGTGCTGGTAGCTGGTAGCATTCTTTTCCAGGTAGCTGTGTAGATACAGGAAATTGTGTGGTTATGCCTTTGTCATGATGAACATATTCCAATTGATTTACAAAAGCAGTACACTAGATTGCCTCTGCTGTGGCTTACAATGATGATGGCGAACAAACAGTTGTGACGCTACCTTAGTTATCCGATCGTAAACATACAGGCACTGGTATTAGGTGCACTTCCTCACAGTGCTGTTGGCTTGGTGCTCTGCCATAAAAAATGAATCAGTAAAAAAAAAAAAAAACCTTATTTATTCTTACGGCAGCACACCAAACTTACAGTAATGAGACATGTCACCTCGTTGACGCATGTATTGATTTTTTTGCCATAAACTATGGCAATCCCCTGGCCTTTGACCATGTTTTTTTAAATAGTAACATACAGGTGTTTGACATCCCTCTCAGATCCTGTGCTTAGCAGAGCAGATCCAGTTCACGGAGGATGTGGAGAGCGCTATCCGCCATCAGAGCCTGCAGCAGCTGGAGGTGGAGCTGATGGCCAAGCTAGACCACTACACCAGTGTGGACACAAGCTCAGAGGAAACTGCTGGGGCAGGTGTGTGTGTGTGTGTGTGTGTGTGTGTGTGTGCGTGCGCGCATGCTTGTGTGCGTGCATGCATGCGTGTGTGTGCATACGTGTGTGTGTGCATGTGTGTGTGCATACGCGTGCGTGTGTGCGTATGTGCATGTTCGTGTATGTGTGTGTGTTTGAATGTGTGTATTGCCATAGGTGAGTTCTTGGATGTGTTTTTGAGTGGCCGACCCTCTGTCTGTGTTGTCTGTCTGCATAGGTTTCATATCACAGATTTAATTGTTTTTAAAACTCATTTATTGTGATATAAACTTTTCAGTTAGTAGTTCATTAATTTCAGACCTCAGATACAGAAAATGTATTATGCAAGATTTTGCAAAACCAATAGCCAGCCAAATCTAAAGTAATACATTACAAGAGATGTAAAGCAGATTCACCAAACTGTATTATCCATGTCATGACTCTCCGTGAGGTTATGAGTAAGTCTTATTGGTAAGTCTTGCGGCCGTGGCCCTTCAGACTCCAGTGTGCTGCAGCTGAAGCTCAAGGCTCTGATCCTGGACGTCATCCACAACATTGAGGTGGTGAAGCAGCTGTCGGAGGCGCAGACGCACTCCACCGAGGCCTGGGCCTGGAAGAAGCAGCTGCGCTTCTACCTGCGACAGGACAGACACTGCTACATCCAAATGGTGGATGCGGAGTTCCATTACACCTACGAGTACCAGGTACGGCATGATGTTGACTTACATTACATTACATTACATTACATTACAGGCATTTTGCAGACTTACAACTCAAAGTGCATCAGTCAAGGATGATCGTGCTAAAAGTCCTAGAGAGGGGTAAAAGTCCCAGGTGTTGAAATGGATAGCATAAGCATAGACCATAACCCTGTAAACGACCTGTTGAAGAAACAAAAAACCATCAACTACAATAACAAAAACAACAACAGAAAAGTTTGAAGATCACTTCTCGGCTCCACCACTGCAGCAAATATCAGCTACTCCATGATGTGGAGGTATCTCAACTATTAGAGTCAAGTGTGACATTCTGTTTGTGTTCTGTGAAGTTCCAACAGTTTTAAAGGGTCCCAGGTACATTGCTGAGGTCCACTGCTTACGCTAATTCCAGGTATTGCTCAATTCAGTTTCACCTACAGCTACCAGGAATGACAGGGTTACTCCAATGAGGAACTTAACAAATATCCTTTTGAAACTCCCAAACATTTTACCAATTAAATGTATAAACACCTGTATATCTGCCATTACTCAATTACAAACTGTGATTGCACTGCTTGACGTACATTAGAAAAGGTTTTTGAGAAAAAGAGTCTCTGAGTTTTCTCAGAGATTAGCTCATTGTGAAAGAACTCATAACTGGATTTCTAGAATATGCTCTGTTATTTATGTTCTGTCTTTGAAGTGTCTGTTTCTGGGCAGTTGTCTCAGTCACAGAACTATTCCCCTTGTGATTATAATTTACATTTTTAAGATTAAATTGAGTTATTGTTTTTTCGTTTCAGCCTCCGTTGGAATCTCTGTTAGAAAATTTCATTTGTGAAAATGTCAGTGCTCATTTCAGCCACCAGATGGCACTGCAGATCCAAAGATGAATATTGCATTGCAGTGGCACCGTGTGGATCCGGACGCTCTTTCCTCGAGCCATTTCCTCCCTAAGAGGTTCACTCTCCGTGGCTGAGCTGTTCGGATTCAGACGGCAGTGTCATTATTCAGGTGTTTGAAGCAGAGGCTCACCTTGTGCTCTCTCCTTTTCTCCTTCTCTCCATCTCTCTCTCCCTCTTCGCCCTCCCTCCCTCCCTCCCTCCCCCTTCCTGCTTTTCCCTCTGTGTGCAGGGGAACGCTGCCAAGCTGGTTCACACTCCGCTTACGGATAAGTGTTATCTTACCCTCACACAAGCCATGAAGATGGGCTTGGTGGCAATCCCTATGGGCCCGCCGGAACCGGCAAGACTGAGTCCGTCAAGGCCCTGGGAGGCCTGTTCGGCAGACAGGTCCTGGTGTTCAACTGTGATGAGGTGAACATGAGCACAAACAACACACACACACACACACACACACACAAACACAAAGACAACCACACTCACATTCATGCACACGTGCGCACGCACATAATTATACTGACAACACAACCATGCATGTGCATGCTCGCTCTGTCTCTCACTGACAGACACATAAATATATTCACACTAACTCTCTCACTCTCTCTCACACACACACACTCACATATGCACTCATATTAAAACATGCATACAGACTCTCAGAGCTCCCTGGCACCCCCAGGGCAAAACTGATAACAAGAGCTGAGAAATGACTAATGTATCTCCCAAACCAAGGGGTGCTAAATACACCTTGTCTTTTCTTCTCACACCATGAAGAGAATCACACAGACATGGTTTATTAATGTATTGATTTTGCGTTGTTAAATTCTTTTATTTCCAGTCTAATCTGTCGTACGGTTATGTATGTTGTCCATAAGGAGGCAGATGATAGAACAGATACCAGGCTGGTAGCAGATGTTTCGGGGGGCAGATGTGATCTGTGCGTAGCGGGGTTTTCCTCTGGTGCATTGTGGGCTCTGTGTTTCTGTCGAAGGGGATCGATGTGAAGTCAATGGGCCGTATCTTCGTCGGGCTGGTGAAGTGTGGGGCGTGGGGGTGCTTTGATGAGTTCAACCGTCTGGAGGAGGCAGTGCTGTCGGCTGTGTCCATGCAAATACAGGCCATACAAAACTCCCTCAAGAACCAGAGGAACACCTGTGAGCTGCTGGGAAAGGAGGTGAGGGCCTGTCCCCTACACCTGGATAATAACCATGCTCTTACCTGTGTCATAGTGCACCTGTCCTGCTACGTACCTATATCAGAATATTCACTCAAACCTGTACCCTAATACACCTGTCCTGTTGTACAGGTGCATCATAACATACCGGTGCCTTTATTATAATATACCTGGTCTGTTATAAATCTGTTTAATGACCTACACTGACACCTGTATCATATTGCAATCTAATCTATGTCAGACGCATGCATGTGTAACAGCGTATTGTCAACATATTAAAACCATATTTTTAAAATGCACCTGTATTTCAACCTAATCCTGAGTGTGAAGAGTGCAGTGTGTAGAGGAGGTGAGGAGGGAGGGTCTCTCATTGGTGGAGCGTTTCACTCCAGGTGGACCTGGATCCGAACTCTGGGATCTTCATCACTCTGAACCCGGCGGGGAAGGGCTATGGCGGGAGACAGAAGCTTCCGGATAACCTGAAGCAGCTCTTCAGACCGGTGGCCATGTCGCGGCCGGACAACGACCTCATCGCCGAGGTCATCCTGTACTCCGAGGGCTTCAAGGACGGCAAGGTGCTGGGCCGCAAGCTGGTGGCCATCTTCAACCTGTCCAGGTGAGGTCCTGACCTGCCTCTGGTACCCACAGTGTTAGAGAGCGCCATAATTATCATTAACCAGCCAGGAGGGGGAGAAACTGTGCACCCAAAGCCCCTAACGAGCGGCGCGATATCTGCCATCACAATCATTACCTGCACCGGAGGGGAGAAACCGAGCAAGCCATGCTCGTCCGCTTTTGAGTTTCACGCTCGTTATCGGAAGCTGTAATTCACGGCCAGATTCCTCCGCCAGCAGAAAATGAATCTGCTGTAATTTCATATTGCCTGCTATAGAAATCTCATTAGTGGAGTCTCCTTCCCACAGTCTTCCTCTGTCATCCTGTCTCTCAATTATCTCTCTCCCAGCATTTCTGATTTCAGTAGGATGGCAATTATAAACTGGTAAACCTCTTGTCTGGGTCCAGAGTTTCTACCTGGAAGGTGAAATGTTTGAAGAGTTTGATAGGAGCGGGAGAATTTGCAGGGGTTCATAATAGGGAACTGAATATATGTGCATATTTTTCTAGTTTACAACAACCCTATCAGGGTTGCTTGTTGAAGCCAGGCTCAATGAAAATCTAGCCTATCACATTTCAGGACTGCGTTGTCTTCTTTTTGTTGAAGGGGTGGGGGTGGAGGGGGGTGGCTTAGCTTTCAGCTGCTAAATTATCTCCCTGTTCTTTGAGGAGTAGTGCATACTTCCCAAATCTGGCTATATATTTTTGAAAGTGTAAGAGAAACGGGAACGCTAACTGAACACTGTGCAAAAAATGCACTGAAGGAGGTCTGGGTTGATACTGAAAAAATGTTTTGTCCAGTTGACCAACTTTTTCTTTTAATAAATCTGTGCAGTGACGTACACATGACATTCGGAAGGGCAGTGGCTATACCAGTGCTCTATTAGTGCTAATACTGGTTAATCCCAGCTATCAGAATCCTTCAGAGGGGCAGCTTGGCCAAACAAAGGCAAATGGGCTGTTGCCTGGGAAACAATAGCACAAAAAGGTGTGTCTGAAACCGTGCTTTTACTGGTCAGCCCGATTAATTTTTTTTGGAGTGTGTAGTTAGCATGTTCTTTCTTTCACATGATCAACTCTACTCAGCTTAGTCCCGCGGTGTTAACTACGTGTAACAACAACTTTTCCTTGCATGTAAAAACAGTAAATCAGTTTTTGGTTCAGTCTTCTGCAGCAGGGAGGTCTGTCCCATCTAAGTGCTTTTTGCTGTGGTTTTGACCTTTGACCCGTGCTTCCTGTCCCTCCATCCATCCATCCTGATAAGGGAGCTGCTGACCCCGCAGCAGCACTACGACTGGGGCCTGCGGGCGCTCAAAACCGTCCTGAGGGGGTGCGGCGGCCTACTGCAGCAGCAGCGGAGGAGCGGCGGCAAGAAGAAGAGTAAGGGAGCCTCGCCGCCACCGTTTTCCTCTGCTCTCATCTCCCTCCCTCTCTCCCTCCCTCCCCCATTCCTTTCTGCCCCCCTGCTCCTGCTCTTTAATACCTAGCTGTCGATATCGCTCTGACGGTGACTCATCCCTGTGCTTTCAGTGCGAAAGGCTTCTCTCAGGGCCCATTAGTTCTGGGCTTTTGTTTTGAACTTTCTTGCTGGCTAAGTGTTAATGTTAAAAGCTTCACTTGTTTTTTTTTTTTTTTTTTTGTTAGTGATTAACAGTCCTCTAAATGAATAGCTGAAATATTGGAAAAACTAAAGACCATTAAGTAATTTAAAGGAACAGATGTATACATCTGAGAGCAAAGCCATGCAGAGAAAAATAATGAAGTCCCAAAAATAGATTCCCTTTTTCCCCCCATCTGGCCTTGACTACCGTCACGATATTTCAGGCTGAGATGCTTTTGTCCGTGTGGCTGTCTGCGTTTGAAAGGCAAATTTATTTTCCGGCCCCTGTCCCCGCAGTCCAGGAGAGCCATATCGTGGTGCAGGCTCTGCGGCTCAACACCATGTCCAAGCTAACCTTCGCCGACAGCTCCCGCTTCGACGCCCTGGTGCGTGACGTCTTCCCCGGTGTGGACTTCAAGGACGTGGAGTATGAGACGCTGAGCGCCGCCCTGGAGGCCGTCTTCGAGGAGGCCAGACTGGAGCTCATCCCTAGCCAGGTGTGGGGTCTTTACCTGTTTGCTCAAAACATTTGAAGTGCGAAAAACACACACAACACATTTGAGTGCTTTTTTTTTATTTGCCATTATTAGCATCTGTGCTGTTCTTTCTCAAATAGTTTTAACCTTTTCCACCTCAAATAATTCACTTCATTTTTCTCAGTGTTTCATTAACCTTCCATGGGTTTCTACAGTCCAGGTATCCTTCTTATGCCTGCAGACCTCTGCTATACACAGCATGTGATTTTTTGGGGAAAGATGTTTATTCTTTGTTGAATGTACATCTCACAGTTTTAAAGTTACGTTTTTTGAAATGAAATGGCTTTCTCTGCAGCTTTCCAAGATATCAACTCCAAACAGAAACCACTGATAGCCATCTTCCTTTCACCAATTCAGAAAGCCTGAACACATCCATATCCCTGTCTCTGGCTGGACTTTGTTGTTGCTACACGCTCTGACTGAATCTTTGTGAGGCGGAGCTAAAAAAAAAAAAAAAAAAAAAAACATTCCAGTGAGCGTGAATCTTATTTTCTGATTATAAGGGAAGGTCTTTGTGAATTAACGTCTACGTGCGGTTGCGATGTCCACTCGGTGTCATGTGATCAGCCGGTGAAGTTCTGCATGTTGAGCTGGTGGATGGTGAGGTGCTGAATTAATGATGGGGGAGAAGCCGCGGGTTGGTGAGGAGGGGATGAATATTATATGGGAACAGGGCTTTCTCATCAGCAGGGGAGCTGGAGGCCGGCTTTCCTTTGGGGCTTCGGTACCCCGATGGCCCTGCCTGAGGAGAAGTGTCATGTTTAATCACTGTGAATCACCCACAGTGGACGAGGCATGGTGTTCAGTCCCGCCCGGTCAGTTTGCTTCTGTCCCTCTAATTCCCACCCACTCCTAGAGCTCTCTATCTTCCTCTGTCTCTCTTCCTTTGTACTGTCTGCCAGCCTCTCTATTGTGGGAGACCAGTCTTTCATGCCCATCTCTGGGACATTTTCAAGCTCTCACATATTTTCATCTTCTGCTAATGGTGAAAGCACATTATGCCAGTATGTTCATTCAAATTTCTGTCCACATTCATGCAAAATCCATTTGCTAGACAGGTCTTCCTGTTTTAGAGATTGACCGCATCCATGTATGGAATGCATATATCTTGGAAATTGCCCATAAATTGACTGACTGGTGCTTATGGGCCATTTCTACAATTCATAGATGCCTACAGTCTCTAAAACATGAAGACTGTGCTATGTTTGTGAGGGTAATGCCACCCCCCACATCTTAAAGAGAAAACTTTCCCTTGTTTTCAAGTCTCAAGGTTGTCAAGTGAACTCTTCACCACCTCTGTCCTCCTCTTTCCACTCTCCTTCTGCTTTCCTCCTCTCCAAGGTTGCTCCAGCTTTCTCTCCTATGACCACTCTCCACTCTCTACCTCCACCTGTCAACTGAATTACCTTCTTTGTTTTGTTCTGTAACTCTGCAACTGTGTGCGGTTTTGAAACACAAGATCAGATAGTAGGTGACTGTAGTTGATAGTAGGTAGTAGCAGAATGATTTAGCTGGGCTATCAAATGAGTAATAGGAGAAGTGGATGGTAGTTGTTTGAATCAGTGATGGAGTGAAATGACGGGGATGGACTGCGTCGCTCCGCAGATAAAGAAGGCCCTGGAGCTTTTCGAGCAGCTGAGGCAGAGGATGGGTGTGGTCATCGTGGGGCCCAGCGGCGCGGGGAAGTCCACCCTGTGGCGCATGCTCCGGGCGGCGCTGGGTCGTACCGGGAAGCAGGTCAAACAGTTCACCATGAACCCCAAAGCCATGCCGAGGCAGCAGCTGCTGGGCCACATCGACATGGACACCCGGGAGTGGTCCGACGGAGTGCTCACCAACAGCGCCCGCCAGGTGGTCCGCGAACCCCAGGGTAAGACCATGTTCCTAAAACAAAAAAAAAAAATGAAATATGCAATTTGCGTCCTCAATCTACTCCTATAAGATGAGTGTCCAGCGATAGACCAAAGCTTTGGGTCTCTTGATAAGATGTTTACACAGAAACATTGATCTTTTTAATAAAACACAGCTAGGAGCAAAGTGACTGTGCAACCTTCTTCCTTATTTTTATGTGTAGTCTGCGCTGGTTTGCACCCCCACCAGCAGTTGGGAGTTTGTCCTCTATCTTGTATATTAGATTGCATTCGTTCCTCCTCTCAGACTCCCATAGCTGTTAGGATGGAGGCTGTGGCTCGTGATGAGTTTCTCAGGCTGGCCTTTCATAAAAGGCGATATTGTAAATATATCTTTGCCCAGTGGTGATCAACAAAGCAATTTGTCTAGACAAATTTACATTGGTACATAGAGGTGATGCATCGAGAGGAACAACATCATCTTCAAAACAGCGCATTATATTGTAGTTATTTGTATTAGCTCCAGAGACCTGCAGGGAAATATTTTCGTTGTGTTTGTCTGAACGATTGGTTTGCGTTGCTGGGTTCATGAGGAGACAGTGAGGGTGCTGCATGTTTCGCTCCGGTCCTTCACAGAGGTCAGCTCCTGGATTATCTGCGACGGGGACATTGACCCAGAGTGGATCGAGTCCCTGAACTCCGTGCTGGACGACAACCGCCTGCTCACCATGCCCAGCGGAGAGCGGATCCAGTTCGGCCCAACGTCAACTTCGTCTTCGAGACGCATGACCTCAGCTGCGCCTCCCCGGCCACCATCTCGCGCATGGGGATGATCTTCCTGAGGTGGGCTCTTTGCTCTGTGCACGGAAATGAACCGTTTCATTCGCACTCTTATTCACCTCGCACTAACAGCTTCCACCCAGAGGCAAACCCCTTCATTCACACCCACATTTACCCTGGGCTAACAGCTACCACCTGACCCGGAAACAAACCTTTTCACTCACACCCTTATTCTCCCTGCACTAACAACTTCCACCTGACCTGGAAGCTAACCCCTTTATTCACACCCACAAGCTTCCAGCTGACCCGGAAGCAAAACCTGCGCATCGCACTCGTATTCACAAAGCACTAACAAGCTTCCACCCGACCTAGAAACAATCGCTTTTATTCACATCCACATTGACCCCCACACTGACATCCACCTGACCTCTTATTTTGTGTGACCCCAGTGATGAAGACACGGACGTTAACTCACTGGTGAAGTCGTGGCTGAAGGGTCAGCCAGAGGAATGCCGATGCAATCTGGAGAACTGGATCGGCGATTACTTCCTGAAGAGTCTGGACTGGGTTTTGAAACAGGTTTTGTATATCTTCGTATTGTTTGCCTTACCCACAATCAAACATCACCAAATCATTTTTTTCTCACGTAAGTGTTTGTGGAGTAGACTCCGGTATCTGTGGTGAGTGATATATTTAACTGGAGTTAAAGTTCTGGTTTTGAACTGCAGCTCTTGCTGGCTGTGCTGCATGACCAGATGTAATTACTTAGATATAGTAACTGAACTAATGGCTCAAGGTTCCCCAGTCAAGGTAACTCATCTCAGTGTTATCAATACTCCCTGCAGGTCATCGCCTTCTTCAGTAACATTCATGTGTTCACTCAAGTCTCTGAGCTGTGCTACTTCTATCTGATATTTTCTCTACTGTTTAGTTCTGATCCATAATAGTGTGTTAAATATATGCATGTTACATCCTCAGTATTGGACAGAATCAACACAGCTTTGGCTCTTTAAGACTCATTGCAATGCAAAGTCACTCAGACATAATTGTTCTGTCTACCAACCGGTAGGCTGGCCCTCTGTCCATTCTTAGACAACATCATTTGTGCATCTGTGTTTAAAAGGCAGTTCTGGTTAAACCTCCATTTTATCTTTTGAGGTCTTTTTTATGTATAATTTATGCACCTATCAGCTATGCTGAACTCAGTGGTTGCTTTTTAATGTTCCAGCTCCATAGTCAAAGCTCAAGAAAACTGTCTTTTCTTATTATGCACCAAGGGTTTGGAATTACCTACAAAACCTTCTAAGACTAGAGGCACTCATCACTTGAGTAATTATGAAACCCAGCACTGTTTCTTAATAGAGTAATGTTCTTCTAACAGTGTGACCATTGTCAGTCACCTTTGTTATAGATAGAGTGTGAATTTTATTGAATTGATGTCATGTGTTTTGTGCCACTTATGTTTTTGAGTCCTTCTGAATTTACTGTAAAACCGATTCCTCTGCAAAAGAGGAACTTCTGGGTTAAATAGTGGTGTGAGTTTTAAACTTGAAACTGCAAGACTAATAACCATTAGGTCATGTGGACTCACTCGAAGATTTGGTTTTTTTATTGGAGCTGGTTTGTGGTCTCAGAAGTACCCCATAGACTTTCATTAATTTTGATAAATGCTAATGTAGTAAGGGGAATTGTTCAAAGGATTTCTCAGGATAGAATGAAGAGAAATTAAAATAGTACTGGTGGGTTCATCTACTCTGAGTAGGTAAATGAATGGCTTAATGGAGTTAAGCTAATATTGGCATATCCCTTCAACCGCTTCAGTACATTATAATGCCATCCACTGCCCCTTTGTCCTTTGCTCACATCAGTACTCCACAGCTTAGTTATATATGAATAGTCATATTAGTGTAGTTTAGTGTTGTGTTCAATTCAAAATGCCACCCAGCTTTCTGTGACCCCATGCTCACACCATTGATGTTGAATCCAGTTATTTTCTATCTATGCTGTGCGGTAATGACTGTGAGTTTGTCCCCTCTCTATTGTGTCCTGGGCCCTGCCGTTTGCAGAATGACTTTGTGGTGGAGACCAGCCTGGTGGGGACCGTGCTCAACGGTCTCTCTCACCTCAGTGGGGTCCGGGAGCGTGGCCAGTTTATAGTCAGTCTTGTCAGGGGACTCGGGGGGAACCTCAACTTCAAGTCCCGGGTGGAGTTCGCCAAAGAGGTGAGAAGTTGCACGCGTATCTCTGCCGTCCTGTCTACAGACACCGCTGTTCTAATGTACTGATAAATGTGAAATACTAATATCAGTATTTCAATGTATTTCAATCAGCCTTAACCACCTCCAATGTCTGAGTCAAAAAAAAAAAAAAAACACAATCAATACCCTGTGACTTTTCATTACTGTGTCATATCAGAACTTTCCAACTTTAAAATCACTGTTATCATCAAGATTCAACAGAAAAAGCAGTCAGTTGTAGAAAGCCAATCACTGTTGGTATTTCTGCACTTAATGATAAGAAAATGGTTCATATTTGGAAAGCAGCGAAACCTGAGAGCTGGATGCGTTCTTTCTTTGTTCTATGACCAGCGAAATATGTTCGCGTGTCTCACTAACTCACTTGCCTGATGCAATTTCTTATCAAGTTGAGCAAGTGATATTGTACATTATGTCCAATACCTAAACTCATCAATGACTGTTACTCACTGCCAAGAGCGTCTGCAAGAGACCGCTGACAAAATATTGGAAAATAATATGCCAGAGAAAGCATTTCCCTCAGCAGTTCCATCTTCAAAGTAGCTCAATTTCATGGGGTTTTGAGCACTGCAACAATAAAAATAGTCCTTGAAAACCATACATTTATCCGTAAAATGCCGCTGAAAAGTCATGGAAAATATATAAATCTCTTTTCCGGTATGAGCTAGGTTTATAAGCTGTGGTGGGTGTCCAGCTCTCCTTTAGACCTCAAGCACTAAAAAAATGGCCTCCTGTCTTCTGTTTTCATTGCTTTATGTCCAGGTCCTTGGCTGGGCCAGAGAGAGCCCGCCGGACCCCCGAAAGCCCCTGGACACGTTCTATGACCCGGAGACGGGTCGGCTAGCGGCGTACCAGCTGGAGCGGCTGGACAGCCTGACGGTGGAGGACCTCAGTAACCCCCAGAGACTGCCGGTCATCCAGACGGCGGACATGCAGAGAGGGCTGGACTACTTCAGGCAATGGCTATGCTCGGAGAACCGGCAGCCCTTCCTGCTGGTCGGGCCGGAGGGTTGTGGGAAAGGGTACGGCACTCTAAATCACCTCTGTCCCACACTGCTAGGGGTCATAGTTCATTCAGACACAATCGCCCTCATAGGCCCCATACCAGCAGTTAGGAAGATCTGCACAAAAATCTGTCCCGCACTGTTAGGGGTCATGGTTCATTCTGTCACAATCACCCTCATAGCCCCCATACCAGCAGTTATGAAGATCTGCACAAAACTGCCATCACTGTCCGTGTCATGGTGATCCGTTTTTTAAACACCCGTGTAATTTCACAAACCAGCTTTTCGTGAAAAGAAGTTGCTTGTATTTTTCCCTCCCCTCCTAACAAGAGTTCCAGCCTACATTTTGAACTTAGTCCACTTGCTGGTGTCTGTTCACCTATTTTAGTCAAATCACATTTTATGTGCACATTAAAACGCACTGCTGTGACTTTTCTGAAAGACTGCCCCTTGTTTATACTCATGAATAGAGCCTAAAGATGGGCCCAGAAATTTCACTCTGTGCTGTGCAAACCCTGTATTGTCCATTTCAGAAAGAGGGCAGCAGAGTGTTGCTGTGTTCGGTATGTGCTTGGAAATGAGAGCTTGTGTGTTGTGGATACAGTCCACGATCTTGTCTCAGATCCAGACCAGAACCCAGTCTCAGGTCCCTGTCTCAGTCCAGTGCTGACTGAGGCCAGCGGCCCCGCAGGGTAGTGCGTAATTGGCTGTAAAGTCACCCAGGAATGGTGGGTTTCTTTTGGCAGGTTTATCTGTGTGTGTCACGTATCTGCCAAAGCATGGTCAAACGCACGCTTGGCACACTGCCCTGTGCTGACGGAAAAGGTTAAAGTGATGTGATACAATTGACCAGATCACACTGGAGATAAAAAAAAATAAGTACACAGTCTATCGTAAGCTTTGTAAGTTATTCCCAAGTAAAGTGTCTGCAGAAGGTTTGTACCAGCATGGTGCATTTTGCACATCAGTGCATAAAAGGAAGCTTGCTAGGAATATTATATGATGTAAAAATATACATATATATTTGCTGCTGAAGTGTTTTTATTTTCTGTGTGCTCTTTATCCTGGATGCCAGAAAATGCACATAGGTGTTGGACCGACAGCAGTCTGGCACTGGCAATGAGGCCTGGCCAATAGGCTCTCACCTCTACTGTTTCTATTTCTGCTGTGCTCTCCAGCCGTCCTTTGTGTGCCATCTATAGTTATTTTCAATCTTGACCTTTTCCAAAAATAGGGCAAAAAATAACAAAACCAAAAAAAAGTCCTGGGGATGCCTGATAGTGATGACTTGTTGAATGTACGGTAATTGGTTTATGCCGGGAGGTTCCATCCTCCGCTGGCTTTGGTCTTGGGCTTCAGTCTGCTTCGTTTTCTCCCTCGCTCGTCCGGGTGAGGTCAAGCGTTATAACGATTCTGCTGCCGTGGCCATCGATGACAGAGCGTCTGATTAATTCTCCACATGGCCCTTGCGCAATTATGCCTTTTTTTCCTTGTGATTTTTAGCCTGTGGAAATGTTTCACTTTGCCCTCAGCTGAGCTTTCATAAATAATGTTAAACATTTTCTGCAGGGAGCAGACGTCTAACACTTTGCAAGGGGCTCATCCTCTCTTTCTTATTTCCATTTTTATCCTCGGAGGACGAGCGAATGGATGGGGCAAAAAAAGAGAAAAGAACCCCGTGCAAGTGTTCTGCTGTCATTGAATGACTTTGCTAATGGACGCTTTTTCTCAGGCGGTCATTGTGTTGAATTATTTTAATACCTCGGCTCCATATTGAATTGCTTTGTTATAGACCTTCCCTGTGGTGAATGACAAAACTCTCTGATGTTGAATTGCTCTCAAGGACTCTGCGCCGGTGCCTTGTGACTTTATGACTTTATTGCTGATCTCTAACTGTCCTGTGGTATGAGCTTGTGTTGAGTTTATCTATGGATATTAGTCGACATCTGAAACTGAGTCACTGAATAGCTGGAATTCCCCTTTTTGAGTTAATCTGTGGATTTCACTCTTGAAAACTCCTCAGCTCCCCCATGTCAGTAGACAATTGTACTGGTTCGGTCTAAATTTGATGCCATTACAGTATGCCTTAGTACTGCATACTGTAACCAGTTTCACCCATATTAAATTATGCCTGCTGTTTTTCGTGTTGAATTGCACTGCAACGACTGTCTTCCAACTTCATGATAATAGACTACTATGATTCATATTGAATGGCACTGTAAGTGGTATCATCCATATTGAATGACATTTTATTCGGTATCCTTTGTTTTGCATGACATTCTGACTATTGTTTCTGATATTGAATTGGCATTGTAGCTAGCGTCCTCCATGTTGAATGATATTTTGACTGGTGTGGTCTGTGCTGAAACTCTTCCTGATTCCTGTGTTTTTCCTATGGCTGTTTTTTTTTCCCCATAGGATGCTTCTGCGCTATGCTTTCTCACAGCTCCGCTCCACCCAGGTGGCTACAGTCCACTGCAGCGCCCAGACCTCGTCCCGCCATGTCCTGCAGAAACTGACCCAGACCTGCCTGGTCATCAGCTCCAACACCGGCCGCGTCTACAGGCCCAAAGACTGCGAGCGCCTCGTCCTCTACCTCAAAGACATCAACCTCCCCAAACCTGACAAGTGGGGTACCAGCAACCTCATTGCTTTCCTTCAACAGGTAACACGGCCACTGGCAAACTCCACATTAGATATGATCTCCAAACCTGTTTCAGTTTTCTAAAAATGCTACAATGGTTTGAAGTCCTTTGGTTGTCCTCCTTTGCCTGCATCGTAGGTGTTGACCTATCACGGGTTCTACGACGAAAACCTGGAGTGGGTGGGTCTGGAGAACATCCAGATAGTGGCCTCCATGTCAGCAGGGGGAGCCGTTGGCAGACATGTGCTCACCTCCAGATTCACCTCCATTGTTCGCATCTGCACAATAGAGTGAGTCACTAACTTGGCCTTGTCTCAACAGCTTGACTGCTTCTGAAGGAGTGGCTCTACGAGAAACTACTGAAATGATAGATAGCCATACACAATATCGTTGTGAAGAGAGGGAAAATGCACAGCGAGCTTTCATGGTAATGTTTTCTTTCACATGTACGCTATGGCTCTGAGATTGGGTGACTACTCAGGATGCAAAGGGTGGAGCAGTATGAAACATCAGCCCACGGACAGCTGTGAGTCTGTTTCACAGCTGTCGTTCTCGCCCACAGCTATCCCGACCGGGAGCAGCTTCAGACCATCTACAGCGCGTACCTCCAGCCTGTGCTGCAAAGGAGTCTGGGAAACCATTCCATCTGGAGCTCAGCCGGGAAAGTGCACCAGCTCGCCGGGTCCCTGGTGCAGGTGTACGAGCAGGTGGGCACGCCCCCTTCTGCGGGCTGGGCTCTGGGGTCACCTGGATCACCAGCTCCAGTCTACAGCGGAATGACGTAGCCGTGCCCTAGCGCAAGCTGCTAACCCTTGGCGGTAACAGTGAAACTCCAGCTGCATAATAGGAAGCCAAGTCACCATGGCTGTGCAGCTGTTCATCAAACCATTGAAGTAATCAGCTTAGACACGCTGTAAAGCAACAAAGCATACCATACATGGTGCATTACTATCAGCAGAAGAATCAAGTATTATATTCATGATCGTTATTGGAAATGCATACATTCTTGCTAAAACAACCTAGACGATTCACTGTAGATGTGTTCGTTCTGGGCTGTGTTTAGAGACGTCCCCTTTGATCTCCGCGGGAGCTGGCAGAGTAATTGAAGTGTTCTAGTTTGTTTAGATGAGCCATTTTATCAGGGAAAGCTTTGCCCCAGAGCTGTGGCTGCTTTACAAATAAATGGCTGACTTTAAATTGGGCTGGAATTCAAGCCTTATCAGTTCCCGTTACAGGCTCTTACATCTAATTCCTTTAACTTAAGAAGGTCCACACGCAGCTGAAAGTTAAATCTGCAAAGCTGCGCCCAGCAAGAAAAGCCTATGGCCTCGTTATCAGAGGGGGCATTCAGCCATGCATAGAGTCAGGATTTAGCATGGGGCGGTATTGTAAATTGTAATTGTGTGTGGTTTGTTTTGTGTGTGTGTATGCATGTGTGTGTGTTTTTGTGTGTGTGTGTGTGTTGGGAGGTATTTATTGTCCTTGTTAGCTGCCCTTGCATTTGTTTATGCCAGTGTGTTTGGCTATGCTTGTGAAAATAATTTGCAGTCTCTGATTGGCTATTCCCCCAACCCCAACACCTTTCATTGGTGTTGTCGTGGTTACAGGTGAAAGCAAAATTCACTGTGGATGACTACAGCCACTACTTGTTCACCCCATGTGTACTGACCCAGTGGGTTCTGAGTCTCCTCAGATATGATCTGACCGCAGGTAAGCGTCCAGCTGAAAGTCTCACCTGAATCCCACCTGCTTCCGCTGACCTGGCTTCACACTTCCTCCTACCCATTCTGTCCTTGCCCATCGCTCTCTCCCATTGAAATTAATTTATGCAGTGATAGAGACTCCAATCATTTATTTTAATTAAAACTTTTAATTGACAAATCTTTTTTTTCTGGCATTCGTTATATTCTTATTTAATATCCTTTTTTCATTTTCCCTTTCAATCCTTCCATTTGAATGCTGTTGAAATGGTATGTAACATTCATTCACAACAAAGTTTACATGAATCCTTCCCCCTCTCTATGCACTTGTTCTTCTTTCATGATGAAAAGTTTTTTTTTTTTGTGGGTTTCAGGGAAACACCAAAATCCTGCAGATGTGGTGCTGGAGGTGGTGTCCTACGAGGCCCGGCGCCTGTTTCGAGATCGCATCGTCACCCCGAAGGACCTCAATGCCTTTGATAACATCCTGCTGTCCGTCATCCGCGGAGACTGGGGCTCTGAGGTGCTGGAGAACATGTCCGGTAAGGGCACCCAGCAGCATAGAATAAATATATAAAAAAGTATAATGATATAGTTGTATATAATATAACATTTTAGGACAATGTTGTTTATTTCAGTCATTGTATTATAGTGCTTTGGAAACATAGTGATTGATTAATAATAAGCTGAAGAAAAAGACAAAAAATATTATTAATTAGTTACATTTTTTTTGTTTTGTTTTTTTCCCTTGTATTGATTTAATCATTTATTATTACTGTCTTGTTTGTTTGTTTTGTTCCGGGGCGGCTACTCTGTGGTTGTAAAATCACAAACAATAAAAAAAGGAAACACAGTGTTTGGCAGAATGCAGTGGAGAGGATGGGAACCATAGTAAAGTGGTGTAAGTGAGGCTTGTAGGTTGGCGCACATTGCCATCAACAACACAGTTAGCTGTACCAGGGCGCCCCCTAGAGGCAATGCTGAAACCATTAACCCAATCCTTAGGACGTCCAACCCCAGAATGGCACAATGGGCCAAGTACCCTTTTAGAAATGTTGGGCAGATTTATTAAAGGTGAATTGACAGGATAGAAGAATGGGAAGTTAGACCAAATTTTTGGTTAAACGAACCCACTAGCTGCTATGGGAATCATAGATTTAGTTATCCATTTCACAAGGATTTATTATTTGTTCAACGTATGTAAATATCTCCTTTTGAATCTGAAGGAATCTGATATTTTGTATCACCACCCTGGTCATGTGATTTTGCAGACAGTTTTTATGTGACGTGGGGCGCAGCCCACGAGGCAGGCGCGGTCATGGCACCTGGACAGTCCCTGCCGCCCCACGGCAAGCCACTGGGCTGTCTTAACACTGCCGACCTGAGGGAGGTCATTCACAAGGTGAGATTTTACTGCATGTCCCATTGGGCCAAAGCCACAGAGATCATTCATAATGTAAGAGGATCATTGAGATTCCTCTGTATGTTCAACTGTGTCAAATCCACAGAGATAATTTATAATGCGAGAGGGTCTCTTGGATTCTCCGCTGTGCTCCATTGTTCCAAAATCTGACATAATGAAAGCGGGGGGTACAAAATAAGACCCTTGTTTTGTTACGAGGCATGATAAAACATGACCTCCTGATTGAACTACCTTTACAGTGTCATTCTAATTCTGTGTAATAACTGTCTATCACTTTTGTAATTATGAATTATTATGAATTGCAGAAACATTTTGACATGAAGCAGTCTGTCCTTTCCTAAATCACTGACTTGTGTGGATGAGATTGAGTAAATTGATCTTTCGCACGGCGTCCCAGGGAATTGTCCTGTACGGCCGAGACAATCGTGAGCTGGACATCCTGCTGTTCCACGAGGTCCTGGACTACATGTCACGGGTGGACCGGGTCCTGAGCTGCCCGGGGGGGTCGCTGCTGCTGGCGGGGCGCAGCGGTGTGGGCCGACGCACGGCCGCCTGCGTGGTCAGCCACATGCACGGGGCCACCCTCTTCACCCCAAAAATCTCCCGCGGATACGGCCTCAAGCAGTTCAAGAGCGACCTGAAAACCGTAAGAAAGCCTGCTTCACATCCAAAGCTCCCCCCCCCACACCACCTACGCATATGTTACTTGGGTCAGGGGTCAAAGGTCAGGTGGAATTCCCACACTCTGTTTCAGTTTCAGAATCCTGGCAATTCCAGCCATACCGAAAACCCCCAAACTTTTACTGATAGGAATTTTCCAAGGAATTCCCAGCTCTGGTCCAGTGTTCTTCTCTGCAGTGCTTCTGGGCTGAGAAGCTGAAAACTTAACCAAGGCTGTCTGATTGCGCCCCCTGTAGGTGATGCAGCTGGCCGGCGTCGAGGGGCAACAGGTGGTGCTTCTCTTGGAGGATTACCAGTTTGTTCACCCGTCCTTCCTGGAGATGGTCAACAGCCTGCTGTCCTCTGGTCAGTGCGTACCCTGCTCAGCACTGGGGAAGGAAAACGTTCATAAAATTAAAGACTGGCTTGAAGTGTTTCCTGGGTTTCATTCTGTAGGGAAAATCCAGTAACACACATGAGTTTTTGTTTTGTTAGAAATAAAGTGTTCTTTTAATTGTTGTCCATAACTTACTGTGAAAAACATGATTACATCTTTTGTATTTCATACAAAATCACACAAATCATGATAAGAACCAAGAACCAATAAACCGAATATGAATGTTAGTATGAATGTTTTCATATTATATGCAAATTGGAACATTTCAGCATTTCTGTAATCTATAGTAAAAAACAAAAAAACACATAAAGAACTTGTCATATCATGTAATCATGAGTTAAATTTCAGCGCATCGTGTGTTAGTAAGTTGTACCCCACTAGTTAATATAACATAAAAAAACATAATGAGACGTTATCTCAGTCTCCTGGCTGAGGATAATGGCTGCTGGCTCTGGTTTTTAAGGGAGGTGCCAGGTTTATACACCACTGAGGAGCTGGAGCCTCTGCTGGCCAGTCTGAAGGACCAGGCGTCTCAGGACGGGTTCCCAGGCCCCGTATTCAACTACTTTGCCTACAGTGAGTGCATCGCTGAGCTTTGCTCTTGTCCTTCATTGTTCTCCGGGTTCCCTGGTGCTTTCTATTCTTTTCTCCCCTTCTCCCTTCACTGTTAAATGATTTTTGCTGGAACAGAGGGTGAATTCTTCATTTTATTTTATTTTTTTTATTTTTTTTTTTTTTTTTTTTTTTTTGCTCTCAGACATTTGTGTTGCAGCTCCGGTGCATTGGAGCGGGACGGTCGCAGCCTTCACGGGACGGAATTTGATTTAGTTCCGTTTGAGGCGAGGCGTATTCTGTGCTAATGCGTGCCATGCCCAGTAATGTGAGATAATCCAATATCGATCTTCATCGGTGCGTGAAAAATATGCTCTCCTCTGTGCCAAGGCTCCTGTGAAACACTTGGGGCAGACGTTTCTGCGGCAGGGAGCTGAGAGACGGAGGGAGATAGCGAGCGAGAGACTGGGGAGAGAGGAAGAGAGGGAAGATAGAAGAGGATCCCTGTTTATCTGTTTATCTCAATTCCCTTGCCCAGGCTAATTGAGCAGCTCCTACGTCTTTATAAATTATACTCTTGCATTAACATATAAATGGTGGTTGGAAAAATACACAGGCGTGCGCACACACACACACGCACCACACACATTCATATGTGTATACACACACACACACACACGTGTACGTGCACTCTTGAGTATACATACGTGTGCACAGATAAACAGGATTTGTACTAAGCACATCAGTGCATACATTAAAGCATATCAAATGACTCACACTGTCACATGACTGAACCGCTGTGGTTGTGTGGTTGTGTCTGGCAGCGGTGCACGTGTTGTTGTTTTTTTTCTCTCCGTGCTGTGCTGTGCTGCGCTGCGCTGTGGTGCGGTGCAGGGGAAGGTGTGTGATGTCATTGCTTGGTCAGGCGCGGTTGCCTGGAGAGCAGGTGAAATGGCAGTATCTGCAATGCAGCAGCAGAGGCAGCAGGCTGAGACAGACCGAGCCACAGGGCTCGCCACGTCGTTCCCACAGGGCCCTCGCGCTAAGCTGCCCTGCTAGCGTTGCCAGCGCCCCACCGCCCGGCCGTCACCAGAGGGCGGAGTGCTCTCACGACCCCCTTAACCCCCTCACACACACTCCCCAGCCCCCTCCCATTTATGTGTATGTGTCCCTCTCCCTCTCTCTCAGGAATCCAGCAGAACCTCCATGTCGTCCTCATCATGGACTGCACCAACCCCAACTTCACCATCAACTGCGAGAGCAACCCGGCGCTGTACCGCAAGTGCTGCGTGCAGTGGATGGAGGGATGGTCCGACAGCAGCATGAGGAAGGTGGGGATCGAGGGCATGTGTGCCGTAATGAGCACGCACACAGTTCAGAGAACAATGCAATTCAGTGCAATACAGTAGAACAGAATGTAATGGTGCACAATATGGCACAATATTAGTGGTATGTGTAGAATAGCTATCACAAGAATTATTGTACTGTCCTCACTTGTTGTTTCTGGGGATATTAAAAGGTGGGGGGGTGAGGATGCTTGTGCTTTAACGAGTGTGAATGCATTTCAGCAAAGAATTCAATTCAGTTCAATTCGATACAACGAAATGTGATAGAGCAAAATATGTGAATAGAATAGCTATCACTAGAATAGCTGTACTGTCCGCACAAAAGCATGGTGTTTCTGCAGGATATCAAAAGGTGAGGAGCAAGGATATGTGTGCTTTAATGAATACGAACACAGTGGAGCAGAATAAAGCACCATAATGTCCATTATAGTTGTATGAATAGAAGAGTTATCACCAGTAGAATAGTTGTATTTCCCTGACAAAGAATGTTGAAAAAACAAAAAGAACAAGTGTGGTAGCTCACAGCGTGACAGAATTGCATGTAGTATACAATATAATGACACTGCTGGTGTGCAGTGTATTGTACTCTGTATCTATCACTTTGGGGCTACAGCTGTGATCAGCATTAATGTAGCCCGAATCGCTAATATGGCTCTCACAGAGAAAGACGCCTGTGCTCCTTGCAAATGCTCACTGAGCTATATTTGACTCTGTTTTTAAGTAAGGAGAGAGATGGCGCCCCATGCCCTTTCTCCTTCCTTACACTTAACACTTAACCTCCGATTCCGGTCTGAAGCACAGAGGGTGGGCAGAGGCGGACGGGCGGCTCCCCAGCAGAAATACAGGGGGCATCTCATGAATATTTCACCCAGATTCCAAGCAGCCGCCTTCTGTCAGGGACTTCTCTCCTGGATTCGTGAAATCTTCCGCCCGTCTCATCTCCAGCGCTGGCCTGTTTTTGATGGGCGGTCCCAGGCCGATTTGGACCTGCATGTCCTGCTTGGTTGGTCACCTTTGCTGCGGAGCTGAGGGGGAATTGGGGCAGTTCCTTGCCTTTAATCTTGGATGATCTTCAGAAAGGTGTCACAATGACAGCACCTGTGAACATGAAGGAATGAACACATCACATCAAATTTTAACTGAATTTAGCGTTTCAGTGGCACTTTGGCTTCAGGGAATGTGGCTGTGAGTGTGTGTGTGTGTGTGTGTGTGTGTGTGTGTGTGTGTTCAGAAATTCTTTGTTGACAGTGGACATGGCTGGGTGCGGGTATGTGCGTTTGTGCACATTTGTGTGTGCGCACGCACGTGTGTTCAGCAGCGCTTTGGTTCCAGTGAATACGGCTGAGCTGAATTTGCACGCCCCGCTCGGGGTTTTCCCTGCAGATCCCGGAGATGCTGCTTTCCAAGGCCTCAGAGGAGGGGCAGGAGGGCGATGGGAAGAAGAAGGGACACAAGAGGAAAATGTCCGGTAACACATGCGTCCCAAACCTCACATGAGCACTTATTACAAAAGCAATATTCCCATGGCCAGTCTGCCACAAGTAGCAGCTCTTACCTGCCTCTCAATCCAGTGCTTATGTGTTTTACACTATGCCAGACCCTGGTCATGCTTCACCATCAATTGATGCAATACATGATAAAACAAGTTTTGAAATCAGTTTTTGCATATCAAATACATAATATGGTCAGTGTAGAACTACGTTGGCAACAAAAATTGGACATGATCATGAGCAGAAAGTGCAATGATTCAGTCACCCCAGGAAATAATTTTTTTCCCTATAGGACACTGTCCAAAAGTTCAGCTTACAGAGGAGAACTGCTGTGGTACAATCAGTGTGTCAAACAGAACAAACAACAAATCTTCGTGTTTTTACAAAGAGGGCCAATAAAGCGTTTATCATAATGAACCCATACATTGTTGAAATGTATACACCTGCACGGATTTGTAATTGCTGAGTGAGCAATTAAGAGCTAACAGCCCCAGCCATAGCACCATGCTAACAGGCTAACTTATCTTCCAGCTCAGTTTGAAATTTCAATAAAAAAAGATAGGTGTTCTGAGCCAGAGAAGTCTGATTGTGTATTCCGAACCACCACATTTGAAATTTGACCATGTGAGAGGAACAAGCACCAGATTTATGCTGGGAAAAAAAAAAAAAAACTAGAGTCCTATACAAACAAAATAATCAGGCTATAATAATGTTTTTGATTCGACTGAGAACCATAATTATAGTGCAGTAGACAAAAATCCATATAAACTACGATGTAGGATTGTGTATTAAATGATTTAATTAAATAGGTAATTCCCTAACCTGAATGCAACAGAGGCGTTCTGCCTGGAAAATTGTCCCCCTGAGCCAGATGCTTATCTACTGGTTCAGACATGCTAATGGATAGCATGCTAATGTAACTCTACAGGATGCCTCTGATAGGGATGTCTGCCAAGTAAATAACACCATCATGTATTCTTGTTTTTGTCTGTGGCGTAACATGATCTTATATATTAAAACAGTGTTCCCGCCCTGCTCCTTTGTGTTGGCAGAGCGCAGGTTTGCGAGGCAGTTATAATACCTGTTTTAGTCTTTTTCAGGGGAAAGTCGTTTCACCGTCAGCACCCTCATGTTTTCCTTAGGTCACGCCGACCTCTCCAAATCCTTCCTGAGGATCCACGAGTCGTGCAAAGAGTACGGAGCCACGCCCAGCCAGTACATGAGCTTCCTGCAGATCTACAGCTCCATCTACAGCAGCAAGCAGGCCGAGCTAATCAAGAGACAGCGCCACCTACAGGTGGGAGGTGTAACATGTCAGCTGTGTGTCGGAGACAAATTGTTCCCTAATACACTCTGTGCTCATTAAGTTCATAAAGCTAATGCAGTGTTCACAATATAATGTTTATACACACAGTTTTGTCATCATGTGATCATAATAATGTGTGGTTGTAGTTTTTTCTCTGTGGTTGCAAAAGTTGTCACATCCTGCTCTGTGTTGAATTCAACACTGTTCCCAAGCACTCTGTGTTCATGAGGAGTGTTGCACTCAGCACTGTTTCCCCATGCTTTCTCTGTTCCCAAAGAACAAGCAGAGGATACACTTCACCAGCCCTTTTTCATTTTGCACAAAATATTACACTTTGGGTGTTTTCACCTCAGAAATGTCAAGGTGCAGCAAGGTCATTTCATTCCAGGCAAGATGACAGTCAAGCTTAATTCTTTTGTGATATGTGAGGTCAGAGAGTTGTGTTTTTCTGTGGGTAACCTGTGCTACAGGCTGGGGTGTCCAAGCTGAACGAGGCCAAGGCTCTTGTGGATGATCTGAAAGGTAGAGCGGCGGAGCAGAGCACCCTGCTGAAGACCAAGCAGGCCGAGGCAGACGCCGCGCTGCAGGAGATCACAGTCTCCATGCAGGTACTGACCCGGCCTCTGGGGGGCGACATTGAGTCTACAGGTGCTGCCTGCCATGCATCATGCATGTGCAGGGGGAGGCATAGACATAGAGAGGTAGAGAAAACAGGTTAAGAACAGAATAGAATATTAATAGATTAAGTTCATTTACAAGAGAATATGTGTTGCCCTTGTAGGGCTTCAATAAAACAAAACTCACTTGCATAAAATAAGAGAGAAACGGCAACCATAGCAACCAAAACAACAAAGCGGTCCTGAAACAGGGTTACTGAAAGGCAGTGCTCCGATGTAAGACAGGAAGATTCTTCAAATAGTCGCAGTTACCAGGGTGAATAAGAGAACCAATCACATGGAGGCTGTGTTCGTGAGCATGTGTCTCAAGAAGACACAGCAGAATGTTATCGCAGGACTGACAAGACAACAAACAACACCTGGGATGACAGCCAGTTACCCTCAGCTGTGAGTGTGTGCAAGTCATACCTACACTGTGGTGGGTCCTGCAGACCTCCATAGCTTTGTATGTGACTCCAGCCAAAGAGGGAGAGCACACCTTTGGTTGCCATTGAATCACAATGTCCCAAAAATTTGTACCAGGTACAGCAACAAATGCCGATGTCTAAATAAATAAGATGGTGACCTAGACAGTGCTGGGCCAGAACCACTGCTGAACACAAATATACCAAAAAACTTAATTTAAGTTTAACAGAGAGTGTATCGACGTCCAAAAGCTATGAAATAATAACTGCTACCAAATCAATAAAAGTATTTTCTGTCCTAAATGAAAAACAAAAAATGAAATTAATATATTTTTACGGTTTGAATCTAAATTCGTCGGGAGGCAGGGAAGATTTAAACGAGTCTTTAGCAGACTTCAAGCGTGTTTTTTTGGAAAGCTCATTCATTTTTGATCAGGCTGCAGTTTTATTTTACTTTTGTAATGGATCTGGAAATGGAAGAGAACATTATTTTTAGTCCCTCAGTGGAAGACGCCATGAATTGTTCTGCACTGAAAAATACAGAAACACACATTTTTTTTCTCCCCAAAGTTTGAAAGATGGCTCTAATTTTCCCCCCAGAAATGCACTGTGAATATAAACCATAACGTTCACTTAATATTTAATCTCTCCATGTATAATTTGTGAATGCCTGGGTGTGTAATTACTCATTCAAACCGTATGTCTTCACCCGGTAGTGAAGTTAACCTCCCCAACGTGCAGTGATTGGTCACTGTGAATAGCCATCAATGTCAAATGTCCTTAAACCCTTCATGGCTTTTTTTTTTTTTGTTCCCCACACTTCCTTCATAAGTTATAAAACCTGAAAGCGCTCCCTGATCTCTTTGTAGTGCTCCCAGCGATCTTGGCGTCTGAGCGTGCGGCGTTGCACCAGCCAATCACAGACCCAAATGCAGTTCATTGTCCGAAGCCAAGTGGGGTTTGGCCCATTACTTTGTGGAGCAGTCGGGCCTTGCTGGTGTCTCTCCTGTTTGCCAGTAGTGTGTGAGGGCAAGATCGTCTGACAGTGTAAACCCTGAGGTATCTGTCATACAGTGATGTTAAATTCATGTTACTGTAAATTCATGTTACCCTTTGGACTGAATGCTATAGTACTTGGAGGAGCTTTGGTTCAGCAGCGTTGGAGGACGTGCACTATTGTACATAGTGGATTATTACTCAGTCTAATTTACTGAATCTGCGCAGCTTGTTTTTGTGTCCATGGTTGCGTGAAAGTGTGTGTGTGTGCATGCAAGCGTGTGCTCACACGTGTGTGCCTGTGCAGATATGTGTGCATATGTGTGTGTGTGTGTGCATAATGCACATGCATGTGAGTGCATGTGAATATGCACATGTGAGTGTGTCCGTGTGTTCGTATATGTGTATGTGTGTGCGTATTTGCATGTGTGTGTGTGCCTGTGTGCGCCTATGTGTCCTTGTGTTCGTATGGGCGCGTGTGTGTGTGCGTACGTGTGTGTGCGTGTGTGTGTGTGTGTGTGTGTTTGCTTGTGGGTGTGTGTGTGTGCCTGTGTGTGCCTATGTGTGCGTGTGTTTGTGGTTGGTGTTTACTGGCTTCATGGTGACAGACAGCAGCTCCTTGTCCTTGAGCTGACCTTGTGTGGTGTGACTTCTCTCAGTCGGAGGAGGACGCTCCTGTGACAGGTGACCGCAGCTGCAATGGGGATTAATTTTTAATTATCACTGTGTGAATGCCGCGTCCCCACCCACACCCTCTAAGCGTGACTGTCAGTTCTGACATCTCTGCCCTGACCCTCCTATCGGGTAACTCCCTCTCGCTGTCTTTCTCCTGAGAGTCACGCCGCGCATTCCAGTGACAGCCGTTTACCACCTCCAGTGCGCTTCCTTCACCGTTTATTTTACCGCAGGCGACTGCCTCCATCCCACCTGTGCGGAAGCGCAGCGCTCAGAGATGCACTGTGTATGAGCCCTCCGGAGAGGAGCGCAGATGAGATCCACAGGAAATCTCCCTGAAGAGTGTGTGTGTGTGTGTGTGTCTAAATGTGAGTGTGTGTTTGTGCGTGTGTACGTTTTTGAATGTGGATGTGTATTCCTGTGTTTCTGTGTTTGAGTGCGCATGTATTACTGTCTGAATTTGTGTGTGTGTGTGTGTGTGTGTTTGTGTGTGTGTGTGTGTGTGTCTGTTTGTGAGTGTGTGTTTGTGTGTGTATATGTTTTCACATGTGGATGTGTGTGTGTGTTTATGTATATGCATGCGTGTGTGTGTGTGTGTGTGTGTGTGTGTAGTAGTACATACTGTGGTGTGTTTTGCCATGATTGTTGGTATATGTGCACGTGTGTGTTGTCCATGCATCTTTATGTGTGCTTATGTGCATGTGTGAGTGCCTGAAATCAAAGACATTTCATCCTCTTTTTTGTTTTACCCTTTCATAAACTGTAAGGCATTGTTAGATTACAGATGGAGAGACTTCACTGTAATTGTTTGTGGGTCATGTCATTGTTTCTGACAAGGAAACATTTCTCAGATTGTTAGGTTAGAACTCAGCAATGACTGGCATTTAGATCAAGTTTATTTTTATAGCTCCTTCCTAATTAGGCCTGCTAAAACTTTATGGTTTTTTTCTCTTCTGTGAAGTTGTTATTAGGTGCTTTATCAGGGACTCAACTTTTCTGGGCAGCGTTCCATTCATTTGTTAAAAACTTAGATGAATAAATAAACTCCATCCATCAGCAGGGGGAAATAAGAGTCTGCAGAATAATTGTGGGCCGCCGTCCTGTGGAGGTAGGTGGGTGTAATTAAGAGCCAGTCTCTCCCTGGTGGACCATAGAGCACTGAGAATGGGGAGCTGGGGAGAGACAGGAAATAACATCACTGCCGCCTGCGGGAAGCACCGGCCGTGCGGCAACTTCTCTGAAAACCCGAAAAAGTCCCTCCTGTTTGGTTTCGCTTTGACCTGAAGGAAGAAGTCAGAGAAACAAAAAGAGCCCTTTCGCTAAGGTGCTAGCTGTCTTCACTGACCTGGCCATTTGACCTGGCCATTTAAGTAGCTGCTGCAGTAACAGGTTCCTCCACTGGATGGCGAAATGGCCAGGCTGTCGAACGGTAACTTTGCCGTTACAGTTTGGTCCCTCACACTTTTCTCCAATGTGATATGAAGGACGCTTTGAAGGCTGGTAATGAGGAGCTGGTGACCTGGAGGGAGAGGCTGTTCCAGCACAGCTCTGCTGGGGCCCTGGCCTCCCTGCAGCTGCCGGGACCTGACGTTCTCAGGGCCAGGGCCGAGGGACATTTTATCCACTTTACAGAGACTGAGTGTGACAGGAGTGTCACTTTCTGCTCTTTTTCCATAGTCCTGCAGTAGTGCTACTGAAGGCTGTGTACCTCATTAATGTCCTTTCTTAATAGAAAGGGGAATGCATTTTAAATAGTGGAAAATGTGTGTCCTTGTGTGTTTGTGTGTTGGCTTTTATTTCAATGTGTGTTTCTGTTTGTGCATGATGCAGGTTGGTTTTTAATTGTGTGTATGTGTGTGTTTGTGTGTGACACATGCATGTGTTCACATTTGTTAAGATTGCAGACCTAAAGCGATGTCTGGTTTGACCTGCATTAGAATGCCAGTGATCAGAAGACTGAGATGGAGAAGATCAAGGGAAAGATTGCGGAGGAAGTGCTGAAGATCGAAGAGCGGAAAAGGAAAATTGATGACGAGCTTAAGGAAGTGCAAGTAAGTGTGGAATATGTATGCCATAAGACTCGGTTTGACTGGGAATGGTCTCTTCATGAGTAACGAGAGTGATCAGCTGACTGATTCCCTGTGATGTCATAATGGTAAGGGGATTTCCTGCACACATGACATGCACACATTGTTACATCAAGTCCACTGCCGGCACGAGAGCATGGTTTGTGTCAGCATTTCTGAGAATATTTTGCTAGTTTCGTTGATGTTTTCCAGCCCCTTGTGGAAGAAGCCAAGCGTGCGGTGGGCAACATCAAACCAGAGTCGCTCTCCGAGATCCGCTCCCTGCGAATGCCCCCGGATGTCATCCGGGACATCCTGGAGGGGGTGCTGAGGCTCATGGGTATTTTCGACACCTCCTGGGTCAGCATGAAGAGGTGAGGCCCGAGCAGGAAGTGAGCACATCGCCACGCTCCGCAGAACGACCCCTATGCCGCTAGCGTGATTTCAGCATAAAGTCCAGCTCCGGGCCGCAAAGCACACATTATTATTGATGAATCCTCTCATCAACAGTGAGGTGTGTTCACACAACTGTAAGCGCTTTCTGTGGAGGTCGCTGGAGAGAGAAATCCGCTGTTTATAAACATCTGAAATTGAGCGAGCGCGCCCTGCTTGGGCCAGCAGTTTTAATAAATGAAAACATTTGTTTCTGCATGCTGCCGATTATAGACCATGATCTTCGTTGCAATAACTGGGGGCGCTCTCGCCGTGAAGCAGTCTGTTTCCATCAGCCAATTACAGTAAAAGGGTTGCTTTTCCTTTTCCTTCCACCTCTCCTGCAGTTTCCTCGCCAAGAGAGGTGTGAGAGAAGACATCGTGACTTTCGAGGCGCGGAACATCACCCACGAGATCCGACAGAGCGTAGAAGAGCTTCTGCACAGAAACAGAGCCTCCTTCGATCCAAAGGTACGTTAATTACAGGAGTTGTGTTTCGGAAAGTTCACTCAAACACCATATGTACGGTACAAAGCACTGAAAAAAAAAAATGGCAGATACCTGGTTGCTGGTTTATCTGTCACTCAGCCTGTGGTCAGACCCCTTATCAAATTCAGCTGAGCTTTATTGGCATGACCACATATTGGCGTAGTATTGGCAAGTAAAGACATAAAGAGAACTAATATAAAATTAGGCAAATACTTATCATTCTCTTTCTTTCTGTTATTAAATTTACATTTTTTTTTTTAAACATTTTTTTTAATCTCATTGGTGTGGTCTCTGTTTTCACTGTGTATAGCTTGGGATTGGTTATTGCAGTGGATTTGTGACTGTGGCACAGGTGTTGTTCCTTGAGCCTTGCAGGTGTGAGCCCCCAGTGTGGTCTGTAGTAAGACTGTGTTTTGGCCTCTGGACTGCGTTGTGGTCTGTAATAACTGCTTTTTTTATTGTGGTCGTTGGCAGAATGCGAAGCGTGCCAGTGCAGCGGCCGCGCCCCTGGCAGCCTGGGTAAAAGCCAACGTGCAGTACTCTCACGTTCTGGAGCGAATCCAGCCCCTGGAGAGGGAGGAGGCCGGCCTGATGGAGTGAGTACCCTCCCCTTTCACCTGTCCATCGGCCTCGACTGACTGGACCACGGACCAATCACGATTCAACATCTCCTCATTCCCTCCGTCTCTAGGAACCTGAGGAAAACGGAGAGCAGGAAGAACAAACTTGAAGACCTGCTGAACTCCGTGGGTGAAAAAGTGAAAGAGTTGAAGGAAAAGTATGTATCTCTGTACGAGCACAGAAGCCTGAACTTCAATATCAGCGTACTTCCCTTCGGGAAAATGTTGTCTCTTAAATGCACACAGTAGCAAATGTCCTGCACTATACTCACTGTACAGGTCTGTGGCAATTGCACCAAATACATTGCAAATGTATTGCGATGACACGCGCAGTAGCGCAGAGCTGTGCAGAGCAGGCGTAGCCAGAGCTCAGATACACATCTGTAGGATTTGAGGGAGTGAGTGTCATTCCTGCAGCACTTCCCCTTGAAGCAGAAGAAGACTGCAGGGGAGCACAAGATGCAAGTACAGAACAACAGGGAACACAGCCTGACACTGTCTATCTGTCAAACACACTCCGCAAAGGTGAACCGGTGCTGTGTATGCTTTATAAATCACTGACACACTGAGCTCAGCACACACAGCAGTGAACCATGGTGTGTTATACGCTGTATGTGATTATCTATTTGCTTAGCAGACACCTTTCTCCTGAGCTTTTTTATATCCTGTCCATGTATAGTTTTATAAAACTTCCTGATGTTAGTGTTGGATTTACTCTTAGTGGTACTCCGTAGTGTTGATGGAGATGGTCAGGGGCCAGCAGGTGTGGTTTTCCAGGTGCTGAGGCGTGGCTGACCGCAGAGTTCCTTCACTCTCTCCTCAGGTTCCAGTCTCGCACCACGGAGGCGGCCAAGCTGGAGGCGGAGGTGAGCAAGGCCCAGGAGACCATCCAGGCAGCGGAGAAGCTCATTGGCCAGCTGGACGGGGAGCACACACGCTGGAATGCCCAGGTACAGTGTGGCCCCGTTATAATGTGATTGTTGAGGTCCACAAAACGTCTTCGCAAAAAATCGCACAAAATGGGGGTTCAAGAAAATCAGTGTTCAAACTGACCCAATGTTGACATAACATCCTAAAACACCCCTATTTTTCCCTATTTCACCCATTTTTTGCATGTTTACCTTGTGGCAAGTAAATTACCTTCTAATTAAAACATTCCATGGATAAGTCGTTGTTGGTACAGTAGAAATTGAAACACAAATACATTTTTAGTAAGTAAGGCCCAATGACTCATCGCGTTATATCCGAATTTGTGTTAAATTGGGGCGCGAAAAATCAGGGTTTCACTGTACTGCGCTGGACCCTGCAGGCTGAGGGGGGCATGGTGGAGCCCCAATTTAATGCTGCCTCTTCACCATGCCCTCTTCTTCTCCCCACACCCTCTGCACCGTAACACATCATGGTTTTGAAAACTGGAAGTGGAATCATCATAAACATAGTACCTGTCTCAATCGTATTTTGTAAATTTTTTCGATTGATGATTCATAGATACAAAAACAAAGTAGTTAATTTAAAAATGTGAATAATAATGATTTGTCCAGTAAAAACGGGATTCATATTCTTTCCATTTGTGTATTGGGGAATCACGTTCAGTTGAAGAGCAGCCTTCCTTTTCAGTGTGTGCAGATCTCTTGAGGGTTTTATTTAGGCTTTTGTGTTGTCCAGGAGAATGTCAAAATGATGAGAGAATTTCCATTTTTACAGTGACAACATAATTGTGAGTTATTGTTATCTGATTATAATCATCACCATATTTCTCTGAAGCGCGAGGTCATTTAAGTGTGTGGTTTTTACCCAATGCTGTTGTTTTCTACACTAAGCTTGGGCTGGAACTTGACCTGTGGTTCCGTGTTCCGATCGGAGCATGTGCCAGGCGGCCGTGAGTCGAGCTGCAGTCTGTATCCCTTCCCATCACAGCGGGAGAGCGGCTTCTGGGCCAGCACTGTTTACAGAGCTTACCATGACCACACGCACACACACACACATGCACACGTGTATGCCTACCTATACACACACACACACACACACACAGAAATACACACACTCCTATATACCCACCCCCACACATGCATACACTCTCACACAACACACACACACACACCTATACACCCAACCATACATACACACACACACACACACAGAAATACACACACCTATATACCCACCCAGACATGCATACACTCTCAAACAACACACACACCCACACCTATACAGCCAAACATACACACACATACACACACACCTATACACCCAACCACACACATACATGCATACACTCTCACACACACACGCGCAAACACACACACACACACACAGACCCAGTTTTAATGGACTGTAGGGGTTCTCAGGGCTCGTATAGTGGGCACATTAGAGGGGGTGTAGAGCGTTTTGTCCTACATGGCACAGATGCCATTGGGCTGGCCGTGCGCCAGGAGCCGGAGAGTGTGCCAGTGTGCCAGCATGGCTGCACTGTGCCTCCGCTTGACCCCCTGCAGCCCTCCAAATGTTAAACGTGCGTTTACAACCGGGATAATTAATACACCAGCCTGCCCTAACTCCTGCCTCACCTCAAGCCCCTATGAACTGGGAGTTATGGGGATGGAGTGTGTGTGTGTGTGTGTGTGTGTACGAGGTATGGCTATTAAATAACGAGACTGGGCTTATGTAAGTCGAAACACCTCTCCTGTCTTCAATTTGCTGTTCAATTTGTGAGTGTAGCACCTGAATGTGAGTGAAGTACCTGTGTAATGCACACATATACATGAATGTGCTCACGCCTCTGAGTGTGTGCGTGTGTGCGTGCGTGCATGTGTGCGTGTGTCTGCATGTGTGTGTGTGCGTGCGTGCGTGTGTGTGTGTGTGTGTCTGCGTGCGTGCGTGCGTGTGTGTGTGTGTGTGTGTGTGTCTGCGTGTGTGTGTGTGTGTGTGTGTGTCTGCATGTGTGTGTGTGTTCTCCAGGTGGCAGAGATTACGGAGGAACTGGAGACCTTGCCCAAGAGGGCACAGCTTGCCGCTGCCTTCATCACGTATCTGTCTGCTGCTCCGGAGGATCAGAGGAAAGCCAGCCTGGAAGAGTGGATGAAGTCCTCTGGCCTTCAAAGTAAGTCCATCCTCGCCCCCCCATCCCTTACCCCCCATATTGCTGTCCACATCGCAGATTCATTACTGCCAGGAAACTGTGCCCTATGCCCGCTTTTTAACAAGCTTCGGCGAGCTTGAGCTTCAGCAGAGATGGATGTTCGTTTAAGAGTAAAAAAAATAAAATAAAATGAAATAAATGAAAAATGCACCGTGTAGGATGTCTTGCACTGTGTAAGACGTTGGTCCCTCTCCTTTCAAGGTGACCTTCAAATAACAACCTGAAACTCAATTAGCTGTAAACACCAAAGGGTGTTGTGATATTAGATCGGTCCATTCCATTTCTTTATTGTTTTTATTTGACAGCATATATATGTTTTTTTCCCTTTACTTTCATTGCTGAAGACTTTGACCTGCGGCGATTCCTGTGCTCTGAGAGTGAACAGCTGATATGGAAGAGCGAGGGCCTTCCCTCGGACGATCTCTCCATGGAGAACGCCCTGGTCATCCTACAGGTAAGCCGTCCCGCTGGGGCTCGCAGCCTTCCCAGAAACCCCCAGGAACCTGAAGGCCCGAACAGATTCAACGTCCGCAGTTTGTTCTGTCGCACAGTGACAGTGTGTCCAGTGTCAGCCTTTTACTCTCTCGCTTCACTGTGGCGCAGAACAGGGCAGCGTTCTGTGGGCTGTCTCCAGCCCGAGCCTTTTTATCGGGGATCAGAAATGCGGGGCTGTTGATGTTGGTAGTGGGGGGTGGTTGAAAAGTGAAAGATTTGCTGTGTGAATTTCGCAGCCGAGCGTGCATTGATCTGCGCTTGGCAGAGGAACGCCTGTCCTTTGGTTAACTTCCAGGGACGGCTCCCGGAAAGGCTGTTGTCATCATCCTGGCATTCGCCGTTTGTCCTCTCGGTTCAGCTAACCGCACGTTCATGTGGAGTCCCAGCGGACGCTGCCGGCAGGCGCTACGCGGGATTTAAAGATCGGCTCGGGCTGCATTGGCCCAAGCTGCTCAGGGATGAGGCCTCGTCTTTGTCTTAAAACTTTTAAGGACACATTTTGCCTTGGTGCATTTTGCCTTTTGATGTTACGGTTTTGGCCGTGACTAAAAGGAGCAGCTCCTTGAATTATGATTGAGTCCTTCCCTCATTTGCTCGCTGGTTTTCTCTTTGGAGCCAGCCCCCCTAGGGGGCGCTAGAGCATGAGAACAGCCACATAATCTGAGCCATGGAAATCCTTGAAAATAATAGCTGCCATTATGTTGAGGGTAAAGCACCAAGTAGGATGATTGAATTCCGTCCTCTGACTGCAGTACAAAGCCAATCCCAGAATTCCCCCAAGAGTGAACAATCATCCTTCACCTCTTCTCACAGGCCACGGTTTTTAACTCCCGTTGCACCAGTGTTTAATCATTACTCATCTTTGTCCTTGTTTTTTTTGTGTGTGTCCCTTTAACTTTTCATTGCTGCATTAGATCAATGCTTTGAAGACACGGGTAAGAGATCCCCCGCCATCTCCAACTCTAACCTTTCCCATGTTTCTCTTAGACCTGCAGCTTTCCGCCTTTTAACACAGTGCTTCTCCTCTCTTCTCCACTTGTTCCCCTCCTCTTTATGTACAGTAGCAGTTAGTCTGCAATATATTATCTATTGGCAGGATTGTTTTTTTTTGCTAGAACCTGGTTGTACATGAATTAACCCCAATTCCCCAAACCGTAGGGTGCAGCGTGCAGTACCCAGCTGTGCCTCTCTCTTGATCCTGGTGCACACTGGAGCAGAAGTGAAGAGGGCAGTTATGACACTGCATATCACTCGCAGTCAGGGTGCAACTGTATTTATTTATTATCGTCTCATCTTCATCACATGACATTACTCATTCACGTAATGGACACCGTTTTACCAGATAAATAGGCATGGATTGCACTTTGCACCAGGATTTATGCAACATAAGTAATTGAGTTTAAGTGATGTACTGAGTAGTTCAGTAATGACACTGTAATTATGAAGGTAATTGCAACTTACGGAATTATGAATTATGCAAATTATGAATTATGATTTGAAGTGTTATGATAAGTATCCGTAGGGGTAACTGTGGTGCTCAGGTACCGATGCTTCCCATCAGCCTGGGGCCAGTGAAACGTCTGGATACGTGTGTATGTTGTTTTCTTTCACCTCAACCTTTACGGTCATTGTAAAGTAAATCACACAATATTTTACCCGCTTTTGATGGCAAAGTTATGTCATGTAAAATCTGTAGAAGGGCCATCTCCACCGAGCATGCCACAGCATGTTGGTTGGTTGGTTGGATCAGTGGATAATGTCTAAGGAGGGAGGAAGAGGCTGTGCCCCATACTACCCTACACCGCAATAACTTTATATAGCTGAAGTGAAACGTACTGTAACTGGATGGTTTATGGCATTCGGTGGACAGGAGGTGGTGGGATTGACTCAGTGTTTAAGAGGCAGTTATAGACTTCCTTGGCAATAAACAACATACCAGGATGTGGCTTATCAGTGGAGAGGCCCTCTGTGGGAACGTAAAACTTTTATCTGGGATTTCAGTTTTCTGATTTTTTTTTTTTTTTTTGTTTTTTGTTACTGCTCCTGTGGTCATATATAGAGTTTTTGTAGCTGGTGTCAAAAGCCGCCATGCCATGGAGTAGAGGCTATGAGCTGCCACTCAGCAGGGCCCTGTGGGATTAATTTAGTTTATTTATTAATTCATCCTTACAAGTAAATCAGCTGATTTCAAAAACTATGAAAAAACTGATTTCATTCTGTAATTTGGTAAAATTTTGTTGTGTTCTTTTGTAAATTTTTATTCAGGTAAGACAGCACGGCTGTTTTTTTTTTTTATTTAAATGGTTAATCTGTTTGATGGCAGCACTTAGTCAAAGTACGATATGGATTTAGGTTACCCTATGCTGTCTCGATATGTTATTCTACCATTTGAACAGTCCGTATTACAGTCTTTATTGGATTATATTTCTGCTGCCTCATTTTAGCATTCTCGACCTCCCTGTTGTGAGCACATCAGGTTATAAATATTTATTAAAGTAATCTAACCATCAAGATTTTAATAAGACCTTTCTTAATAACATAATTGGTATTCACAACCGCAAAGTAATCTAAAAATGTGATCAGGAACGCCTTTTCATTTCTCCATGTTCACATCCCAATTTTATTTCTTCTTAATTCTGTAACTGTTCTTTTTCAATACAATCCTGGTTCCGCTAGGCCATATGAAAACAAAACAGAGATATAAAAAAAAAAAAAAAATTAGTAATGGCAAAGAAGTCTGATTATGTACCGTGCAGAAATGTTCCTGACTAAAAAAGAGCTTTTAACAATAAGTGAAAAGCTTTTTAACAGTGATTCATGAATCAGGTTTCTATTGTATCACGAACCTCTCTTGGCCTTTAAATACATATAATGGGTGAATGATACTTCTCTTCTTTTCCCCGATCCTTTCATTCGATCTGTGCTGGAGGCGCCTGTGTGTGCCCTGCGATGACGATGAAGGCTTTCATTAATCTGAAGAACTGGAGCTGCTTCCCTCCAGGGGGTGACCTTGGCCACTAATGCTGGTTTTCTGGTTTCCCCATTTGAAATGTACAATTGAATATGTCACATCTCGGAAGATGAAAAAGCGTTTTACTCTTTCAAGTACCCTTGAAACCATTTTTCTGTTTAATTTAAAATAGATCCCTGTTTTCCCTTCTTGTCATTATAAAGTAATTCAGACTGAGGCTTACAATGTAACTGGTGCTGATATGACAATACCTCTTGCACAGGTAAACTCCAAACAGCCGAGTTTCAGGATCGACTGGGCGTGTCCGCTCCGTACTGAATACTAATTTCATTTCTGTTTTGATTAAAGTCCTCACACAATGGCGCACTATTTCCCCATCAAGTTGAAATCCAGTGAAGCGGCGTTAAAATGGCTAATTATGGCTCCGGCAGATGAGGGCCTTGCTGTAAGCAGGATGGGATAAAAGCATATGGCTGTATATATGTGAGCAAGTAAATTGGAAGGCTGCAGAAAAACAGATACCCTCCCTGCTTCAGTTACTGCAAAAGTTGATGGGAGATCAACCAGTTATAGAATGATAAGTCAAGCACAGCAAGCTAACAGTAGTGCTGTCTGTAGTCTTAGCTGTGTAGTCCTGTTGCCAGCTACGAAGCTTTCCCACTCTCCATAACATATTACACTTTTGAGCTAAGTTGTGGCCACCTCTAATTGGTGGATTATTTTCTGATGTAGAGAATTCAATTATCCAATACCAAAGCCGAAAATAGTTGTAAGTAGTTGGTCATTTTTAGACAGTGTACTCGGAAATGATAATGACACCTTCATGTTTACATTTGAAATGTACTTTATACTATTTAAAAAAGGGCTTACTTTTGAAGGACTAAAGTGAAAATAAGGTAAATACTACAGGGTGCAAGGTTTTTGCCTCCCTTTTCAAAAAAATACACTTATTTGATTTCACAAATTATGTATCGATTTTTTTTTTTTTTTTAAACTAAATCTTTCTGGAATCTAATTCGGACATGATCATGAAATTATGAAAGTCTGTATAACTTTCTTCAATATTTTGATTTCAGTTGTTGGAAAAAAAAACAACAGAATAAGCAAAAAGTGTTGGTTTTTTGAAGTCTGGGCTCCATATATCAGATGTTTGACATTTACTTGTCAGAGCAGATGAATCCTCTAGAGCCATCGTCTGAATTATTGCAGTACATTAAAGTGCTGTTCGCTTTCCCGATCTGATACAGCCACAGACGCCAACACAAAGGGTGTTATGAAAGCCAATATTTTTCCCCTACAATGGATTTACATCTCTGGGGGAGGACTGAAACCACTCAGTTTGGGGGGGGGGGCTGTCCTCATTCTCTGCAACCCTCTGCTCCCCTCCATTTCCTTGGAAACAGCACCCTTGCCTCCTGTTGTAGAACACATTGTTTATTGTTTACCAGGTGTAATGCTAAATACTCTCAGAGACCAGAATTCCACATGTTCCTAATTCATTTTATATTTACCCATACAAAGTTGCCAAAATGGCTGCTGCCAGCAGATTCTGGCCAATTTGGACTGATGAAAATTTGAGGACTCCTCAGTGAGTTTTGTTGTGATCACAGAGGTTACTACCAAGCCAAGAACGCAACCTCATGTTACCTTGCACAAAACGTGTACGATAACTTATCGGATGTATTTCCACGTGACAGACTGAATGACAAGTATGAGGTTGATGCTGTCCACATTTCATTGGCTGATGAGGAGTTTTGGTCAAAAGCCTTTGGAAAGTTCTGGTCTCTGTTTGTATTTAGTGTCGGGGGGGATATGATTGCGAACGCGGCCCTGACCGCAGCGCTTCCCTGCTTTCCAGAGCTGCGCCTGCCCCTTCCTCATCGACCCCTCCTCCCGCGCGACGGAGTGGCTCAGAACACACCTGGCCCAGTCCCGCTTGGAGGTGATCAACCAACAGGTACGGACCCGACACCTCACAACCCAGCTGGTGAAAAACTCTAAAGCAACTGTTTATAGCGTTTCAGTAAGATAGCATAAGGTTTTACGGAAAAGGGTTTCTTTTTTTGCGACCCCCAGACCACCTACAAACTTCCACCTAAGTTGTAAGTAGGTCTAGTTCACACTTATTTTTTGTCAACCACAGGAAGACAAAATGTGTTAAAGAAGTGTTTGCGACCTGTTAAAATCACAAGAACACGACATTTTCACAACTTTCAAAAGCTAAAAAAAAATGTAAAAAATTTTTTTTTTTACTTTGGAGCCTGTTTCAGCACCAAGGTGTACCACCAGCCCAACACTTACCCATCACTGCACACCTGTAAATTCCATCCAGATCCCCAAAATTTACCCAGCCCTCAAATTCACATTCTTCTCAAATTCACAGCTTCTCAAATTGCAGTTTGGGTTAGCCTGCTCTAACTGTCCACATCAGACTCTGTCCCTCCCTGCCTTCTCCATCTTCGGCTGTGTGATAAATGAAGGGCAATTGAGGTTGTATTTTGTCTTTAAACCTCTGCTTTTTTGATGCCGTCCTCCAAACAGACGTTAATCTGATGGGAGGGGTGAGGACACTCATCCTCAGGGGGTGTGTTGAAGGGTCACATCTGTAACCGCGGCGACCGGAGGGCCTGTGTGTGTGGGTGTGGATGCGCTCGACTGGCTCAGTGCTCTCTCTCTCTCTCTCTTGCTCTCTCTCTCTTCTCTCTCTCATGATGTGTGCCCCTGTCCCAGGACTCCAACTTCATCACTGCGCTGGAGCTGGCCGTCCGTTTTGGGAAGACCCTGGTCATTCAGGAGATGGATGGTGTGGAGCCTGTGCTTTATCCTCTGCTGAGACGGGACCTCATCGCACAGGGTCAGCCCCCCCCACCCCACCCCCCAGCACCCCTCCTTCCTCCATTCTTCCTGTCTGCTGCATCTGTGTATATCTGTCTTTCTCTCTCGCCCAAAACCTTTCACTTCTACTACATCTCACTCTCTGACCACTTCTATCTCTCCCCCTGTGCTAACTCCCTCCTGCCCCATTTCTCTCTCTACCTCTGTCACTCTCTCAGTTTCACTCCCTCTTTCACTTTTTCTTTATAGCTCTCTATTGCTCTCTCTCTCTCTCTCTCTCTCCTCATGGCATTAACTCTTTTTTTGTTGTTTGCCTCTTTCAAAACTCACTCAGGTGCACAGGTGAGGTAGGCGGAGCGAATGTAGACACAGGTGAAACTCAGCCCTTTAAACCACTGGTCTGCAGGCCCCAGGTGTAAAGTGTTTTTTTTTGGGAGAGCTGGAGGTGTGGAAGGCCCAGCTAGCTTAAACAGAGAAAGCCCAAGCTCACAGCTGCATTAAGTTGCTTTGCATCACACGGCTTGGTCCCAGGACTGGCTACCATAAAATTACCCCTTAACCCTGAACCATACAATTGCAGCTCGTTTATGACTTATCCCTGTATTCTCTTGATTCCATTACTGCTAACTCTCATTTTTTGCACGGGAATATATAATACATGTTAATGCAAGAGAGTGCTCTGGTTTTTGAAGTCTCCGCACTGATCCTGGAGAGTTTTACCTCTCCTGTGGTTTCTGTAGCCCTGAACCCAGTCAGAGGGATACATTATCAAGCCAGGCTGGATCTGTCATTTGACTCATGAGCTATCCTGAACAAACCTCGTTAAATTCATATCCATCACTTGCACTTCATACATCATTTCCACTGCTCCCATTTTTTAATTTTTTTATTACACTGCTTTTTCTTTCCCGCTTTTGCCGTAAAGCTGGAGGAAGGATGAGCATGGCCATAGTTTGCTGGAGGAGATGGGTTTATCTGAGCAATTGTGATACTGTGGTGCAATGGAGGCCTGCAGCACGGCTATCCTGTCCTCCAGTCCCTCCTTCCTGTTCGTCTGTCACTCACGGTCTGTTTCCTAGCGCTGGTGTGGGTTAGGGGAAGACCCCCCATACAGTCTCATACACACATAGTCATACTCACCCCCTCCCCCACACACACACACACGCACACATACACATGCACACTTACACTCTCATACACACACACTCATACTCACACACACACCCCCACACACACACTTACACTACCATAACCACACACACAGACACACACACACATGCACACTTACACTGTCATTCACACACACTCATACTCACACACCCCCCCCCCCCCACCTCCCTCCATGGAGTGGTGTTGCCCTCCATCTTAGCCCACTCTGCTTTCCTCCATGGCACACGTTCAGAATCCCCCTCCGTACATGTTGGCTCAGTAGCCCTGTGTGTTTGTCTCGGATATCAGACTCAAGGAAATTTCACGCTCTAGATATGGTGTGGCAGGCGTTTCTCTGTTTGCTTGTTCTGTTGTGAAGCCATTGCAGTAATGTGTGTGTGTCTGTGTGTGTGTATGTGAGTGTGGGGGGAAGACTGTGTGAGTATGAGTGTGTGTGTGTGTGTGTGTGTGGGGGGACTGTGTAAGTATGAGTGTGTATATGTGTGTGAGTATGAGAGTGTAAGTGTGTGTGTGTATGTGTGTGAATGTGGGGGAACTGTGTGAGTATGAGTGTGTATGTATGAGAGTGTAAGTGTGAGTGTGTATGTATGAGAGTGTAAGTGTGAGTGAGTGTGTGTGTGTGCGTGTGTGTGTGTGTGAGTGTGGGTGGAACTGTGTGAGTATGAGTGTGTATGTATGAGAGTGTAAGTGTGTGTGTGTGAGTGTTGGTGGAACTGTGTGAGTATAAGTGTGTATGTATGAGAGTGTAAGTGTTTGTGTGTGTGTGTGTGTGTGGGGGACTGTGTGAGTATAAGTGTGTGTGTGTGTGTGTGTGTGTGTGTGTGTGTGTGTGTGTGTGTGTGTGTGTGTGTGTGTGTGTGTGTGTGTGTGTGTGTGTGTGTGTGTGTGTGTAAATGCAGTATGCAGTTGGGTGAGGGAGCTCAGTCCTGAGGGAATTCTGCATCCACACTGTTCTGCCGCCCCTGAATTGTAACGATTTGTTAATTATTCATAATTAGATGCTTTTCCTGCCAATTGCAATCCGCTTTACCTACTCAAGTCACATTACATTAGAAATAGCTGCACATTCCATGGAGAAAAAAATCTGCTATATTCATATCCCAGGACTTTTAGTGACTCAGAAGAGTTAATCATTTCAGTTTTTTTTTGGTGCGCTATTTGGCACATGTTTTGTTGACTAAATTATAGACCAGTGAAGGAAATTAGACACTTGGTCACTGAAACCAAATAATTTGTGCAAAACGAAGAGTTCAAAGTGAAAGCAAATGGAAACAAGCCAAACCCATATTTACCTAAATGCGTTTAAGGGAAAGAAATGACACAAAGTCATTAGCTGATCCAAAGACTGTCTGTTATAATAAAAATAACGTTCAAAAGGACCCCGTAGGACCAAGAGCCAATACTTTACAGCAGATGTGCCGTGGGTGTAAATACGAAGCAACACACAGACTCATACAGCGAATATAATATGGCATCTCCTCCTATAATGTTACACTCTGTGTTGGCCTTGCAGCGAATACGTTGAGATTGCTAGAATGCATTGCAGTGCACGTGAAACAACAGTGTTGTGTTGGATGCGTTTAGGCATGCATGATCTCACCGTGAGCATTAGCTGCTTCATCATAATTTCATGATGTCTGCATTCTCTGCTTTTGAAATTTCTCTCAATGACGGTCCATGGCGTTTTAGTGTCCCGCATTGACTTGCTTAATGTGCTTAACGTATAGTGAGTGTAGGATTTGTGTCAGGGAAAGAATTTGCAATTATGTAAATTATGTAATATTTATTTTTCAAAGCCAGGAGGGCTGAAACGTTAACATGGTGAGCGCATATTAAAGTCTGGCGTGATTTAAAACACACACCATCAATCCAATCAGCAGGGATAAAGCAAACAGGCTGCGCTTCACAGCTGAGATACGCCAGGAACGGGGAGCAGGAGGGAGGGGGTTAGGCTGAGAAAGGGGGAAGAAAAGACAGAATGAGAGAGAGAGAGAGCGAGTAGGGGGAGGTGTGGAGAGAGCAGGGAAGAGAGAGGGGCGGGAGGGAGGGAGGCAGACTAGGCGAGAGGGGAGACATGAGAAGGAGACAGAAAGAAGACAGGTGGAGCAGTGAGTGCTGCAATGCGGGCGTGGGGAAAAGAGAGCCTCTTCGCCAGGCTGGCTGGCTGGCTGGCTGGCTGACTGGGTGCTCATCCGAATCTCAGTGCTCTCTCACGCACCTCCCTGCCGTCGCACTGTCACCGGCCTGTAGGCACAGCCCAGCCCAGCCCAGCTCAGCCTCCCCTTCATGCTGCCGCTCACGGCAGCCAGATGCGCGATGCCATTGTTTTACTGATTAGCAGATGCCGGCTTATAAATAACGAAGCCGGAGCTCTGCACAGCCTGCGCATGCTGATCTGTTTAACGGGAATTCTGCTATCGCCTGCGCCATTAATATTCATTTTTATCAGCCTGCAGGATGCATTTATCCTCAGCTACTCATACAGCTCACGTTTCACACTAGTATCTGTTCTCACGAGTTAATGACACAATTTATGGTCCGTACCTTTCTCAAGGGCAGGGCAGGGCATAGAAGTGCAACTGCTTGGTTATCAGGTCTGGGTCCCACACAGCACAATATGGGCAATGCAGTGTTTTTGCTCTTGGTTATCAGGTCTGGGTCCCACACAGCACAATATGGGCAATGCAGTGTTTTTGCTCTTGATTATCAGGTCTGGGTCCCACACAGGGCTGTATGTGCTATCAGTGTCTTTGCTCTTGGTTAACAGGTCTGGGTCCCACACAGCGCAGTGTGTGTTATGCAGTGTCTTTGCTCTTGTGATTCGCTACCAGGAATAGATTTGCAGGTGGAGCCCAGCAGAAATCTGTGTGATGGGTTTTTCACCTGAATGAACGCGTACAGTATCTCTCAAGCAGATGTTGGCTTGGTAATTATGATGCGTTGATTCCCCTGGGGACCTCTGTATAAGGACTTGGAGTTTTGAAGTTGGGAGAGTGGAGCTTTTCTAGTTTATTACACAAATTAGTAAAAAATGTGAACAAGTCAGGTAATCCCTAAAAATAGATGCTACACAATATGGTAAAACAGATTTAACATTTGTTTGCATGTGTGTCTCTTGAGTTGATGAATATTTTGCTGTTTTTTGAAAAGATACCTTCGTTGGGTATTATGACATGGACCAAAGATGAGCTGAGATATAGCATAATAAATATGTTGAGCAGACATGAAATAACGCTGACGTCTGTGGGTGTCTCCAATGTTGCTTGTAGGTCCACGCTATGTGGTCCAGATTGGTGACAAAGTCATCGATTACAACGAAGGATTCCGCCTCTTCTTGGCCACCCGAAACCCAAACCCTTTCATCCCACCGGACGCCGCTTCCGTGGTCACCGAGGTCAACTTCACCACGACTCGGGCTGGGCTCCGTGGCCAGGTGAGAACACCTGTGGCAGTGTCCGCGGATGGGTGCAAGGACAGGTGTCCAGTGTACCCTGAATCACCACACAGAGGGTAACACAAGCACAGCAGTTCAGTCAAACACAAATGTAAATGGATACGAAACAAACAATACAAACTGGACCAGAGCCAAATATTTAAATACTCAAGGGCCAGCTCAGGCACAGAGTTGGGGCCAAACATTGAAACACACCAGAGACAACAAAAAGGTACCACTGGAAGTAGATGTCACGGCATATCACAAAACACTGATTTGGAACCAAACATTAAAAAAAAAAAAAAAAAAAAAAAAAAAAACAAGATAACACAAAGCTGACACTGACAGTAAACGTAAAAAATAAGACAAGACAACACAACACAACAGCTTTGGGGGAAAAAAAAAGAAAACAATATCATGAATTCATGAGAGGCAGGGCAGAAGTAAGTCAAAAGAGAAACAGCTGACAGTTATGCTAATACAGCTGACAATCAGACGAGCTGGTCCCCACAGCTGCAATCACTGAGAGAGTAAGCAGAAAAAAAAGCAATCTCCCCAACAAGACATTTGATTGCAGTCTGAGTGCAGGGCTGTACTGAGCCTGCCTCTCCGGTTTGTCCTTGCTTCCCTCTTGGTATTCACTTTAGTGGTTATGGAATATTTTCATGCAGAGTTTATTCCTTTGCCTCCCTTATTATTCCCCCCCCCTCCCCCTTTTTTAACTATGCAAGTGTTTTGTTTTCTGAAGGGCCTTCTCAGTTGACAGATTTAAATAATTGGAGATTTGGGAAGCAATTTCTCCTTTTTGAAGTTTTCATTTGACGATGTGTGTGTAGTGTAATAGGAGAGAGAGAGGGAGAGACGCTTGTGTCTTCAGATAAAAGTAAGAAGTATACCAAACCCCTGAAGAACAAATCCGCTTTGAAGTCCTGTGTGTGTGTGTGTGTGTGTGTGTATGCATGCATCTTTATGTGTGTCTGTGTGTATGTATGTGTGAGTATTTGTGTTTTTTTTTCACTGGTTTGTTAGACTTGCAGCGTCTTTAGAGGTGTTGAGCATATTTTAAATATATCATATTACAGCTTATCTATATGCAGGGTATCTATATGTGTGTGTATGTTTGAGTATTTGTGCCTTACTTGTCTTTAATATTTTACATTTTTCGGGTTTTGTTTTGTGCAACCTTCACATCTCCAGTATCCCCCATTTGATTATGAACTGTCTGCCAGTCTGTCTGAATGTGTCTGCCTGCCTGCCTGAATGTGTCTGCCTGCCTGAATGTGTCTGTCTGTCTGTCTGTCTGAATGTCTGTCTGTCTGTCTGAATGTGTCTGCCTGTCCTGCCTGCCTGTCTGAATGTGTCTGTGTGTCTGTCTGTCTGTCTGTCTGCCTGCCTGTCTGAATGTGTCTGCCTGCCTCTGTCTGAATGTGTCTGTCTGTCTGCCGGTCTGTCTGTCTGAATTTGTCTGTGTGTCTGCCTGTCTGAATGTGTCTGTGTGTCTGTCTGTCTGAATGTGTCTGTCTGTCTGTCTGTCTGTCTGAATTTGTCTGTGTGTCTCTGAATGTGTCTGTGTGTCTGTCTGTCTGAATGTGTCTGCCTGTCTGAATGTGTCTGTGTGTCCATGTCTGTCTCCCTGCCTGCCTGTCTGAATGTGTCTGTGTGTCTGTCTGTCCATGTGTCAGGAGAAGCCTGAGCTGGAAACAGAGAAGACACGACTCCTGCAGCAGGAGGAGGACATGAAGATCCAACTGGCCAAGCTGGAGGAGTCCCTGCTGGAGGTACAGACCCAGCACGGAGTCACACCAACCCGGCACAGAGTCACACCAACCCAGCACAGAGTCATGCAGACCCAGCACAAAGTCACACCAACCAGCACAGACTCACACAGACCCAGCACAGAGTCACACCAGCCCAGCATAGAGTCACACCAACCCAGTATAGAGTCACACCAACCCAGCATAGAGTCACACCAACTCAGCAGAGAGTCACACCCTGCTGGAGGTACATACCCAGCACAGACTCAAACAAAGTCAAGAACACCAGCTGCAAATCCACTGGAGCCGACAGAAGTTTAAACTTTTTGCATTTCTCTCCTAAGGCATCGGATGGAAGTGCTAACAGTTGCAAACTGCCAACTACTATCCCAGGGTGTTACTGGTGCATGCTTAGAACGATGTCGCTCAAAATATAAAAGCAGCTGGTTTGCAAAGAGCTTGAGAGACACTGCCGAGGCAATAGAAGTTCGGCTTTGGCTAGAGTATAGTGAGGCCTCCCTGCTGGAGGTACAGACCCAGTGTGTAGTCACAGCTTGTAGAGCGTAAACACACTCAAAACGGTCTTTATTATTTGTTTTTAGGGGTAGAAGTCTTCCCTCCGATGGTTTACGATCTGTGCTTCTGTACCCTTCCCTTTCCAGACTCTGGCCACGGCGCAGGGCAACATCCTGGAGAACAAGGAGCTGATCGAGTCTCTGAACCAGACTAAGTCCAGCAGCGCTCTCATCCAGGAGTCGCTGTCCGAGTCGCATCGGCTTCAGGCCTCCCTGGACCAGGTGAGAGCCATTCTGGGCGGGGAGAGGGGATGGGTGTGGTGCAGGTGACAGGTGAGATGTGAGATTTCTGGGAAGGGCTCATTCTTATTATGGTAGGTGATGGGAGAAAGCTGCCTCTCTCCTCAGGTGTAAGTGTGGTAGGAATTGGAGGACTCTGAGTAGTCCCATTGTGTGTGCAGGATCTGGAGGTGCTGAAATCTCCAAGCAAAAAAAAAAATCCTTGAATTTTAAGACATGCCAAAACTCGATATCTCATCCTCTGCTTTCCAGCTCAGAGAGGGTGGTGGAGACATCTTTGAGGAATTGGGCGATTAATAATTCCCTCCAACGCGGCCGAGAGAGGCTGTTGGCAGAGCCGCAGAAAGTCGCACGCCAGTGTCCTTTTATTTATTTACTTTTTGTGTTGCGGTGAAACTTTTCCTCCCATGGTTCCACAGCGCGACTTCGCCGCTCTGTCTGGGATGCTTCAGCGCAGTGCTTCTTGGCAGCGCTCTCCTTTTTTTTTCCGGCTTCCCGCAAATAACGAGCCACATAAAAGGCTTGGATCAGCTGTCATCTTCACCGCAACCTCATAATTACTGAGGGAGAAGGGTGTCCTTGTGGGCAATATTATTTCACTGCTCAACCTCCTTTATCCTCTGTTCTCTCTGTTGATGCAAATGAGGGACCTTCAAGAGTCACTCTCTATAGGGAGTGCATTAGTAGGGGAAACAAGCTGAGAATATCCTCCACAAAGGTGTGAATTCTTCCGATTGATACCTTTTTTTATTACCTTCCAAAAGGGAAAGACTAGCAGCTTATGCCTGCTGTGGAAGACATATGATCGTCCCTGAAAGTAACGGCTACTTTCATCGAAATTTATAACGACATTTTTATTGTGTTCTGAATGAAAATATCACGGATTCCTGAGGTACGTTGGTCGTCATAATCTTCTTTATTCACTTGAAGAGATTATGTGAAGAAATCTTATCAAAGCTCTGCGCTTGCTGTGATCCCTGCACGTTTGTGAATCGGGGCATTAGTTTCATTCCAGAGCCATTCAGGAACTCATAACGCACATCTGTTTGACGTCAGCATTGTGTCTGGCTTCAGCTCGCAGTCCTTTCAAGTCTGATTCTAACACAACAAGGCCTCTCTTGTCAATAGAAACCCAAAGGAAGCAGTATCGAGTTCCCCCATGGTGTCTTGTCTTTTTATTTTTTGATTTCGTAATTTTCTTCTCCATCCGCCAGGCCTGTGCTATAATGGACCATTGCTGGTTGTTCTGAATACAGGGCATTCTCAGTCCTAGGCTGGAAGCCTGGGTTCTGGGAGATCTTCCATTCCTTCAGCTACGTTTGATTTTACTCCATTTTGGAGAGCAATCACACCAGCTGATCCTCAGGCACAAACTGGATTATTTTTTAACTACCTGCATCAGTTCACAGTTGTCAAACTGTTTGAACTATATTTAAACTCTGTATTTTTATGTATTTATTAATTGGAATATATAGCACATTCGGTTGAATAGCACGGAGTGTTTAAAGAAAGAATAAGATTCCATTGCCGAAAAAAAGGAGCTAGGTTTTTCAAGATAGTAAGGTATTACTATAAACAAATAATAAAAGCAATTGTGAAATATTTATAACAATTTAAACAACATTAAAAACTATTCTAGAAAAAATGAATCTTAAAACTAAAACAGACATAGTTGTACAAAGAAGGATTGTTGCAGAGCCTAGAAACTGTGACTGAAAAAGTATACTCTGTCTTCGTCTCCAAAATAGACTCGAAGACAACAAACTGTGGTTTATATATGGCATATATCTGATGATGAAAGGGGACGATCGGTTTGGTGAGGTGACAGAAGCTCAGTATATGTATTCTGGTCCTAAGTCATGCAGAGCTTTCTAAGTAATTAGCAGCATTTCAGAATCAACCCTGAATTTAATTAGTAGCCAGTGCAAGGAAGCTAAAATTGGGGTTATATGAGATCTCCTATTTATCCTAATTAAGAGCTTGGCAGCTGAATTTTATACCGCTTGGAGCACGGCCATATCTTGAAGGCTTAAATAAGTATATAGAGAATTGCAGTTGCCTAAATGTGATGATCCAAATTAATGCATTTTTTTCTGTAATGTCAAATTTTCTGAATATTTTTTAATAGGTGAAGCATATTTGAACTGACTTATTTTTATCTGGATTGAGACTGAGTCTGACAAGAAATCTTGTCAGTAGTATGTGATTTAATGATGCAAAGACAAAAATGGTTTCATTTTTAGGTACAACAGGGTGCTGAACATCAAAGTAATACTGATCGAAATAATAAGACGATCGAATGCAAATTACATCACTTTTCATCACTATTTAAGGTCTATTCAAGACTATTTAAGGTCAAACCAAGAGTAAGGGCAGGACCAAACCATACAATGACCTTAAAATATGACAAAATAAATAGTTCTTCTGTCATATTTTGATTCAAGACAGGGTACAAATTCAGAAAAGTCTGAGGTAAATCCATTATTCTGGGTTTTTTTTTTTTGAGGGGGGTGGGGGTGGGTAACAAGCACTTCAAAAGATCAGGAATCTTATACAGAGAGAGACATGCATTTCAATGAAGGCCTGTGAATTATGACCATGCTGCCACCACCACCACTTTCTGTAGGCTCGCTAATAATTTATATTCTGGAGGACACGCTTCAATAATGCACTACAGCCGTTTTTCTTTAGCCAAGATTCTGTAAGTAATAAAAAAAAAAAAAAAAGTCAAGGTTAAAACTTTCGATAAAGTCGTTTCAGAATGAAGGTTTTGTTTGACAGAGCTCTGACGTTATATGAACTGAAAGCGCCATGATCAAAAGCTAGGGCTACAGTTGCACAGCAGTTTATAGCAATAACATTGTACAGATATACTCCAGCCGGGGTTATGTTACACCCTCAATATAATGAAACAACTGACTGCATTTCGTGGACAGCAGAAGATGTAGCCTCTCGCTGTCAGAGCCCCCTTTTGAGTGCTGTGCAGACAGGTTTAAAGGCTTCTTGGATTTTAGAGGATTTTATTGGGGGGCTAATTCCGCTTGTTTTCAGTATCTCTGGCAAATGATCTAGACCTTTTTCCCGAGTCAGTCTCAATTATTTACTTGCGCAAGTCCCCTGTTCCAAGATCAGTCCAATGAATGCTGGAACCGGGGCACATTATGTGTCAGTTTGTGCAGCAAGTCTGAGCGAGCCAATATCTGCTTCTGGATTTTTTTTTAGTACAAAACAGGTTTGCGCTGTCTCCTCAGAGTAGGAAAGAATCAATGAAAACCTAATATGAGGGCGTAACCAGCTCTTTAGGTAAGACATACAGTAGTTAAGCTCAAATATCTGAGAGCAGCAAAGTTCTGCTGAATGAAGATCACACCGTCCACAGCGAAACGATCTTCAATGCATTGAAGCGCCGATTCCATGACATTGAGTTATGATTTTGTTGAGTTCATCCATCCATCCATCCTTAAACTCTGCGCTCAGGGGTTGACGTATCGAATCTCGGAGACTCTAGCAGACCTCCGCAGACGCTCTGAAACCTGTCAGTTCACAACGAACACGTTTTTCTGAACACGTTCCAAAAGCCATATCCTGGCTTGGCTTTTTGATGTGAACTAGCCTTACCCATTCTAAGAAGAGTATAGGCTTAGATTGTATTTGTCTCTAGCCAGTTCCACTGTACTTAATTTGGAGAATACTAACAATTCTGAAAAATGTTACTGTGCATAGATGTTCTGTGCATGAAAAATATTAACCAGAAGTTCTGAATGTTTTATGAGACACAAATTACAATAAACAATAGTGTGGTTTTGGAAAACCAAATTTTCTGCTTCAGAAAGGCTATAGGAAATGTACATGATAATAATGATACTGTGGACTTCATTTGCATCATTTCATTTCTTTTGTGGTAGTATTACTGAAAGGTTACTGTCAGTTCTGTTAATATGTGCATCTTCTAGATTATTTGAGGGTTTTTGAGATATTAAAAAAAATGACAAACATGTGAGGAAATCCTAATCCGCAGCCTGGAATGACAGGCCCCAGCGAGGTCAGTGCAGAAATGGCCACATTAAAGATTAGTGACTCTAACAACTTCCTAGGCTGTTATCAGTCCATGACATGGAGAAGGATGGCTCCATTACAAACGTACAGTCTACCTCAGTACTGCCTCAATTTGGTGTAAAGAAACTCACCCTGCTGGCTCGTAATATTTAAGTGTAGTGTCCGTCAGTTTTTTCAATGTGTTTTTGTGGTAGCATCAGTATTTTTCCCATCCGTTCTGTGAGTGCTGCTCTGCCTCAAGGCCTTCGGGCAGGTGAAAGACCCAGTGCTTTGGGCTGCCTGAAAGAGGTGGTGGAACAGAATGGACTCCTGATGGGTGTTGATGGTACACATTTACCCCCCCTCGTTTCTCATTGTTTTGCCTCCATACCTGCCCATTCACCTGTCATCTGTGTGTTCACCTGTCCACCTGAGCATGTGTGTGTTACCGTGTCTGTCTGACCATCTGTTTGTTCACCTGTACATCTGAGCATCTGTCCATTTTTTTTCACCTGTGCACTTGTCTGCGTGTGTCCACCCATTGTTCTCTTCATCCCCTCAACCTCCTCATTCCTTCTGTTCGTCTCTCTATCTGCTCACCTGTCCACCTGTCCAGCTGTTGTTCTGCGTAGCTGTTCTTCGTCTGATTTTATTTTGCCTGGTGGTAAGTCTGCTGAGCTGGGATCCTACGGTGTTCAGTGACTTTCGTGTCTTTGCAAGCTCAGACTGAAAGCTGTCTAACTGTATTACACTTGTTTTGCCATGCAAAATTTGCTCAGCAGTTGTTTGCAAAAAAAAAAAAACAACGGAAACAAAAAACTCCTTAGATATGCATCCTGCAGTTTGTTAGAAGAAGGTACGTGTTTGTGTGCTTTGGCATGAGGCCACAAACGACTGGGAAAGAACACGAGCGCGAAGCAGGAATCGAGTTAAATAAATATTTTGGAGGAAAGATGAAGTGTCTGTAACTTGGTGCTTTGTGAAAATAGAAATGTCTGGAAAACACACACTTCTGAAAGATTTTTATATCAAAGGCTGCGAAGACAAAAGAGGCGAGACCACTTGGTAGGAGGGAACTGCACAAGTCTGATTTCCTTCTGATGGGCTGACAGTCTGCGCCAGCATTTTTACTCCAGCGAATTTACTTTCTCACTCTTCCTGGAGGTCCCGCTCACTCAGTTTACAGTGTTTGCGTTTGTCCCTCACAGAATTATGAAGGTCGTTAAAGGACTCTTTATCATGGCCAGTTGGCTCTGCTAAGATTTACGATGTGAACAGCGTTCTGCGTCTGCTGCGTTCGAATAAGTTGGAATCTGCTGCTTCGTGATTTGACGCTTGTGACTCAAACGGATGGACTGAATGGATTCTCATACAGTATCTCCCACCCTCAGGTCACATGCGCAGCCTCCTGTTCATATCAACACATTTGTGGTGTGAAATAAAAGTACACATTCCTGACATTCTCCAACCTCTAAATCAAATCCAGACAGCTTCTCTTGTGGATTTGGAAGTCCGGACCTTTTGCAGTTTTCTCAGCCCCGTTTAGCACAGATGTTATCATTGGTTTCGGTGGACAAAGAAAAGTATGGTCATTATATGTGTACTACACTACCTCCCAATGACATTGATGTTCTTTAAAAGCACTGTGAATTCTATGCTGGAATGTACTGTGGGAAAGGCATTGAGCAGAATTAAGTCAAAATAGTTGTGGACTTTGGAGATTCTGGTCCCCCATGGTCTTGCAGGATATTCGTGGTTTGAAGTGTCAAATACAGTCATTAGACTGGAACCACAGACTCTGTTCAATCATGGCCTCTCCTTTCATTTTTAATTCATAGAGCGGTATTGACATCATTTGTGTGTCAGTTGCAGACAAGTCTTGTTAGCGTTCAGCTGAGCTTGTTTCGGAAGACTGAACCCGGTAACTGAAACAAAATGATTCATTGCATTAGAAAAAAGGATTTTCAAAGCCAAAGTCATTTTAATGCTGTAGGTTTATCACTCAGGGATTATAGCACAGTTATTTCAGAAAAAGAGAACAGCCTGCTTTTTTGTGCTCATCTTCAGAAAGTCAATAAAGTTAAACTTTTTAAAAGTAATTTGTACAATTTTTTGGGTTTTGGTTAAGCTTTGCACTCACATAAACTATCTTTAGTGAGTGTCAGATTTTAAAGAAGGGTTGATGCGGTCATTTAAGTTGAGCGATTTCATCTCCTGAGGAATTGAATAATATGTTCTTATCTGAAGTGGGTAGATGAATACTCTTTGAATCTTACAAGCTCATATTACACACTTAGTTGGAATGTACTGAGAAGATAGTGGCATCTCCTATTGACTTTGATTAGATCAAACATTCAAACACTCCACAAGTATTTCATGATGATATTTTGGAGCATCCTTAGATGAATGCGATTTCAGATCTTTTTTTGTGATAAAAATGTACTTGCTAAAATGTGGTTTTATGTCAGAGGTAATTTTATCTTCAGGTCTCAGTGTGATTCCATGAGTGGAGACTGATTCTTCCTCTAGGGGGCAGTGTGGCACCAGTCCCGACTGAACACTCCCTCCTTCTCTCCCTCTCTCTCTCTCTGTTTCTCTCTCCCTCTCTCTTTCTGTCTCCCCCTCTCCTCTATACAGGAACGAGATGCCTATCTGCCATTAGCAGAGAGCGCCAGCACGATGTACTTCGTTATAACTGACCTCTCCAAAATTAATAACATGTATTGCTTCAGTCTGGCGGCGTTCCTTCGCATCTTTCAGAGGGCTCTGCAGAGCAAGAAGGTAAGACTGCAGGAGATCTGCCCCAGGGAGGGGGGCACTACTGCTTCTCACAGCTGGGTGGGGGGGCTGGTTGATCATCCTACACCAGGCCGCACCCCTCCTCTCCTCTTTGATTTTGGGGAGGAGAGGAGAGTGTAGCAGTTAGCCGATATGTCTTTAATGGGAATGCACCAGATCATGCATCATTCATACAAGTGCCCAGTTGCCCCGGAACGTGGCTCTGCTAGGGCGGCCACAGTACAGCAGAGGGCTCATTTTCCCACAAGTGATTTGTGTCCCCCACCTCCATCAGTATAGTCTATTCCCCAGTGTTTTTGATGAACTTGGCAGTCCACTGAGAGGATGGGGGTGGGGGTGGCGTTCTGGGGAGTTGTCAGCCCTTGTGGTTGATATTTTAATTTAAGGGTAATGAGGGGCCCCTGCTGTGGTCCATGGTTGGGGGGAGGGGGGAGGGGCGGGGGGGCCTTTTGAAGTGCTGATCACATCACATGACGAGCCTCGCCTCCGTGACGGGCTCAGCTGATGGCAGCGCGCGCGGATGGAGCGCATGGAGCCGATCCCGCCGCAGATCCCTGCGCAGATTATTGGGGATTTGTTGGGCTTACGGTCTTACTGGTGCTGCGACTGCGGCTCTCCTGGATCACGCCGCCGCCTGGTGGGGAGGGAGCAGAGTCTTGGGATTTCGCTTGATCCCAGGCCCGCGCCGCCCACATCGAGGCCCAGACAGAGGGGGTTAGCAGCGTGCTTCAGTGCAGACTGTGCAGGGCCCAGCCAGGCAAGGGACTGACCTGAATCACCCCAGCATGCAGCCCCATCCCCACATGTGTGACCATGTCTCTGATGTCTGGCTGATTTCTGTGGCTGCTTCCCATCCCTCATCCACAGCCACCCAGGCAGCAGGGCCTTGCCCACCCCGCTCTCCCCCTCTCCAGGAGGGGCAGGACACAGGTGGAGAGTGCAGCTCTGGGGGTTGGAAGGCTGAACAGCAGCTATACTAAGCTTCTCGTACTCTGCCCCCCCTCCGGAAACCCAGATCAGGCCCACAAACAGTGCCAAATCTGTGTATGTACTGCAGAGCCCAACACACGTTTTACTGTTCCTGAGATGAGCCCTACACACATTTTACTGTTCCCGAGATGAGCCCAAAAATGTTTTACTGTTCCTGAGATGGGCCCAACACATGGTTTACTGTTCCTAAGATGAGCCCAACACACGTTTTACTGTTCCTGAGATGAGCCCAACACATGGTTTACTGTTCCTGAGATGAGCCCAACACACATTTTTTACTGTTCCTGAGATGAGCTCAACATACGGTTTACTGTTCCTGAGATGAGCTCAACATACAGTTTACTGTTCCTGAGATGAGCCCAACACACATTTTTTACTGTTCCTGAGATGAGCTCAACATACGGTTTACTGTTCCTGAGATGAGCTCAACATACGGTTTACTGTTCCTGAGATGAGCTCAGCATATGGTTTATGGCTCATGATGGTGAGCTGTGTTGGATTTCTTTTTCACACGCCCACTGGGTCTCACAGAATGATGTTTCGTATAATTTCCCATTTGTGATATGTACGTATTCCTCTTTGGTATATCTATATTCCTCTTTTTTTAATCTCTACTATTGTTCCGTAAAGTGTGCTTGCAGTAATTAAATGAAACAGGCCACAACCCCCGTTCTCCTCTTGCTTGATGCCTGCATTCTTAACACTCAGCAACATTTTAACACCATGGCAGCCAACGCAGGAAAATTTCAAGTAGAAGAGTTCATTTTAAACAGGTCTCTCCATTTCCCCACCATGCTTAAGAAAGGCGGTGGAACCATGTGTACATGTTCACTGAGCTTTCATATGCTAATGTCCCTTTGAAACGCGCTCCCAATTACCGGCTCCCGGTTTACGTTACGCAAGAACGCGTTGCGACATCGAGTTCCTCGATGTGTGGAGCGGAGCTTTCTCGTAAAGGCGAAGGGAAAATTGGCAGAGCCGCCGTGTGCAGAGGAGTGTGGGAACGGGGCCATGTTAGTGCAGGTGCCTGTGCTTAGGCCCCCCCCCCCCCGCACTGATTCTCCTGCCTGTGGCCCTGCTGGAGCTGCTATTTGGCATTCCGCCTCTGGCCCTGACAGACACCTCGCGATTACAGCAGAGAGTGAGCAGGTAGAGACGAGCAATGCGGTAGCTGCAGGCAGTGGAGGTGCTGGACGGAGATCTGTAATGGGGAGACGCTGGGTGGTTATGGTTGTGTGGCAGTAGTTTGTGTCTGGAGGCATGGCCGAGGGCCCTCCCTCATGGAGATAAGGTGGATGTCCTCCATCCTGAAGCCCCACTGTGGTGCATAGTGGTATGGTAGAGGAGCTCAGTGGCAGAGATCGGGTGGAGGTATTAGGCCTGTCCATTCATATAAGATAAGATAATCAATTCGGCACATCCATTCATGATATGTACTCTGCGCGCATGAGCAAACGTGGTCCCCTTAAAACCTCCGCTGAGCCGCACACAACGTGATATAACTAGCTTTTTACAGACGACGTTATGAAATGAACCCAAAGCCTTGGCCCAGCCTCGGCAACCCCGACCCCCAGAGAGATACTGCTGATATTTTATCTGCAGAGGCTACTTCAGTGGCTCATGTATCAGTGGCTTTTCATCTGGTGGTAAAAAAAGTGGAAGTAATGTTTTTTGGTTTCAGGGAACCACTTGTTCAGTGAGTAAGTGGGCAATTTAGGGAATTGGCCACTCAAGGGAGATGCTTCCCTTTCTAGGGCTGCTTAGTTGCGGTCAAATGCGGTGAATTGTTCCCAGTTATTAGCGGTGAGAAGGGATGAAAAATGAGGTCTCAAGTTACCAAAAATTGGCGGTCGTACCACATCACCTGTAACTCACTGAGTTGAACCAATCATGCAGTATTGTTGTCATCAGATAAACAGTTTGATTGGTTCGATCAAGTGAGTGATTGATGGCTAATTGTAACTCCACCCATTTTTGGTGTCTTGATGCTCCTTCACCCATCACAAGTATTCAGTTTAAGGTTGATGGTATTTTTATTTAATCTTCCAGCCAGGAAAAGAGAGAGAGAAAATAAGATATGACTTTTAACTCCTCGGTGAGAGCCCTCCTGGCTTACTGTCTCGGTAGAATAATTCACCCCTGGTCTGCTGGAAAGCAGGAAGCCAAACCCCCTGATGGGACATCATGGGAGGTGTTCAGTCTGAGGTGATTTTCCCTCCATTTTATCCCCAGAAGAAATCCTTTCCCTGGCTTGTATTAACCCAGCGCTGTTCCTGCAGGAGTCTGAGGGAACGGAGGCGCGGATCATCTCTCTGGAGGCCTGTCTGAAGACCATGGTGTACGAGTACGTCTGTCGCTCCCTCTTCAAGGTAAGCCCTGCCTCTCCCAGTCCGGCCTGGCCCGGCCCGACCCGACCCACTGAACTCCGCCAGCCTACCGTCTCGCCGAGGACACCTTCAGGTCTTCGACAATGAGATTACCTCATGTCTAGCAGGCTGCAGACAGGGATACCCACGCAGTCATTACCCGCGTTAATGATCGCGATGCAAAAAGGTGCAGCGCTAGCCGTTTCGTTGTATTGAAATAATAGCCCGGTAGGAGATATTGTGAGGGGGAAATGAGTTTTCTCGTCTGCTCAATGGCAGCACATGATATCTCATTAGACAGACTGAAAGGGGAGGATGTGTCGCCGTTGTATTTGACGCGCCGCTCTAAGGCTATCGAATGGCTTTGACCCTTTGATGGATCACTTTTACTGTATTTTCGCCTCGGCCAGTATCAGTGAAGTCCAGGTGTCTGGACGTCTGGATGGGGCTCACGGCTATTATCTCCCCTTTTGTTTTTTTGTTGTTTTTTTTTTTTTTCTTGCTTTGATTTTATCGTAAATTTGTTGTTTGTTTTTCTGTATCCGGACCGCTGCATCTGTTCAGACTGTGAAACCGACGTCTCCGAACAACAGTGTAAAATCCCGCATGGACCCGGTCCAGGTTGGAGACAAGCCTGTGCCAGCGTAGTCTTGAGTGGAAAAAACCGCATCATCCGTCTGATGGGATAAAGGAAGAAAGACAAATGACGTGACTGAAATATTCTCTTTGTGCCTTTCAAACGGATTAGGGACACTCTTCGGCAGTCTGTTCCTAGAAACAAAGTCTAGAGATCCGTTCCAATGCAGTATCGTAAAAAAACACATAAAATAAGAAAGCGAAGGAGCTCCTCACAGTAGTAAATTAATAGCAGCACAGTTGTAGAAGCTGGTGTTTCTCCATGGGTTCACTGTGCGTTGAGGAGACTGCACTTCTGAGTGACAGACTAAAAGGCACTTTTTGATCGGAACAAGGAGTTTGGGAGCGCGGATGCTCTCGTTTTCCTCCTCTGGTTCTCGGCTCGGCGTTGCCGGGCGCCGAGGCTTTTCACACCAGGGGAAACGCGCTTGTCTCTCAGAAGATGGGCAAATCCAGACTCGCGCGGTGCGAAGAGCGTGAATCTGCTCTCTGTCTCTGCGAAGTCTTTGACTATTTGTGGAGCCGCACTTTAGGAAAGGGAGAGGGCCTTTTAAGATGGCACACTTTTCACCCCTATTTGTTACTCATGTTTTCCTCCAGCTAGCTCTTTGACTTTGAGTTACATTCGTTCTTAACAGACACACTTATCCAGGGGCGACTTACAAATCGGTTTTAGATCTTGCAGGTGCCGGTAGCTTCTTTTATACAGCAGGCCTCCATTATACTGGAGCTGAGCACTTTGCTCAGTTCACGCCCAGAGCCGTCAGGTCTGGAGTCCAGCGCTGAAAACACCCCTCTCTGCTCCACATGTATGCTTCAACGCTCTGATGCCAAATCATTACAGAGAGGGAGAGATATCAAACAGACAGCGAGATGTGCCTTCAGAGATCATTCAGCTAAGCTTCTGTGCACAGTGTGACTCGAGTGATAGTGATGTGCCTGTGAGATTGAGGTTTAGAGGTGTGTGTGTGTGTGTGTGTATGCGTGTTTGTGTGCACGTGTATGTGTGTGTGTGTGAGGTCTGGAAGTGTGTGTGTGTGTTTGCGGTTTTTCCATCAGTTATATTTGAGTATTCGGTGAATGCATGTTACAATCAGTAGTGCACGTGTGTGTGTGCAGTGGATGTTTATGTGCATGCGTACATATGTTGTCATTCCGTGTGTATTGATTGTAAATATATGTGTGTATGTGTGTGTGTGAGATGCCTGCTCCAGGTGGAAGTGGAGATTACGGCACTGTTGTGGGCCTGCCCTCAGCTCCTCTCTCTGTCAGCGTGTTGGTGCTGGTTCTCTCTGCCCCAGCCAGCGTGCCAGAGCAGCGCAGTGCAGGGCAGACCAATCTCACCCAGCCTCTGCACTCATTATAATCAATATCAGGCTGACGAATGAGGCAGGGCTCTGTGAGCAGCAGCCTCTCTCTCTCTCTTTCTCCCTCTCTCTGTCTCTCTCTCTGTCCCTCTATTTCTCTCACTCTTTTTCTGTCTCTCTCTTTCTGCCTCTCTCTCTCTCTCTCTCTCTCTCTCTCTCTCTTTCAGGAACGCGGCCCTGGTTTACCTGAGGACTCTGTCTGACTGTCTGTTTGTTTAGCTCCTTTTGAAACGGTGCCATGGCTAAGTGCCGTTTGAAGAATTTCTTCATAAACCCCGGCTGAATGCAATAAATTATGCATTCTTCATCTGTTTCAATGTGTCTCTCCTCTCTTATCTACGGGCGGCTTCAGCAGTCAGACATCTGCGAGTTGTGTTCCGAGCCTTTTAGCGGAGCCATAATAGCAGATCCAGTAAAGAGCGATTGTTGTGTTAGATTGGATTCGGGACACTGTCCGTCTGAGACGCAGGTTTGAACATCTGTCTCTTGAGCACACACACACACACACAAACACACACACACACACAGAAACACACTTGAACGAGTCCCAGATGCCCACATTGTGGAGGCTGGGGTCTAGCTCTTCTACCGCAGGGCAGAAGCCATGGTGACAGTCTCATCATATTCACTCCGAGCTCTCTTACATAACTCCCAGCAGACATTCCGCTTGCCTGAAAATATAGATTACATCTCAGTAGCTATAAACAGCATGGGTGGGTGGGTAGGGAGGGGGGGGGTGGGGGGGGTTGGGGAGTGGGGTAGGGGCAGAGGAAAGAAAAACATTGACTTTTATTTATTTCTTCTTCTTCTCTGTAGCTCTGAGTGTCTTGCTCTGTGGTAATGGGTGCATAATCCAGAGGCCTCACCCTGACCATGCGGGGAGAGAGAGCGTGCAGACGGTCGCGAGGGATTTGCTCGCCCTCTGCCGAGCTTGTACGAGGGGCCATGACTCATCCCTGCTGTTTTTGTAGCCTTTTTTTTCTTGTGTGGGGCGGGGATGGGGGGTTGGGGGTGTTTCTGGGCATCGTCCTAAATTAGTAACAGCTTAAATATAGCCGAACTCTGCCCTCTTTATTGTGGCAACCGCTAAAAGTGTTTGCACTACTCTGAGCCGTCTGAAAAGGCCTCCGGCTAAGGGCCGTGGCGGTAGATGTTTCTGGAATACAGAGATGGTGATTATATATGGCCGATATTTTTCCAGAACAAACATGGATAATATTGCTATATAGAGGGGGGCATTGATACAGCTGCTGCACTGGCTTCTTATCCTCATGGGACATGATGCCATTGTGATGTCACAATGCCTCGCGTTGCCCGCGGCAGCCTTTAATCCTCCCTCCATGCTCTCGTGGCCCTCATCCTCTGGGGTCCATGGCAACACTGGTTTCTTTTCTTTTTTGCCTTGGTGAAACATAGAGAAACATAAAGCTCAGCGTCGACATTTCGAGACACAGAACCCGCTGCAGGCCAAGCGTTAACACACAGGGGAATGCGTCACCTTGTGGAGCCGTGATACTATGATTGTATTTTTTTTTTTTTTTTTATTTAAAAAAACGGAGTGGAAGAATCTGTTCATTTCAGAGAGCACGCTCCTTTCCCTGTTAAACTCACTGACCTTTTCCAGGCCGAGGCAGGCATCATATTTTATCGAGCGTTCCCTCGGGTGGTCCGGAGCTTTAGAGGATAAGGCAGTGCGTGGACTCCAGCAGTACAGGTTCTGCCCAGCCCGTAAATCAGAGGACTGCAACCGGACTGTATCGCCAGGATAGAGTAGGAAGACCCGAGTTTGCGTTCCCGTGATTAATGATTTGGTTCACAGATATCAGTCAGGCGGCAGACCGCTCACTACACATAGGGGTTAGACGGAGAGATCTCAGGGCAGTCGCGTGGACCGTGACTAGGACCTCAGTGATGATCTCGTGGTGGTGCCCCAAGCTTGTCACAGCAATGCAGCGAATCTCAGGAAACTCATTAGCCTTGAGCGTTGGGTTTTTTGGCCGACTGTCGTCGCGTATGGTGCGCATTTCTCAGCTTTGAGTTTCCTGCACAGCCGATCTTGTGGTGGATGTGGTGTGCGTCAATGTGGCCAGGAAGTGTGGAAGCGTAAACAGCCTGCTGTTTTGAATCTCACGGTGTCACCGTGGGAAACGGCAAGCGGCGGTCTGTGTGGTTTTGAGGTTCGGCCGATCATGTTTTTTTTTTGTGGTCAGCGGTCATGAGGGGGAGGGGTTTGTTACCATGGCGGCGAGCAGTGCAGTGATGGAGGCGGCGACCTTGCCAGGTGTTGGAGGCTGAGGTGTCAGGGAGACTGACAGCTCTGTTAACAGATAACAATCAGCCTCCATCCCACAGGGAGGGGCGGACGGGCCAGAGAGGGAGGCGGGGTGAAAACGGGAGGAAAGAGAGGGATGATAAGACAGGGTGGAGGAGAAGAGAGGACAAAGGAGGGAGGAGGAGGAGGAGGAGGGAATGGGAAACAGGGAGAGGTGGAGGAGGAAGACGCAGCGGTGTCCAAAGGCCCACAGTTCTCCTCTCTCGCGGTAATAACATCGAGCTAACAGCTTGCACAGGCACGATGTCCATCTGTTCCTTCCTACCGAATCCTCCTTCCTCCGCAGGGTTTATGTGTTTTAGCTGTAATGGCAAATTCTGAGCGAAGGATCCGTTTTAAAAGTGCAGCCACAGTGTTTTTCCCCACCAGAATGAGCGGCGCTCGTGGGGCGGCTCGCCGTCAGTTTAGCAGTGTGTAAAACTCGTTCCGACTCTCTCTTTGTCTTTGTTCATCAACACCATGCGGTCCTGCCTGCGCTTTGTAATGGCTCTGATGCAGCCCTGATTCTGCTCCCTAACGGCCCTGATGGTACCCAGGTTGTGCATTGCAGTGCTGACTATGTGTTGTAATATCTCAGCGCAGGTCTTACTTTGCTTAGTTATGGCTCTGAAGCAGCCCTGATTGTGCTGTTTTGGCTCTGATGCAGCTCTAGTTATGCTCCGTTTTGGCTCTGATGCAGCATTAGTTGTGCTCTATAATAGCTCTGATGCAGCCTTAGTTGTGCTCTTTAATGGCTCTGATGCAGTCTTAGTTGTGCTCTTTAATGGCTCTGATGCACCCTTAGTTGTGCTCTGTAATGGCTCTGATGCACCCTTAGTTGTGCTCTGTAATGGCTCTGATGCAGCTCTAGTTGTGCTCTGTAATGGCTCTGATATATGTACGTATATATATGTATGTATGTATGTATGTATATGTACATACATAAACTGGAAAATATGGTGTAACATGGCAAAAAGGTCATGTATCAGCATACAGTAATATCCATATGTCAGCATACAGCAATATTAATTGACATAATGTAACACATGTAACATTAAAAAGGTATTGTGATCTTGAAATTAATTTCCTAACGAGTGTGGTGTTTTATGAGCTTCAGTAATAGATATCTTTTTTTTGACACGCTCTCAGATGTGTTTAAAAGATAGAAAGGGTGGCATGTCTGCCAGCAGGGTGACCCTGCAGCCCGTGAGTCACACGGCGGGAGTGGTGTCACACATCTCCGTGGCTACAGCCAAGCTGTACGAGGACGTAACCCGCTTTCACGCGGTTCATTAGCCGATTGACGCGCTCATCCTGAAGTTTCCTGTAGCTTTACAGTGCAGGCCAGGGCGGGACAAGCACAGCATACAGAGAGGACATAAGATCCCACAGAGCAACCCACCGGCCAATCACATTCCTGCTTCCTATCCCTTGTCTTCAGAAGAGCTGTGCCCTTTTTCCACCTTTTCGCTTGAGTCTTAAATCTTTTTGCAAAGAAAAATGTACTCTATTTTTAGGGCTAACTGACTTTAGTAAGAAAAATAAGTGTGTCTTTCTAAAACGGGAACATTTTTGTGAGAGCCATTGTTACTTCCTTTCATAGCTCTCCTCCTGGGATTGAGAAAAGGATAAAAGGGCACTCTTTGAAGAGCCTTATTCAGAAGTTTCCTTTTGTCCGCTTGTCTGTTTGCCACTACAGAGGAGGAAGGGTGGATGCTTATGATTTGAGTGTGTGTGTGTGTATGTGTGTGCTTGTGGGTACCTGTGTGTGCATATGTGTCTGTGTGTATGTGCACACGTGCATACCTGTGTGTGCATGTGTGTGTGTGCATATGTGTGGGTACATATGTGTGGGTGCGTGTGTGGGTACCTTTTTTTGTGTATGTGTGTGCAGTGTGTGTGTGTGTGTGTGTGTGTGTGTGTGTGTGTGTGTCTGTGTGTGTGTGTGTGTGTGTGTGTGTGTGTGTGTGTGTGTGTGTGTGTGTGTGTGTGTGCATGTATACATGCGTGGGTACTTGTGTGTGCATGTCTGTGTGTGTGTGTATGTGTGTGTGTGTGTGTGTGTGTGCATGTATACATGCGTGGGTACTTGTGTGTGCATGTCTGTGTGTGTGTGTATGTGTGTGTGTGCATGTATACATGCGTGGGTACATGTGTGTGCATGTCTGTGTATGTGTGTGTGCGTTTAATCATTCATCTGGCCGGCTGCAGCCTGTGCGCTGCGCCACGATCATGCCGAGCTCCTCCAGCGCCTCACGAGTCTGTTTGTCTCCATAAGAACAACAAGCAGATGCTTTCACTCTCCCCCAGAATGCAGATGAGTATCTCCTCAGACTGACGGGAAGGGAAAGGAGCGTAGAGGGAGAGAGAGAGGGGGGGAGCGGGAAAGGGAAAAGGAGAGGGAGAGACAGTTTGTCCTAACCTTTCACGGCTCCGACACAGAGCTGTCATTCACCCAGGCCGTTCCAAGGTCTCCAGTCTCCCAAGGCCCCTGTTATCTCCTCTCTCCGCGCGCCTCCTTCACACGGAGCCTTCCACAAACACTCTGTTGTTCCCGTTCAGCTACGCACACACAGCGCTGAGAGCAACGTCTCGCACACACAACGCTGCTCCCAGTCACACTTCAGTCTCCGCGGCTTCCTGGGAATTCACGCCGCAGGCAGATAGCTGGGATCCGTGCGTTTCGCGAAGGTCTGCCTTTCCTCTTGTTGGAAAACGGCCAGCTGCTTTGTTGGAGGTAAATGGTGCGGCTTTGTTTGGAGGTTGTTGAACCTTTTCATCAACTCCGACTGATGACTTGCGTCCTGCTACAAATCTGTGAGGGGAATGACAAACCTACGGACCAGGCCCTTTGTCAGCACCGATGCTCGTTTATATCAGAACTTGGCACCAGTGGCCATGTTGAAGCATCTGTTCCTAAGCTCAGGAACAAATGTGAGTCGTCAAAATGTTTAAGAAGATGTACTTAAGAGGCACCCGTCTGTACTGTAGAAACTACCCGCCACAAAATTGCTGGAAATTGCAGTGCATCTCAAAAATAAACACAAATGAGTAGAAGTGGGAAAGCGAACACAGGTCGGTCACAGAACTTTCACCGTAGTCCAGTCACTAGGGCATTGTAAACGTGTCGTATTACTTACCTGATTAAACATTTCCTGGATAATGCATGTAGTTTACATGGACTCCTGCAGGGGATGTTTTGCTTGACATGCATTGCCATGAACATACCAGGTAACAGACTCTCATGAGGGGGTTGGTGAACACCCTGGACCTATCCAATCAATCACTCAGGCCAACTTTGTTTTTTATTTCCTCCCAGAATCACCCTCCTGTGTGTTTTTAAACACCTCTTCTCGGCAGTAAAGGGGCACATTTTTCCTTCCTCCCGAGCCTCATGGCCGCCGTGTGTCTTATCCGCCGGGTCCTGTGGCCCTTGTCAGGACCCAGGGGCTGCCTTGCCGCAGTGCCTGTTTGGAATGCAGGCCCCTGTCTCCCAGATTAGCCATTCCCACTAATCCCTCTCCACTTCGCTCGCCTTCTTTCAAGTGTCGGCCCGATAGGCTGGCCTATTTCTTTTCCCTCCTCTCAGCAGTTTTGCTTCTGCTGCCCATCCCACCCTGTCCCAGCCCCAGCCCCTATCTGCCTGCTCAACACCCGCAAAGTCACTTTCAGACTCCTGCCCACAAATTACCCACAAAGACCGGGAAAATTCCACATCTCCCATCCCCCCTTTTCTTCCCTCAAAAGTGAGTTTTATTTGTCCAGGACAGTTTCTTTATTTTCGCTTGAAGGATCAGGATGTCTTTCCAGCACCATGATATGAATTTTGCCACGTCAAATTATTTAGCAACAGACAGATGAAAAGATGTGAGAACGAAAAAGGGTGTTTTTGAATGTTTCGGTTAAATTAGCCAGATTTAATGTGTGGGTTTAACACTTAGCGCCACTTTGTGAAAGTATTCTGGGGAGAAATGTGGCAAATCTCGATCACAGAAGTGTAACTAGGGTTGAGATCAAATGCGTCTGAGTTTGTGTGATCCTCAGTGATAAACTGGCTCTCGGAAATAGAGACGTTTGTACCAGTCTATGTTTTACGCGGTTCATGATACAGCATACAGTTGCAAGAAAAAGTTTGTGAATTACCAGGTTTTCTGGATTTATTACTGAATATGTTCAATGAAGGAAAGGAAAAGACATGAAAAGATCAGACCACGTTTTATGAGTAATCAATGCAGACATGCTGGCAATTCCAAAGGGTTCACAAACTTTTTCTTGCAGCTGTATACTGTTACACACACATGTACATGGCTTTGCTTTGTGTTGTTTAGGGTCTATGCAGTAGTTCAGTAGCATTCAGCCTCTCTTATCTGGAGAACCTTGTGTTTTTTCTGGAGGTTTGTATCATAAACATAAGTCAGTGCTTGGGTCACAGGTGTGTGAGAGCAGGGCTCTCAGTGATTTTCAAACAGCGGGCATAGCTGTGCATCTGCACCATGCAGACCTCCACGCAGCGGTCTCCCGCGCGGAGGCTCTCCATCACAGCGATTGGCTCGTTTTGCACGAGCGTCCCAGAGAGGGCGACCCCATGCCCCCACTCTGTATCGAGTGATGGGTTCCCTTAAACGAGCGCTCTGGCTGGTATCGCCTCGCTGCACTTAAACCCTGTCCTCCTGACAGTGCCCAGGGGCCGGCAGCCATTTCACCAAGCATCACTCTGACACTGAGGCCCGAAGGAGGCAGGAACAGCCATCATCAAGCCAGCCTGGCTGTTGGCAGAGGGTGAACATTGGGGAACCTCACTTTCTCTCACACTGGTAGTATTCTGCAGGTCAGAAGGCTAATGAGCCCATCTGAAACGGTCCAAGCTGCCATTGACAACCCAGATGGAGAATGGGGGCAGCCTGTCATCTAGTGGCTAAGGTACATGGCTGGGACCCCTGAGGTTGGTGGCTCAAGCCCCAGGACACCATTGCTGTTGGGCCCCTGAGCAAGGCCCTCAACCCCACACTGCTTCCAGCAGGGATTGGTCCTTGGTTAGCCTAATCAACTGTAAGTCGCCTTGGATAAAAAGTATCCACTAAATGACGTTTCTGTAATATAACGGGCAGAGGGACTCTGATTGCTTTAAGGAACATGTCACTCTTTTTTGGGGGTCTACAGTTCAAAGGGCTTATAGTTTCCAATTGAGTTCTGAAAACTACAGTGAAAAGACATATTGCATCCTCATCAGTTTTTGCAGTCCTCCACGCTCTTAAAAAATGCATGACCCTCTAATGAACAGTTTTTTTCCCCCCTCTCCCTGTGATTCTGTCCTAGGTGAGGTCAGGAGTTAATGCAGGTATATTTTAATTATTAACACCCCTGAAAGCCTCCAGGTCCTGCAGGCTCCCATCTCAAGCTCTGGCCAATGTCACCTCACTCGGCTCTGCTTTTTAATATTCACATTCTGAGCCCCTGTCACATCCCAGGATGCACTGCAGTGACTGTGATGTCACAAAAGGAAAGCAGGGGAAATTGGTATCCAAGCTGCAGCACAGGGCTCTTATTTCTGTGCTATCTCAGATAGAGACATCTAGTGTTTTTTCCTCCATATTGAGTGGCTAAAATGTATTGATTGCAGAATTTGAAAAGTCTCAGAATTATGTGAACTTCAGAGAACATTAGTAGCTTCAAACTGTCCTGTGCATTATTGTTGAATGTCAGATGATGCAGTGAAGACTGACATATCACAAAAGAACTGTCATTTTATGTGAGCATTATTTTCCAAGATCTGTTCTTGATTTGGACAAGGAATTTTAAATGTTCCTTTTTGTGGTTCAAAAGCATCTGAAATTGATTGAACTATGACCAGATTCGTGGTGTGCTACAAGAACATTTCCAAGCCAGACAAATATTTTCCTAAGGTTGACTAAGAGAGTGAGAGAGAGATAGGGAGAAAGGCATTTCATTTATTTTCTTCCTCTGAATGCCTCAGCTCCTCTGCTGAGTGAAATGTTTAGAGTCTGCAGGTGAGTTTCAGTCATGAAAACAAATGGAGCCCATTTCTCTCTGAAACTCCTCCATTCTGTGTGTTTGTCAGCTTGGGGCTGTAGGGATTTGTCTTGTGTTTTTGGAGGGAAGCCTCCGTCACTGTGAGCCCGGTCTCTCCCGCCCTCTGACTTCGGCAAACCGTTGTGATAGCGCAGCCTCAGGCATGGATAACGATCTTGATTAGTCGTTATTGTGTCTTATCTCCATGGGGCAACTCTCTCGTTCACTTCCTCTTTGCGAGCATGGTGTCACTCCTCGCCGAGCACTTCAAGACCGTCCAGCTTGTCTGCCACCGTTTTCGGGTCACATCTCATTCCCCTCGAAGGGAAAAAGCATCCGGAACAATCTGCAGCGCTGTGCTTTTCTTCTCAGGATGACCCGGGTTCACCTGCCCGCTCCGTAAACAGGCACAGAAATAACAAACACGCTGTACGTGTTCCACATTCCCCCCCTCCATGTTTATACCCAGATCCAAACAGACACATGAAATGAAATGGCTTTCACAGAGGCATCTGCGCTGCCAAAAACACATTCCGGTATCTTCCACCGCGCGCTTAAGGCAAACATTTAATCAAAAGGTTTTTCAGGGACTCAGAAGTCGTTAACTGTTTGTGACACAGATGCAGTATGCGGATGTAGCAAGGCTGGAGTGGCATATGTCAGAGGTGTCGCACACACTTGTTTGAGCCTTTGTCTGTATTTGTTCATGAGGGGAGATGGCCTGAGGGGATTTGGATTGCCCCCATGCCCCCGGGCAGCATACGGTTACACGAGCAGCCCCTTGGTTGGGAATTAAGACCCCACACACACATCTGTGGAGAGATCAAAGGCCACATCAGCAGGGAGGCAATCCCATCAGCCCCGGATGGGACGACCTCTGACCCCCCGCATCGCCATGACAAGATGACATTGCCCTGCACTCATGGATCAGCTCTGAGCTCACAATTTCCCAAAGGAGGAAAAAAAAAACCTTTTTTGTCTGTTGTAAAGCTGCCATTGATCTCACGGCTGTGTGGCCTTCTTCTCTCTCCACAGGCTGATCAGCTCATGTTTGCTCTGCACTTCGTCAAAGGGATGCACCCCGAGCTCTTCCAGGAGAACGTGAGTAGAGAGTTATTATGCGGGGGGAGGCAGTTTGAACCGTTTCCTGCTGTTGTTGCATTTGATTGGTCAGTTTGTAATACAGGTTGAGTATCCCTTATTCGAAATGCCTGGGACCAGAAGTATTTCAGATTTTGGATTTTTCCGGATTTTGGAATATTTGCATATATAGCCATTCCCCGACATACATCTGAGTTCCGTTCTGACCGACTGGTTTCATCTCGAAATGGATGTAAATCGTGTATGTTAGCATGGCATGTAGAAGTACACATGTAGCATGCAGAAGATGTACACAATGCCGGGATATCGTTTGACGGTCACTATCATACACATGCAGCCATTAGGACTGGCAGATGTCTGACCAATTATTATTTTTATATTTACATATATTTTTTCTTAATTTTTAAAAAAATGTATATAGTATTTTTTTTTTTTTGGTCGTATGTACGGATGGTCGTAAATTGCATAGGTCAGGTGTGGAATTTTCCACTTGTGGCATCATGTCGGTGCTCAAAAAGTTTTGGATTTTGAAGCATTTCAGATTTTCAGATTATGGATCCTCAACCTGTATTACCACAGGTATTAGATTAACTAGATTCTCAGCCCTGTATTCTTAACGTTGATAGTTCCGTCTCCCTTTGACTGACATCAAAACATTCAAATGTGTTTTGATGTGATGTGATGTCTGCTGTGAGAATTCCCTAAGGAGTGTTTGTACATGGACAATAAAATTCCCGTGGATGATCAGAAGAACCGGGAACTCCAGTTAGTGACTCAAACCTCCTGTAGTCGGAAAAAATGGAGGACAGAAGGAACGTAGGAGATGGCCGTCTGGGAATTCTACTGTGATACTACTAAGCTGTCTCTGATGACAGGTCTTGGTTATTGGCTATGACTTCATTTGTCCGAATAATTTCCATATCAGTCCTTATAATTGAGAATCTGTCTTTTTGTTTTGATCTATGTAACTGGATGGTTTTTAAAAAAATGAACTATTGAGGCTACGTTAAATGTTACTGTACGTTATCCTACCAGGAATATAAGGTGCTCACTACTTGAAACTTGTGTTGTGTGTTTTTTTCTGCAGGAGTGGGACGCGTTCACTGGGCTTATTGTGGGAGACATGGTCAGAAAGTCGGTACGTGCTCCGGTACCTGCCTCGCCCTCAGACAGTGTGTGCCTGTCAGACGATCTGAGAGCAGCAGAATGTAGTCCAGGAGTCCTGGTCAACCATCCGCCCCCAAACCCTCAAACTTCTCTTTCTGACCTCCAGGATTCCCAGAAGTCCTTGAGAGAGCAGATTCCTTCCTGGATCGATCAAGAGAGGCTTGGCGCCGTGGCGATGTTTAAGGTACAGATGCTCACCTGGCCACAGGACGGTGTAGGCTATACCCCCCGAGCTTCTTCCCACATATTTACAGAGCAGAGACACTGTTTTGTTTCTGTTCCTCTGTGTGTGCCTGGGAGACGGTTTCAGAGAGGTGCTGACACAGTAAGCTAGGAATTGTCTGGAGAGGTTCTGGTGTTGTGACTGGCACCTGTCCATCAGGGCGACAGGCAAGGGAAGCTCCACCCCCTAGGAGGCCAAACATACCCCTCCCTACGCAGCTCTGCTGCTCTGTTTCCCTTATTTCTGTGTATGACAGCTCAGAGCTCACTATCACTTTCATTGTTCATGTTTTATTCAGCATCTAATAACCAGGATAAGACAAAGATCTATTTCGAAAATTAATTCCCAAAATTAAAAGGTTTCTTGGGAAAGAAAATCTCAAAAAAAAGAATCTAAACATGCCAATTGACACTGTTGGGTTTGGGATTTTCCACTCAGCCTCCCTAATTATGTCAACCCCCCCTTTGACATTTGTAGAAATGAACCATTTTGCACATTAATATCGTATAATGTGTACGTAGTGGGACCGTCAATTGATTTTGAACTATGAATGATTTGGTAAGTTTGTTTTTAATTCATTTATTCTCTTTATTTTATTTACATACTGCACTGTACAAAAGATATACAGGATTTACAAGGTATGAAAGCATTCACTTATCAAGGCTATGCTATCCAATCAACAAGGATTAAATATGATTAATTTTCATCCATATTCAATTCAACAATCTACTATGCGCCTAAGGATCCTTTTTATGTTCATAAGGACTGAAAAGCAGCTAAAATTAATATTCAGCTAATGCTTAAAGTAACTAATCGGTTCAGTTAATTGATTCATCGCTCCAGCCTTAGTGTATAGAGTACATGAACATTAAGGGGGGTATTGTTTTGTTTTTGTCATTGGGTACTGTGTGTTTCTGTAATGCAGCTGTGTGTAGCAGTAGCTCAGAGACTCCAGGCGGACTGTGAGAAAGCTGGGGGCTTTCATTTTTGCCGTTTGCATTTCCGGTCTCACTTTAGCTGTAAAGAGCGCCTCCTGTGGAGCGTCGCGTGCAGCGCACGGCCTCCGCTTCACCAACCCCGCCCCATCAGAGAGATGGAAAGAGGGGACTCCGCCCCCCTGTAGTGCGCACAGCGGGAACATGGGGGGCTGCCCCGTCGGCCTCTCCTGCCGCCGCCGGGCCGTTTTTAGGAGGGAGCATTTTGGCTCGCTGACAGGGGAACGGTTCCCCCTCACCGCGCTCTCTCCCTCCTCAGTGGGCCCAGTGCCCAGCGCCGGCTAACCCAGCGAATACCATCACGTCCAAGTCATAACCTGGCCGCGGCGCGCCCCGAGCCTGCTGTCAGCCCTGTGTCAAACACACACAGCAGGGCTGGGCCGTGGAACAAAGGGACCGGAACATGTGTTGCTCTGATTAGGGGCGCGCTCGCCTGTGCGCCCCCATTCCCAAAGCGCCTACTACAACATGTGTAATGTTCTGCCATTGCCAAATGCAGTTTATTACTACCATACAGCACTTAGCATGTTTATTTGCCTAGCAGATGGCCTGGTCCAGAGCAACTTGCTTATCTTTCATTTTTTACATTTTATCCATTTATACAGCTGGATATTTATTTAAGTCCAGCAGTTTGCCCCAGGGTACAGTGGTAGTGACCTACTTTTCCACTTGAACCTGAAGCTTTTTGATTACGAGTCCGGTCCCGTACGTCATCTCAACTTTGCACGTTTTCAGCGTCAAGAGTGTGAAAAAAAACTTTCAGCACATAATGTTTCTGTGTTGATTAGCGCTGCCGTTTGTCACACTATTTTTTTTTGTTTTTTTTTTTGCATTAGCAGCTAAGTGTCACTTTTCCAAAAAAGCCAGACTCCGTCTGCCCTGTCGCTGTACTTAAAGCGGTCCATTAGGACAGTGCCCATGCTGAGAGATGAAGTGCTGTTTAACTCAAATGTGTTGTCACTCCCTGTTTAATTGACTTGGTTAAAAAAAAAAGGATGTATTTGTATTCCAGAACACGTTTCCGGCGCTGTACCAAACCCTGAGCCTGAGCGATGAAGACCTCTGGCTGTCTTTCTCACGTAGCTCCACCTGCGAGCAGGACTTTCCTCCCTCCATCGCCAAGAAGATCTCTCCGTTCCAGCAGGTAAGCTGTCCGTCACTACGCGAGGAGTCCTCCCTTATCTAGTGGGACTTAGAGGGCTTTACCGTATCAATTGTACGGTTTTTGCTTTTCTTCCTGTGCGTGTTTGCTGGAGCTTGAGTGATGCAGGCTAGCGGCCTTGCTGTAGGGCCTCCTGCCGATGCCTTGCCTGGGGATCGACCCAGCAGCCTGAGGGCTCCAGGGCCCGTTCTTTAACGATGTGCTGTTTGGAAGACCCCATTGTTTTAAATGCCCATCTAGGGACAAGCATTTGAAATGAGGATACTCTATAAATGTGATGCATTGCATTGAATTTTTTGTTCTACAGTTGTCGAAGTGTTTATATTTCTGTCGCTATCAAATAAACATTACATAATGAAACATCTGCTGCCCACATGCACCCACCACTACATGTGTTTGTTTGCAGAGATGGGTAATAGAACAGGCTCAAAGTCCTAAGAGATATTTATTACAGATCCACATCACAGATTGGCTAAGTCAACAGAAATACCATCCTCCCTACCACAGAGCCAATACCTCCATCCTCTGCTCATCTGTCCATATCTCCATCCTGTCCATTGCTGAGGGCCCAGTGTGCCAGTGATGTCACCCCTTCTTAGTCCAGTGTGACCTAGGAGCCTGGGGCATCTCCCAGTGTTTTACAGTTTGGATTCTCCCTCACCGTCAGGCCACTAAATTAAACGCAGAAATGGCCGTGACCCACCCACACTGGCAGCTCAGGGCATATACATCAGACGCCCCCTTCCTCTTTCCTCCTCTCATTCTGCTGTCCTCGCGTTTCTTCTGCCCACTCCCCAAAGGTCCTGGTGGTGCAGGCCATCCGACCAGACAGACTTCAAAGTGCCATGGCTTTCTTCGCGTCGCAGGCTCTGGGTGAGTCCTTTTTTCTCTCCTCCCTTTGACTGCAGCCACTGCCGACACACACAAAGGCCCTCTCTCTCAGGCTCTATCTTACAGATTTGCTGTTCCCTTTTTGTGTGTGTGTGTGTGTGTGTGTGTGTGTGTGTGTGTGTGTGTGTGTGTGTGTGTGTGTGTGTGTGTGTGTTTGTGTGTTTGACTTTTGATGTGGGTGCGCGGCGCAAACTCAATCCCACTGTTATCTTATCGTGTGTGTGTGTGTGTGTGTGTGTGTGTGTGTGTGTGTGGCGTGTGTGTGAGTGTGTCATATCCGCTCCTGGTATTCCATACACCACAAGGGCTTGTAGAACTCCACAGGGGTTACATACAGTAGTAGCTGATTCTCATCTACGACTTCCTGTCCCACCCCTCCCTCCCTTACACACACACACACACACACACACAACACACACACACACACACACACATATACACACACACACACACACACAGATATACAGTCTGACACTCGCAGACACACAAACATGCACTGGCATACCTAAAAACCCCAGCTAATGGCCTATATCTCTAATTCACGCTCATGCGTTTGCACTCCTTCTTGGACACTCTTGCTCTATTGCTTGTAGTTAAAATGAATAAAAGGAAAGCGAAAAGCGATTCATTATGATGCATTTCTGTCCCGCTGCTTAATTCCCAAAAGCCCTGATTCCTGGATTTCCGCGGCAACACACTGCGTCTGTGGCCGCCTCTCCCGCGTATTTAAGTGCTGCAAATCACGATCTGGTTTTCTTATGACAAAGTAATGGGCCTTTTCCTTTTAAAACTTCAGAATGATTTTTCTCTTCCCCCGTTTCACTACACTTTGGAGACCTGGAACAGAAATCCCTCCCGTGTTCATTAATAAATAATGGGTCCGATAAATGCCGCTCATGACTGCAGCTATGTTTGATGCAATTTACTGCATTAGTTATGAGTCAGGAGCACACGGTGGGTTTTGGGGGGACAGAGGTGCCCCCTCTCCCATATATAGCCAAAGTAATGAATCCTTCCCACGAGCAACGCCTATTGATAGTCAGTGCTGATTTATGAATCAGGCTACCTGTTACAAGGAGGACTAAATTAAAAACCGAATAAACAAATGGTGTGGCGCTCGCCGCCATCGATTCTGGCCTTACCTGGAAACCTGGCAAGCCCCTCACCTTTAAGCATTGATCCTTGTCGGAGCGCACACTTTGTCATCCTAAACCTCTACACATTACAGTGGTGGGCCAGTCAGCCTTCACATACACGCACACACACAAACATACACTCGTAAACACTTGCGCACACACAGACACACACACACACAAATGTGTATGCGCTCACAACATACACACCTATTAACACGCACACATATACACTCCACCTTGATCTCTCTCACACATGCACGGCCTGAACTTCCCACTCTCTTTATGTTCCTCGCACCGCCCATGTCTTAGTTCTCAAGTGAGTCTCTCCGTCCAGCTTTGACAAAGCACACGGCACTCAGTCACTTTCAGTAACTTTGATGGTCAAAGTCATACCAACTCAAGGTCACCTGTTCATTTCAAGGTCACCCACAATTGTGATTTCCGGTGTAATGAGCCATGGGTCTCTGCTAAATGAAGCCGAGACGGCAAGTTCTGGAATGTGAGGCGCAGCTCATTGGTCATTGAGAAAGGAAATGATGATAAATGCAATGTGATGCGCAGTTACCTTTCTCCATAGCCAGTGTGAGAGGGATAAAAACATGAGCAGCAGGCCTGTGCGTAGCGTAGCTGGAACCAGGCTCCCCCATCGCGTCGTGGATCTATGGCCGCAAAGTTCTCCGATTGTCAGCGAGATTGAACCGCCAGCCTCCCCCCCGCGGGGCCCGCATCGATCTACGCTTGCGTCTTAAACGGCCGCTGTGAGCGTAACTCCTCTCAGGTTCCCCCTCTGGTCTGGGGGGCCCTGCACAAGGCCCCGAGCGAAAAGGGCCGGCTTGATTAATGAAACGTACGAGAGCGGCATCGGAAGTATGTAAAAGTGATTAATCGCCGGTCATTACTCTTAATTTGGCTTGGCCCGTGAAAGGGAGGATAAGTGAATGCGATTGGACAATTAGCCCCTTGAAAGGAGCATGGGTTACTGTGAACCAGATAATCACAACACTGCGGGACGGGCCATGTTCCTGGGCATCGGGCGGTCTGTTGTGGGTAATCTCAGTCACCACAGGTTCCTGTGTAGGGCATTTACAGTGAGTTGAACATTTTCTTTAATGCTGTGTCAGGCATCAAGTCTTGCATACTGTGCTCTGCTTAAAAATTAGATGAGGACTTCAAAAACATTTACCGGTATGAAAAATTACGGCACGGAGAGCTGGGATGAAGCCAGGCATTTCCACTGTGTAAAACATCTTCAGATGTACGTTTTCATTATTGTTTTCATAATTTCTGTTTTGGAAAGGAATGAAACATTGCATATTTTGTGATTTTTTTTTTTTTGCACTGTTTTATTTTAAGACTGGCTCAAACCCAAACCCAGAGATTAACTGCTACCTCAAGTTTTATTGTGTTATATTTTCCGAAGGGGTTGTTTTAACAGTTACAGATACCAAAGGGTATAATTTATCCCTGACCCGTGGAACATGTTTCTCCATGCGTCTCAGCCCTTCTCCCCCTCTCACTGAATGGAGAGTGTCTCAGGGCCCCTCGTCCGGTCCCGCTCTGAGGCAGTGCCTTCTCACGCCTCCAGCTGGTCCTGCTTCATCCACGTGGTCCCCAGTAAGCCTGCCAACAAAAACGGGTTGATTGATGGTCGCGCAGCCGACGCAGGCGCCGAACAGTGGCCGCCGTTGAGGCGCTCGGCCCCGCTGAGCCTCAGGAAGCACGTAATGGCTCTTGAATAGACAGTTGGCCCTCGTCTTCTCTCCACCCTACTCTGCGTTCTTCATTACAGGCACACACACAGATGTCCCGCACCTCTCCTGTCCCATGCCTATTTGTGGCATGGCCTCTCACTGCCATTTCACTGGTAGTAGGAAATTGATCAGGCCATGGTTCAAAATTAAATCCCATTTGACTTCATATGGTGGGCAGCACACATAACGGTTCTGGTGCTTTATGAAGACTTGTGATCAATATGGTTAGTAAGTTATGTAAGTACCAGGATGTAAGGTTGTGTTCAGTTTGAGGGTGGAGGGCTGTGTTCAGTGTAAGGATGCAGGTTGGTGTTCAGTGTAAGGGTGCAGGTTGGTGTTCAGTGTAAGGATGCAGGTTGGTGTTCAGTGTAAGGGTGCAGGTTGGTGTTCAGTGTAAGGGTGCAGGTTGGTGTTCAGTGTAAGGATGCAGGTTGGTGTTCAGTGTAAGGATGCAGGTTGGTGTTCAGTGTAAGGGTGCAGGTTGGTGTTCAGTGTAAGGATGCAGGTTGGTGTTCAGTGTAAGGGTGCAGGTTGGTGTTCAGTGTAAGGGTGCAGGTTGGTGTTCAGTGTAAGGATGCAGGTTGGTGTTCAGTGTAAGGATGCAGGTTGGTGTTCAGTGTAATGGTGGAGGGCTGTGTTCAGTGTAAGGATGCAGGTTGGTGTTCAGTGTAAGGATGCAGGGCTGTGTTCAGTGTAAGGATGCAGGTTGGTGTTCAGTGTAAGGATGCAGGGCTGTGTTCAGTGTAAGGATGCAGGTTGGTGTTCAGTGTAAGGATGCAGGTTGGTGTTCAGTGTAAGGATGCAGGTTGGTGTTCAGTGTAAGGGTGCAGGTTGGTGTTCAGTGTAAGGATGCAGGTTGGTGTTCAGTGTAAGGGTGCAGGTTGGTGTTCAGTGTAAGGGTGCAGGTTGGTGTTCAGTGTAAGGGTGCAGGTTGGTGTTCAGTGTAAGGGTGCAGGTTGGTGTTCAGTGTAAGGGTGCAGGTTGGTGTTCAGTGTAAGGGTGCAGGTTGGTGTTCAGTGTAAGGATGCAGGTTGGTGTTCAGTGTAAGGGTGCAGGTTGGTGTTCAGTGTAAGGATGCTCACCAGTCTTCGCCTTGCAGTATTGCCTGTCTCTCATCCCCAAAGAGGCATGTTTTAGTCTGGGAGTTGTGTTCATAACAAGGCAAGAGAACAGTGATCTATTTCAGAGTCATTCTCAGTGTTGCACTCTCAGAAAAAAAAGGTTCCTTAAGGGTTCTATTTGGTTCCCGTTGGGGAACCCTTAAAGGATCTACTGATATAGCTTAAGGGTTCAAAGTAGAACCTTAGTCCGCTGGTTCTCAAACAACATCAAACAGACTTTAAGCGTTCCCCCAGGGAGAAAAACGAAGAATTTTTAAGGGTGCTTGAGAGGATTAAGTGTGTAGGATATAAACCATCTGTGTTCAGTATAAGGATACAACACTGTGCTTGGGCATGTTGTAACCTCCTGTGTTCAGTAGAAGGATAAAGAGCTGTGCTGTCTCTGGGACATGGAAGGCCGTGTTCAGCATTGTGGTTTGGAGTGGATGTTTGAGCGGTGTAATGTAAACTCTTGCCAGCGGTGCAGGAGTTTTGTTTACGTGTAGCTTAAACAGTCCAGCGTTAAAAGAGGGCCACCTGGTTCCTCTCTGAGCGTGTGCACTGAAAGCCTTTAAAGTAAACACTGCGCACGCCAACGCACTACCAGATTCACATTTCTCTGGGATCCACCTGTAACACATTCCTTTCAACATTTTCAAAACATTTTTGCGGATTTTTATGTGTCTGCTCTGTTTGGCTCATGGGTACCTGACACTAATTCAGGTGGGAATCACATGCCCATACCTGCTCTTTCTTAATCTTTTTTCTGTGGAAGTTCAGAATGTGTCGTTCAGAAAAGAATGTAATGAAAGTTTGTTAATGCATTTCCCAGTAGGTATCATTACTTAGTGCAATATGTGAATTATGAATCAATATAACTATGTGAATAAGATGCAGATTTGGCCTTGTGTAACCACAGGCACACAAATCTAAATACAAGAAAGAGATTACATCTAAAAGGAAATGCAACTAGTCCCTGTAATCTATATAAATACAATTAACAAAACATTTAAAAGGCAAAAACTGAGTCGTAACTGGCCTTTATTTAGATCTGTAACTCCATTACAGATGTGTTTACCCCTTTACGAATTCTCTTTTCTACAAACATTTGCAGTCTGTCAAACACAAAGCGCTCTCTCCGACGTCGGCCAGCATGGTTTCAGAGAAAGTAAGCCATGTTAATTCTGCATCGGATGTATCGGAACCAACTACGTTCAGCGGGTTGAAGTTAGCCCTGGCTCTTGTTTCTCAAAGACGAATCTCCTACTTTGTTGGAAAAAAGTAATATTTGTCCTGTGCTATAAATACAGTGGGAATGCAAGTATCACTCAGGGGCTGATATATGATACGCTGGGGTCAGAGAGCGAGTCTGCAGTCCCATTACTCTTATTACTGCTCTTATTATTATTTTCCTGGCCTGTGTCCAATGGGAGTCTTAGGACTCATTTTAATGTTATTCGGTACGATTGGATATGCAGACAGTGCTGCGGATTGTAGTATGTCCTTAATATTAACCTGATCGTTTTTGTCTGTCTTGCTGTCACAGTAACCTTTCCTGTGACAAGTTTATTTTTTTTTCTTAAGCCTTCAGTGGTTGTGTGTCAATACCCCAGAAATATTTTGGATTAAGTAGAGAACTGTCTGTCTTTTTAGGTGGAATCATTTATCATATGTATTTTGTACAGTAGATGTGTTATGTCAAAGCTCTCATAGCATACTAATAAATTATTTTAGCTTCTGATTTATTCTGATATTCAGCCATATTAACTGTGTGAAAGTGTTCCAGTGCTGATTTGTCCTGGAACTGTTACAGGTGTGTGTGTGTATATGTGTGTGTGTGTGTGTGTGTGTGTGTGTGTGTGTGTGTGTGTGTGTGTGTGTGTGTTTGTGTGTGCCTGTGTGTGTGTGTGTCTGTGTGTGTGTGTGTGTGTGTCTGTGTGTGTGTGTATGTGTTTGTACATGGCTGTGTGTCTGTGTGTGTGTGTGTGTGTGTGTGTATGTTTGTGTGTGTGTGTGTGTGTGTGTGAGTGACTGTGCATGTGTATGCATGTATGTTTTTGTCTTTGTGCAGTAAGAGTTCATATGTGTGGCTGGGGCCTGGCATAATACACAGAGCAGACCCCATCCAGCACTTCAGGTGAAGAGTCTAATCGATCTGATCTCCCCCGTCTGCTCTTAGTGATCTGGGGAGCCTGACCTCGTAAGTACAAGCTGTGCTTATCCACAGAGATCTGTGTTTGTGGTACTTGTCCGATCGCATCTGCATGCGAAAGCCGAACCAGCAATGGCCTATCCCCAAACTTTACCAGAACGTCTCTGAGATAAAGTGCTGACAGAATGTTAGTTTTGCCTCGGGCGCTCAGGGGAAAGAGAGAAGCGTTTGCTTTTGACTCCAGAGTGAATGACCGCTAACCTGATTTGACTTGTCACACGCACGCAGGCACGCGCGCACACACGCATGCGCAGACACAAACACGCACACTGACATGCACAAAGTTATGATAAAGCACGATTTTAAAAGACAGAGTGTTGTGGATTTTGGTTTGACCCTGCTTCTCATGCTTCCCCAAATAGGGCTAGAGATCACCCTGCAGTCAAAGTGTGATTTCTGTGCACTCCTCAGTTATCCAGCCCAGAGAATGCTGGGGGAAAAAAACCACATGACGAAACAGGAGGTGCACGTTTCCAGCTTGAAAGAAAGTGTTTGTTGGTCTTCCGATTTGTAAAATGCAGATTTCATGCTACCTTAAAGCACCTGCAAATGCGGCCGCCTCTGCAGGAGTGACTAGCATTTGAGTTATTTTAATAAGGGCGAGCAGGGAGCGCTCACACCGCGCTGATTGACTGCCTTAAGCTGCTTGTGTGTCTCTCCGTGTTCTCCTCTAATGATCAATGCTTCGCGAAGTCCGCTCCGTCCCCCTGGGGGCACCCACCTCTCCTGTGACCTCACAGCTTGTCAGAGAGTCCCCGCCGGGCCCTGCCTCATGCAGCTGCCAAGCCTGTGCCAGCCGAATGGGCACAGATAGCACATTCTGCTGCCTCTGCGAGCGGGCGTCTGTGCCAGCTCAGCTCCTTCTCTGTATCTCACCCTCTGTCGCTGCTAACGCTAAACGCTCTCTCAGTGTGTCAGCCCCTGCTGCCAGCGTTGTGAGACATCTCGTAGCATGGTTACAGTTCGGTATGAATGTGACCAGGGCTGTGGCTCTCTGACCCTCAGGTTCAGAATGCAGCGCCCTTCGCCATAGCTATGGTGCTGCTTTGGATGCTACGGCCATCGTTCCGTTTGGTGAACGCATTGTGAGATGCTTACCGCTCCCCTGTGCCTTCCCACCTCACTGAGCTAATCTGCGCCTTGTCCCGGATGGCCTTTTGAAAAATAATCAAACCAGGTGTTTCCAAGCTGCAGGAAATGAGCATCTAACGATGAATAATTGGTCACATTTGCCCCCGTTTATTCGTGAAAAAGCCATCAGTGCCTGGCATCACTGTTCTCCCTTCTGCATGTTTTCTCAGAGCAGTTTAATGATGGCAGCTGTAGTCCTATTGCTCTCTCTGTAATTGACTATTGATCTCTCAGGGTCTGGAGACAGACACTTCAAGACTGCCGAAGATGACTTTCTTCTGGAAACAATGTGATATTCTCCTTTTCTATTTCACATAATTATTCCAGCATACATGTGTAGGTATTTTTAAACAGACAGTGACTGCATATCTAAGTTGATTTTCACAGATAATTTTTTTTTCCAGAAATTAGATTGAGAGTTGAGTGGAACAGTGGGAGGTTAGTGGTAAGAGATGCCGCCCCTCATTTTGAAAACTGATTTTCTGTACTGTGGCCCGATAAATGGTTTATGCAGCGAACACTGGACTTAGCAAAAGGAATTCCCTCCCCCGCCAAAAGAGAAGGAAAAAAATAATTTAAGGAATGAGAGAGAAAGAGAAAGAGATGCCATTCTGAGAGGTTGCTGTAGAGGATTTTCACATGCTTCTCATATCTTTGCGAGTTCCAAGACTCTTGGGTTACACCACAGTTGTTTGTGGACATACCAGGGGAGACTGGGAGAGGAAAACACTGGGCAGGACTCTGCTATCACCCCATCTCTGTGTCTCAGGCCTTGGGATGCCAGTCATCTCCAGGGCCGTCGTACCGTGCTGATTGGGGGGTTGGGTGGGGCTGGGGTTAGGGGTGCGCAGGCGTGGGTCAACTTGTGGCCGGCGAAAGGCTCGGTTCATCTTTTAGGCCTGACACTTACACTTTCAGGACAGCCCCTTAGGAAACTTCTCATTACTCGTTCTTCACTTTCCACACTCACACGCACGCACACACACACACACTTTCAATTGGTATCTAAAATACCCCTTCCAGATGTTAGAAAGCCTGCCAGTTGCTTGGGTGACATTCTTACTTTTTGACATCCAATAATAAGGTCTTATAAAGTACCTGAAATGTTATTAACTGCATATTAGCGCCTCTGAGCAGCATTTGAAACAATAAATCTGCTTGACTGGATGTCATTTATCGTGGAATTCATTACAATCATCATAACTCACAGAACGAAATCTTGCCGTTGTCGAGGCAGCAGAACGCTTGTAATGAGTTTAGCCAAAAACACCAATCAAGCTCCCCGCACTCCATCACATAGAGGTGTTGATTCTGAGATTGTGTAATATATTGTGACAGGTACCTAAAGCGCAGTTCTGCTGACGGGGTGAGCGGCTGGTTCAGAAGCTTCACATGCGCTCTCAGAGCTCCTGTCTTCTCTTTGCTGTGTGGAGTTAATGAGAAAGTTCTGTTTCTCCGAGACGAGTCTTCTAGCACAACAGAGGAGATGACGGATCTATCTGCTCCCGGCTTACCCTCTGTTATTGAGGAAGAAACTGAGCTGGAACATACACACACACACACACACACACACACACAGATGCACACACACACACACACACACAGATGCACACTCACACACACAGATGCACACACACACACACACACACACACACACACACACAGATGCATACACAGGCACACACACACACACACGCACAGAAACACACACAGATGCGCACGTACACACATGCTTACACACACATATGCATGCACAGACACACACACACACACACACACGTCTGAGCAGAGCTGGCTAGCTGTGCAGGGGTACAATAACAAGGCCTAGTTGATGCACTTGCTGCCTTTTATTGGCCCCTTGTCAATTCCTCTAACATACTGTGCAGCGCATGACTGCTGGATCCACACATGTGTGCAGACACACACACACACACACACACACACACACACACACACACAGTGAGTGGGGTACTCTGTTTCCAGATGGCTGGTCAAACACATCTGAGTGTTCAGTCCCTCAGACATCGGCACCTTCCTATTGGGGCAATTACGCTGAACAGAACACGTAACGATTACCATCACACTTAAGGTAATAGCATGTACACGTACACACACACACACATGCACATCCACATACACATGCGCACACACACATAGAAGCAGCACCACTCTGCTCCTGTCTGTCTATCAGAGGCAGCAGAGCCAGGGCTAACAGCACGGCCGCTGCAGAAGCACACCTCGGCCTTGATCTGCTGACAGCACAGATAAACTTCAGCAGATGTGGGGCGGATCTCACCCCTACCCCCAACCCCCCCACCTCCCCAGCCCTCTCCGCCCAGCCCTTTCCTTTAACACTGTCGGCAGGCCAGGGCAGAGGGGCAGAGGAGACACACCTGCCCAGGGTGCCACCCAGGCACTCAGGTGTCATCTTCACACAGGTATAGACAGGTGAGGGGTTTGCGTAGTGCCCCTATATGACAAGTGGATTGCAGTGCCCATTCGAACATAAAGAGGAAAAGGTGAATTTGTTTCATATCCAGAGGAGCAGACCTTTCGCACTGACTCCTCGGTCGTAAATGCAAGTGTGGCATAGGCCAAAATATCCCATTTTATCGCCCCTTCCAAGAGGAGGGGGGAAAACTAAGGAGGGGGACTAAGGGGGGCAAACTAAGTCTTCCTGAAAGGATGTTAGTCTTACCCTTTGAGTAATGAATTGAAGTGGTTTTTTTTTTTTTTTTTTTTGCAATGTCAAAAAAATTAGGATTTGCATAAATTCAGTTTTTTCACAAAGCTTCGAAATCCATTGTATCTCCTTTGAAAATCCATTGCATTAGTCGAGTGTATTACTGGTGGCTGGGGAATCACCATGGAATCACGGAGGGTTATTACGTCTGGATGAAAAAGCAAATGAATCAGTCTTCCACTGCAGTACCCCCGCCCCCAACCCCCCGCCCACACCCCCCAACAGCTTGGAGTTTGCCTGGACCGAAATGACCCGATGCAGCTGGCCTGCCCACCAAGCTTCAGAGCCTGGTATCTGGCACCATCAGCCTCCGAAATGTGTTTGAATGAGAGCCGGCGACAAACGCTGCGGCTTACCGCGCGGCATCGGGGTGATTAAAGCTTCCCGCCTCGGCGGCCTGCGCTCTGACTCATCGTATGCTAATGAGCGATGTGGGTTTAATCCGCTTACGCATGGTGGTAATCTCCCCTCAGTCCCGCGGTCCTCCAGCCCGGTCCAGACCCGCGGCCTCGCGGTCTGGCAGGGACGCCCCCGGCCCCCTCCCCTTAATCGCTTGCGGACATTCCCTATTTGGGGGTACAATCCCTTTTCTTTTTACATGTACATCATACTGCCAGATTTTTTAAACTGAAGTTATTCAGGTGAATTCCACAGCTCAGGTGGAAGGCGCGGCGTCTGTTTCACCACGTATTTTAACATAGTATCAAACTGCTGCTGTGAGCTGCAGATCACGCTTGGCCTAGTGCACACTGGGCATTGACACGCTCTTCTGTGTTATCTACCAATGCATTAACATTAAGTGATTGTAGAAATGCCCTGGCCATGTTTTAGAGTTTTAATATTTGGGCAGGGTAAGGTGGGCATTGGTGCATTGTAATTCTCTGAGTGCACACACACACACACACACACACACACACACACACACACACACACACACACGATGTGTCAGATGAAGGGTTTTTTCCCAGAGTTCTGTGATATCTGTAGCTGGTGTTCAGCTGTTGTAGCTGGCGCGGTGTTTTTCTCTAATGAAGTCCCCAGTGTCTCTGGCTTTCTCTGCGGCTGGTGCGGCAGTATTCTGGGAAACTCGTGTTAGACGTGTTTTGTGCGTGCGCAGGCTGATAGCGTCGAATGGACTGACTGAATGCACACGCCCACACACTTCCGTCTCAGCGATAACCCTTTGGAAAGACGAGCGCATCTCAGGTTCCCGACGCAGGAACGAAAGAATGGCCGCAGCTTATTCTTTGTTCGTCAACCGGGGTTGTTGGAAGGTGCTGTTTTTTTTTTTTTTTCTATTTCAAGCACATTTCAGCAAAGCTCTCTGAAGTCTGCCTCTTTTAGTGTTGCTATGGAAATCCTGGGAAAAGGTCGCTGAAGGCATTGTCACCACACATAAGGCGCAAGTCTATGCTGGGGACCGGAATATGAATAGAATAAACTCTTTTAAACTGCTGTGTATGTGTGTGTGCGTGCGTGCGTGCGTGCGTGCGTGCGTGCGTGCGTGCGTGCGTGCGTGCGTGCGTGCGTGAGTGAGTGAGTGAGTGAGTGAGTGAGTGAGTGAGTGAGTGAGTGAGTGTGTGTGTGTGTGTGTGTGTGTGTGTGTGTGTGTGAGTGTGTGAGAGTGTGTGAGTGTGTGAGTGTGTGTGTGTGTGTGTGTGTGTGTGTGTGTGTGTGTGAGTGTGTGTGTGGGCCTTTGGATCTGGCAGCTGTGACATTTGTTTTATGAAAGAGACATTTTAAGTACCATTTCAATGAGGCCAGATCTTTATCTTAACCATGTCTGACAAAAGCTCTCCAATCTCCCCTCTGCTTAGACAATTATCCTCCAGTTAACACTGCATCTCCACTGCACTGTTTTACTTCAGAGCATGTCCAGGCTTTTGAAGATTTTCTTTAGCCAGCAGGAGGTCTGGATTTACTGACTTGGGTGGTGATGGTGTTGATGTAATAGAAAATGATTCTGTGTTTTATGTTTGACTGGCAGAAAAAGTGGTCTAATGCAGTTTATTATTTGAGCATCGATAGTAAAGATTCTACTGTAAAATCATTTCATTATCCTATTAGCTAACGTTGTCAGTAATTAAATTTGCTATTGAAGACATGTAAATATGCAATTAATAGATTTTACACAGATAGCTACTGTGCAGTCAGTGAGGGTGATCTAGTGTTTCATGCCCAGACAAAATGAGGAAGTTAGAATGTGTGGAGCAGGTTTTCATTGAGCGAGATATAAGTATACGTTCCTGTTTCATAAGGCTGCCTAACACGAAGACCAGTTCAAATGTTGTACCATCTTGAATTGTACTGATGAACATCGAAAAAGACGGGCCCATCGGTCGGGAGTCTGCTGCAACTCTTATTACTCCAACTCAGTGGGAATTTAATCAAGACTGATATACCATCTCAGCTGAGAATTTAACACCATGGGCATGAAAGGCGAAGTAAAACGCGCCCTCTTGTCTGCCGTGTTTTTCTAAAATCCCTTCTATGTTCTCATTCTTTACTCAGTCTTCAGTGTTCGCTCGTCGGTGCTGACTTCGTTCTGTTTGCTCCTCTTCCTTACGCTTTGTTCCTGTCCCCTCCCTCCTGACTCCGCCCCCCCCCCCCCTCCCCCACCTGCAGGGATGCGGGAGCTGTCCCCCCCGCCGCTCAACCTGAGGCGGCTGTACCGGGAGACGCTGGAGATCGAGCCCGTCCTGATCATCATCTCCCCCGGTGCCGACCCGTCCCAGGAGCTGCTGGAGCTGGCCGGCGAGACGGTGAGCCGGGAGAACTACCACGAGGTACCCCATACACACACTCACACACACACACTCAACCTCACACACACACACACTCTCACACACACACACACACTCACACACAACCTCACACACACACACACACACATACACTCTCTCAAACACTCACACACTCAACCTCACACACACAGACACACACACACACACTCATACACTCAACCTCACACACACACACACTCACACACTCAACCTCACACACACACACACACACACTCACACACTCAACCTCACACACACACACACACACACACACACACACACTCACACACTCAACCTCACACACACTCACACACACACACTCACACACTCAACCTCACACACACACACTCTCACACACACTCACGCACACACTCACACACATACACTCAACCTCACACACATACACACTCTCACACACACTCACGCACACACTCACCCACACACACTCTCTCACTCGCACACACACACAGACACACACACACTCTCTCACACAGAGACACACACACACTCACACACACACACACCACACACAGACACACACACACACACACACTCTCTCACACACACACACACACACACACTCTCTCTCTCACTCACACACACTCACACACACTCTCTCACTCACACACTCACACACACACACACACTCCTCTCGACTTGGCTCCTATCTATCACACTCTCTGTCAGCGGTGTTCCTAACACCAGTGCAGCCTGTTCCCATAAAGACTAATAAGGAGGAGTAGGAGTTAATTAAGAAGTGACATTAAGGGCTCATTTTCTTGGTAACTGAACTAGTTGATTGAGCAGAAAAAAAAAACAATGGAACGCGGCTAAGAATAGACGGCAATTTCATATGATAAAGCCCCTCTTCTACTTTTCACTACCTCTTACGTGACCTCCTCCCTCTGCTTGCACTTTTAGAATCAATACTGCTATTACTATTATGACAAGAACTATCGATACTGCTAGGAATACGACTATGGATAAATATACATAAGTATATATTATCTTGTTATCAACTAACAGCTGTCAATGTTGTGCCCCTTCTTTTACCTTTAGTTTTTCCCCTCTTTTAATGGCTAATACTAACAAAAAAATTGCAGAATGACTTTTATGTTATTGAACACCCAGTCATGTGGTCCTCTACTGTAAATGTTAGAAGATACTGCCCCCTCAACAGTTGCACTCTCTGTCCTGTAGGTGGCGATGGGTCAGGGCCAAGCAGACATTGCCATTCAGACTCTGAAGGAATGCGCTCGGAACGGAGAGTGGCTCTGCCTGAAGAACCTGCACCTGGTCACAGCGTGGCTCCCCCTGCTGGAGAAGGTGAGACTGGCTCTTAGGTGCTGGGGTGACAATAGCACCGGGGCAGTCGAAGTGCCAGAATGTTTTGGTATTAGGGTGTTTGTGCGAGATGTGATGGGATACCATTGGATACCATTAGCATTATCCGATAGTTCTTGCTATTTTTTTTACGAATTTTCTGAGTAAGTTAGTCGACATTACGCGACCGCAGAACGCATCTCGGGCATTTCCATTAATTTAAACGGGGATATTAGACTTGAATTACGTGATTTTGCTTTAAGCGAGGCTTTTCAGGACCACATCTTCGCGTAAAATGCGAATGCACTATTCTACGGAGTAACGTAAATAGCACGGACAGCAGCGGTCATTTTTTTCAAAATAAAATACCTTACGGACTAATTTAATTAAATAAAAACGTTTTTTTTGTGGCCCGGTACTAAATGACCCACGGCCCGGTACTGGTCCGCGGCCCGGTGGTTGGGGACCCCTGGTATAAAAGTCTCATGGTCATTTATGGTCAGTTTTGTCACAGTTATGTGGTGATATTAAACCCGGCTTAAACGGTTTTGTCGCAGTTATGTGCTGATATTCCGCTCATGTATGATAGTGGTTGTCATGGCGAGGATATGTGACAGTGTCAGTCATATGGCTTGTTGTGCAGTGGCTGCAGACTGGCCAGGGAAACCCAAAGCTGCGCAGTCGGCCCGACTCTGCAGCTTCCACCCGGAGACTGTTATTCTTCTCTGCCTCCTCTCTCAGCCTGTGTGGAAATAACCTCCAGCTGTACTCCTACTCCGGCTGAGGTTTATTGCTTCTGACAGGCAGCCTCACGCTGGTTACGCCGTTTATTCCTGAGAAATATATCCAGGATGCAGCGGTTACCAGCGCACACAGACCTGACCCGGCGTGTGCGTCCTGTGCTTCTGTGGGCTCTCCTGCTCCTGAAAGCTTCCCACCGCCTCCCTGTATGTGGACCCCCGTTTCAGTGACGGAGAAGAGAAAAGGGGCCCCTCAGTGGAGATATGTCTCAGTCCAGGGGCCCCTGGGGGCCCCAACATGTTTGTGCTGCACCCCCATCCTCTCCCCTTTCCTCCCCTCCTCAGTAATCTGGAGACTTTCTCCAAGGGTCAGCTGCATGTCCCAGGGCTCTTGTGCTCAGTGCCCTCTGAACCTGGGGAATTTATTCTGGTGTTATTTCAGACTGTCCCAGTCTCCTTTGATCTGCAGCACACAGGTGACAGGGGTGGTGCCCCCTCCCCCCTTCCCTCCTCTCTCATTGGTCCCCCGGGTGTGTTAGACTGATGTCATTAGAATTATGGTCAGCGGGGGGCAGCGGGCTCTGGCTACCTGTTTCTGCCCAGAAACTGCCTGTGGGGTATGGAGGAGGAGGGTGCCCTTGCGCAGGGTAGAGGAGACTGTGAGAGGAAACATTAAAGGAACTGAACAGAAAGAGAGAGAGAGAGAGGACAGGAGAGGAAATGCAATGAGAGTTCCCCTCTGGAACAAAGCAGGACAGTGAGGTGTAAAGGACTTAGAGAGAGAGAAATAAGACATAAATAAAAAGAGAGATCCTATACCTTCCTCCCTCACGGAGAGCCGCGTCCCTGAAGACCGTGTCACATTAAACACCCAATCCCTGAAGAGGGAGTTCAGCCTCGGGAAACAGTGTAAATTGAACCCAATCCCCACTCCTGCGAAACTTTTTTTTCTCTTTCCATTGAAAACTTACATTTTAATACACATTTTTTCAAACTGTGTAACTTTAAGGAGCAGTGCCAATCAGATAGGTAGCTGTGTGCTTTGAACATATCATCTTATTCATCCAGGATGAAGGCAAAAAGGTCTCTATATCACATAAGTTATGTGTGTGTGTATAGTACACATATAAGTACTTATATATATATATAATATATATATATATATATATATATATATATATATATATATATATATAATAGTATAAATATATACAAGTTATGGCTATGAAATAACTCTATATATAAGTTATATCGTAGCCAGCAGCAAGACATTGTCACTAACTACGAACTAGGTTTCATTCCTCTATGTACTCTTGGTTACTTTACATAAATATGTAATTACATAGATCTATAGGGGCTTTCTGATACTAATACTTTTGTGATTATAATATTATTTCAAATGTGAGGCCCTCTAATAGATGCGTTAAGGGTGAAGTTTTTTTTATTATTATTATTTATTAAGATGCTTACTCAGATCATAACTTATTTGGCAGCCCAGCAGGATTTAATCTTGGTTCAGTCTTAACCGAGAGAGCTCTCACTGAGGCAGTTTTAGTAAACCGCGTGAATATCAGGGCAAAAACAAGATGCGCAGAAGTCTAGGAGGGAAACTGAGGGCCCAGTCAGGAGGATGATTCATGCTTCGTTTTGAAATGCTGGCGTTACTAATTATCACAGAGCAGCAATTTCCAATATATGTACAGTCGTTAAATCTCAACAATCAGTTTTGAATTCAGCAAAGTTAACAGAGGAAATGCTGCTGTCAGAAAGTACTGGACCATTAAGGGGGGAAAAAACGAAACATTGTTGCTATTGTTGTCTCAATTGCGTATGTGTAGGTGAGTGCATGCGTGCGTGTATGTGTGTGTGTGTGTGGGTTTATTTGTGTGTGTACGTGCGTTTGTAAGTGTGTGTGTGCCTTTGTGTATACATTTGTGTCCAAAATATCTGTATAAATATAAATGTGTGTGTTTATGTATATGTATGTACTGTATCTGTGTGTGTGTGTGTGTGTGTGTGTGTGTACATATATATGTATATATACAAGCACATATACATATATACTTTGGACAACAACAGCAACAACGGTGGTATATAATTTTTAATGTATTTTTATGTGATATATATACATTGTCTTAGAGTCATTGCGGTTCTAAATATCTCAGCAATTTGCATAATAGTTTCAGTGTTTTTATGTGACAGAAGATATTAAGCAGAGATCTGACGCATCGCTCTGAGCCTCTGTCTCTCCCGGTAGTGGGAAAAGGGCACACTCATTTACAGCTGCCTGCGAGCGCAGAGCGGCTCCAAAAACAGAGCTGTACAAACTGAAACAACATGACAGTCCGCTGAATTGTGCACCAAACGTGTTTTCACACAGCGGATTGAGTAATTGAGTCAGTTCCCTGTGTTTTGTATTCATTTAACTTTTTTCCCTCTTAACGGAGGCACCACATTAAGGGGAGGGGGGGAGAAAAAGCTTCAGAAGAAGAAAAAGGAAAAAAAAAATGACAGGCTGTGATAAGGGGATGGTAAATAATGGATTTTTCTTCCATAAAACATGCTGTTTCTGGGCTTTTGAAATGGTACTGTGAAATTGAGCTGCACCACTCCACTCAACACTTGTCACAATCTCACACGCAGAGGAGGAGCCTGGATTTTGAGGTCTTGGTTTTGTGGGGCAAGAAGCAGAGAAACGATGCGGAGAGGCTATTTGGAAATGCTAGGGAGAGAATTGGAATGTTAACCCAACTGCAGGGCAGGGGAAGCTACGCCTCACAGAGATCTAGGACGCTAGGCGGTCTTCATTTCCCTTCTATATAAAGACACAAGGCCTGAGGTGTGAGGTCTTAACTGCTCGTTTAGCTGCCCCGCGGCCCTGGCCTTCAGACTGCGCCCTTAAATCCATTTCACGCTGAGTTTGGAGGCTGAGATTTCCGTTTCTGGGAGTTTGGGGATTTAGAGGAGGTTGAGGGTTTAGGAGCGTGGGGTAAAACCATTCAGTGGATAGCTGAGACCTGCAGACCCACTAGCTTCCGCTCTCTGTGTGCTTACTGTGTGCGGATCCTCTCGCCGGATCTGTGGTGGCAATCCGCCTCACATGTCAGGCTCTGTCTCTCGTCTTTGCTGAACTGTGTGCCTTCAACGAAACCTGCTGCAGAGAGAGATGGTTGTGGGCTTAACCCTAGCAAGCAGGTAAAAAAAAAAAAGATTAGCTGTAATAAAAAACAGCTAAATAAGCATTGAAAATACATACCATTTTATTGACTTTACAGATTGCCTCTCAGTTCCGCTTCCTTGTGTTCTTGTCTCACGTTTTCAGTCACTGGCTTTGCTGAGTTCACTATTATGGCAGAGTGTGGGCTTGCTTTATTTTTCTGTTTTATTTGCAAAATAGTGATAAAATTCAAGTGATAAAAGACAGAGCTTCCTCAGATCTTTTGGCTACAAACAAGTCACTGCAATTCCAATTCAGTTAACAGGCTTATGTAAAATTCAAACCAAATACACATTTATGATTTACTGCATTACCTATCGCATGGCTATTTCCATTGGAAGGATCAACACTCACACAGACCTGCCCAGTTAGTAAGATGCAGCAAGCTGCAATCATTAAGCTAGACAGATTCAGCCTATCTGGTATAAGGGCTGTTTAGGTGACCAGATGTTGAGAGCCAGTTTTTTTAATAGGATTTTGATGAGGACAGCGAGGTTATTAAAACCCCTTTTCTTAGGAAAGTTGGGACAACTGTTTGGTTAAACTTTTCCTGTAAGATAGCAGCTGGAGATGGTTACAGAATGTCCTGTTTTCGGCCGCTGTGGAGGAGGACGTAAAGTAAGTTTGACTGCGTGACTGTAGAAGGCAGAAAACAAAGCCACAGTGGGATTTCTTCCAGTTAGACAGACAACGCTCGTTTATATGTTAATTTATTACCAATTAGAACAAATGGAGAATGTTTTTCGAAAAATTGTCACGGAATGATGGTGCTTGTTTAATCAAGTGCAGGCTTTAGGATTTAATGTTTAATTAATTTAAATTCAGATTTTTGTTTTGTTTCGTCTCAGTTTTTGTTTGCACATCTGCGAAAATCTGCTTCGCCGGGTCGGTTTTGGTTTTCTTGGGTGGAGCGTCCCTGCTGCGGCCACACGTTGGCTGTGTGTTGACCCAGCTGGTGAGCTCGGTGACCAGAAGGACACAGGAGAGAAAACAGGCCCGGCTCTCCAGCCCGAGCAGAGGCCATCAGTCTGTCATTTCATCAGAACCCACAGACTCTCAGCAGAGCCACCATATTTTGCCCTCTGGTCACAGGCAAGATCATGAGTACTGCTCCCCTCTCCGCATCTGGAGAGTAAGATATCTAGGTTAAATAGATGACTCATACAGAAATGCATATCATGACATTTGGACTTAATTTCAGAATTAGAAGGGCAGTATACGCATGGATAAGAGGACGCGCACGTATACACACACACGTTTACAATTAACACTTAAAACTAGCGTTCATTTTTAACTGTGACATTTATTATAAAATGTAATCAGGTGGAGAGCCCTTACAGAAATAAATATATTTTCAGAACAATGTAAATGTGCGTCCTTTGAGGAAAATATTCTCATATATTATGTTTCGCTGCAGTGTTTTTTTGCATATGTCTATTGTGAAATGCTGCGATATCTATTCCGATCTTTCGGAATTTGAGGCAAAAATATGTATTGTATACCCTAAAAGTGAATCCGATGCACAGCAAAATGTCCGGCGTTAATTTAACACTAACAGTGTACATATGACAACAACTGGACTCATGTACACTGTTAGTGTTAAATGAAAACTGGACATTTTGCTGTGTAGCACCGAGCTCTTGGTTTGTGTGTTTAGCTGTTAGCCCGTATAGGGAGAGGGGTGCTTTGCTGACCATGGCACCCTCGGTTGACCGCCGATGTGTGCGCTCGTTTGAGCCCTGCACCTCCAGACCCGTTGAAGTGATTAGTGATTATGAGGGATGTGTATTGAGCTCTCATGCTTAAATAATCAACTAAAGCTGAAGTAATTGAGCAGGAGCAAGGTCAGTATCTCGCCAATGGTGTCGTCTCAAATTCTCACCGCTGTTCGGCATATAATTGTTGTGTATTGGTTAGTAGGGAGTGGGGAAAGACACTCAAAAGGATTGCTGTGATAGGGTAAAAAGCATATATATTGTTACGTGTGAGTGTGTGTGTGTGTGTGTGTGTGTGTGTGTGTGTGTATATACACACACATATAATCATATATTGTTCTTAACTGTGATTTGTTTTTAACCTAGGTTGTTGTTGTTAATTTTCTCCTTTACTAGATCAGTCTATAGGGGGGTCCTGATCTATTCTGTCACCTTTGGCACTTGGGGCTTTACCCCTCTCTAGGGTTATCTTTGCACTTTTTTGTACCATTAATATGCACTTTCTATGCATAAGAGCATCTAACATATTAATGTAATGTAATACATATATATATATATATATATATATATATATATATATAGCATCTTCTTCAGGCAGCTGCCTAACAGTTGCCATGGGATACGTTATATTTAAAGTTTATACACCACACTGCCCCAGAAAATACATCCATCATAACAGTTTGGGCTGCAGAATAAACCGATATTACCGTAAACCGTAAACTGTCTTGTAATCTTGTTAATTTATATTTATATTCATCCTCTGGGAGGCTGCGGTGGAGCCGTAAACAGCAGTTTCATAGCAGTGGAGCCTTTTTGTGAAGCTGTGTTTTTATTTTCGCTCTCTAAAGGAACTGAATGTCCTGCAGCCCAAAACGGGGTTCCGCCTGTGGCTCACTGCGGAGGTCCACCCTAAGTTCACCCCCATCCTCCTCCAGTCCAGTCTGAAAATTACATACGAGGTAAGATTTCACTGTCTCATGGCGTGGGGCACGGCTCTCGCTCAACTTTCTGTGATAAACGATGTGGCCAATACGATCGCATTCCTCCCTTTTTAATGCCAGATCCCGTTATCTGAAATTCATTGGGTTGTGAAAGAAAGGAGGGGTGTTTTCTGGTTTAATAAAGCAGCACGGTGACCTACTCCCTATGAATACAGCTCCCCGGGCCACGCAGTGCATGCAGCGGGCAGTGAATCTTACGCTGCGCATCAGGAATGCGTCTGAAAGCCGTACTGCCCCCACGGGGCGCAGGCTGCCTGCTCACCATGCGCATCCTTTAGAGAATGCCTGCCCACTTGCCAGGAACTGGGGCGTACGAGCGCCATACATAATTTCGTACATGGGGTTATTTCAGTCTTGTGAAGTGTGTGCTTTCTATTATTTCTGACAGCCAGTCAGAATTCCTGAAAGCAATTTAAACCCTCGGAGTGCGGTGTTGGGGAGAGAGGGAAAAAAAAAAAAAAAAAACCACGCAGCGCTACCGTGACAGATTAATCATAACGTGTAAAGCAGGGCTCTTCCTTAAACATTTCTTAAATAATTGCCATCGGTAAAACAAAAGGGAAATTGTTCTAAGCCATCTTTCCACTTTGTGAGAGATGACATTAATGGAAAACCGCTGTGATGATAGCTTTAGCAGATGCAGAAACAGACATATGAATGCCAGAAACCAGATAGGGGCTTGGGGGCCTCAACGTGAAGAGGGCAGATACGAAGAGACACACGGACAGGTTAACGACAGCGCCTGGGATTAATTCATTGGCCGAAATAAAAGCTGGAAAATGTTTTATCACAGCCAATCGGAGATAAAAGCCGGACCGCCTCATAAATTAGATTACGAGTGAACGTTCCAGTTCTTTTTTTCCTCCCCTCCCCCACCCCCTTCATGCAGGCACCCCCCGGGCTGAAAAAGAACTTAATGAGGACGTATGAATCCTGGACCCCTGAGCAAATCAGTAAGGGGGGACTCCTGCCTCGCGCCCAGTCCCTCTTCTGTCTGGCCTGGTTCCACGCAGTGTGCCAGGAGCGCCGGAACTACATTCCCCAGGTAAGGCTCTGTTCCTGGCCCCATGGACTACAACTCCCAGCCTACCCACATTTACCGTACATTTAGGCATTTAGCAGACACTCTTATCCAGAGAGACTTAATACAGTTTACATTTCTATACGCTATTCATCTATACAGGTTTTTTACTGAAGCAATTCAGTACCTTACTCAAGGGTACAACACCAGTTCCCTACCTGGGAATCCACCAACTCTGAATCTTGTTATTAACCATAATACTTCACTGCTTCTCCATACCCTTTTTTAATGAATGAATAAACGGTTATTGTTTTTTTATTTCATTAAGATTATTAAGGATCATTCTTCTCAACAGACGCTTTTTAATACACAATTATGTAAAAACATGGCAACAACCAAATGCATCTCATCTGAGAGTGTTAAAACAATACTACTTCTTTTTCATCTTCAAAAATGAAGAGGGAGAGAGCGAACTGCACATGTGTAATCGGGACATGTTGTTGGTTCAGACGGAGGTATAGATTCCTCTCATCTGTAGAACGGTAATGGAACAGAACAAAAAAGTTTTCGCTGCTCTCAGGCATTAGCTCCCAAAGCATTCCACCCGCCGGGCTTTAGCACGCCGTAAGAGGCGCATTGCGTCGCACTCTTCCCTTCACGTTGGGCTGGAACACAGAGACTCCGTCAGCGGGGATGACAGACAGCGCCAGGCGGAGGGCAGAGAGCTTCATCAAAAGTGCAGTAACGTTGTGAAAGCCAGCGGCTGAGCTGGAGCACAGGAGGACGAAAGGGGGCGTCGCAGCAGGAGGCCGCGGGGTGGTCCAGTCCCTGGGGCCCTTTTTACTGATAAACACACCTGTTTCACCGCCAACTACGCAAAGTAGCTAAGTACGTGAACGCTTCAACAGTATTGTTTAGCTTTGCCTCCTCTTCTGTAACGTCTTTTCATTTAATGTCTTTCGGTCTTGTACCGTCTGCCCTCATCCCCTTGGCCAGTTAAGCCTCGTGAAAGAGACTTTTGTGTCTCGGTGGGATCTTCCTGCTGAAATAAACGTTAAATGAATTAAAATAAATAAATAAATTAACTGTCACAGGGCCAGACGTGCCCACACAGAGATGCCTACACAATTAAATGATTAAGTCACCAATTAAGCATATTTTCATTCATTTAATTTGGAGATGAGAGGACTTTCAACGGCTCTGCTGGTGTAATTAAATACTTTGCTGTCTTTGGTTGTATTTGTGCTGGCAGCTATGGTGCTCGTGTTTATTTTAGCAAAGGTTAATTGTACAAATTTTACGGAGATGTGATCGTCCCTTAATTGCTGAACATATTATAGATGATCTTACACCAAATGTTTTATTTTTATTATTTTTTTTTATTCCTTTCCTCCCTTTAAATATGCCCTGCAATTCCAAGCGAGCCTGGATGTTCCATTTCTTGTTCGCCGGTCTCTCCTCTAAGGATCCTTGGAGTTTGATTACCTCTGTGGGAATGCTTGCAGGAGTAAAATTGGTTGAGGGTACCGTGGGGTCCAGAGGGCTCCGTTTACCGATGTCGTCCTACTTAACGGTAGGCAGGGGACTTGAGCTCCGTCCCCAGCCGTCTCCTCATGAAAGCTTCCACTCGTGCCAGTCAGAATGGAAATTACAGCGGGCCAGCCACCTCTGAATGCCACGGGCCGCCCTGGGGCTTCATTCAAATTAAATTAGACTGTCCCGCTCACCCTGATCGCCCCCTGCCCCCCCCCAACCCCCAAGAGGGACGTGGTCCTCACCCATCTGCCCTCATCCGCAGTGCTGAAAACCCAAACATGTCCTTTATTCTGACAGTTGGCTGCTTGGGGTGCAGGTACCTGTTAAGGTCAAAAAGGCCTAAGGGTGCATGTAGCTCCGTCTGGCGCCCCCTACAGTACTGCACCAGGGTTGCAGTCAACATGAGGTGCCCTTCTCTCTCCATTGAAACGAAGCCGTTTAAAGTAAAGAATCATGAAGAAGTCAGTTTATTGAAAAGCGTTATGTGTGTCACGCTTTTAATAAACATTTTTTTCTTTTTTTTTTTTTTTTTGTATTCATGATATCGGACGTGAGCTCTCATCTTGCCAGGCCAGAAGTAAATTAACCTTAAGGTCATTCCAATTACAATCTGCCGTCGGATTTGCGACTGATTGATAACAAAGTGCCAAACTGTAAATAAGGCCGAGGAGGATTAATTTGGAATTCATTATTGTAATAATTCAGAAATTAATTTTCACAGAGGATTTGCATGGTAAATGAGTTGCCAGTCTGAGAGAGAGTGCTGTGGAGCAGGACTGCCTGGAAACCACAGCTGCAGAGTCTGTAATGGTTCAGTTACATCTCTCCATCTGAGATTATAGCTCTCACCAGCCCCTACCAGGAATCCCGCTCCTGTCTGCTTTAATCCCCTCAGTTTATGCGTACTGTACACCTGTACAGCTCTGAGCCCGGTAGGCCCTTTTTAAGTACTGCTATTTAGTTTGGTACACAGAGATGTAGTGGAAATGTAGTGCCTAGGAATCCAGACGGAAAGGGAAGACAAACTCTCACGCCAGCACAGGTTCAGAATCCTTTATTCTGTAGCTGCAGCAGCACTATGGGGCCCTGGAGACCCCACCTGCAGGAGTCTGTCGGCAGTCTGTGGGTCCCCTTCTTACACTAGAGAGTATTCAGAATTAATCAATAGTCTATGTAACAGATGACCGGTAGTCATGTGATCTACTTTATCTTTCTTGAACAGCTGACAGTCTCGTGCTGGGAGATCTTGTTTCTTCAGCTTGTGTTTTTTTTTTTTTTATCCACCTCTGGTTTGATTGATTATTGTTATTTCCTGTGTTATGCTACAACAGATTCATCTGTTTGCTCGGACAGATTCTATCACATGAATCTGGTATAATAAATTATGGAGTTTTTATTCATTCACGCTGTTTTTCCCTTCTTCCCCTTCTTTCAGGGCTGGACAAAGTTCTATGAGTTTTCCCTGTCTGATCTGCGTGCCGGGTTCGAGATAATCGACAGGCTCTTTGACGGTTAGTGGAGATGACCGGAACCGCCGCTGTCCCCAGCTCATCACCACCTTAACATTATAAAGTCAAAGCACTTTTCCTCTTATTGTCATTTCCAGCTTTGATCTCCTGTCATTATAGTAACGGGAGCTCTATCTTACTATCTTCTATCTTACAGTAGGCTCTATCAAAAAACATTATTTTCTCCATCAGTCAAAGTTTCCTTTTCCCCTTTTGTTCTAATGTCCATGGAAGACCAAAGGAAACCTTAGAATGCAAAGCATTACAGCACCGTGATCTCTGTGGTTTTGTAATTGTGAGCTGCATGACCATTGCACAAAAAACAGGCAAGCGGCTTTGTCTCAGTCCCTAATCCAGCCCACCCTTCATGGCTGTGTATAGTTAGAGGAAGGTATGTGGACATCTCAAAGTCTGTTTTGTTGAAGATGGTACCTAAACAAAATGACTGTTAAATGAAGCACATTTTTATATACTGTGCTATAAATCACATCTAGGGAGGTATCTGCTTGGATGCATTAGAGCTGAGCCAGCTTTATTTATCTGATATAGACATATTAAATATACATATCGCTGATCACATTTTACATTTACATTTTAGTCACTTAGCAGACACTTGTAATGCAAAGTAATTTACAGGAAGCTCATCAGGAAGACTTTCAATAACTGCATAATAGCATCACAAAGCAGCACTTAATTAAAAGCACAAGTAACATTTTAACTCATTTAGTCATTCATGTTTAGCAAATTATTAATAATGTATTACTGTAGTTAGGTTTTAGCTCTATATTTTCATACCTTTGATAAACAAGTATGATTTTTATGAACCTGGAGTTTCCAGTTGCCATTATTCTATTATCTCAACCCCTCTGTCCAACTTTAATTACATTAGTATTACCATTTAGGAATATCAATAATATCCAAATCAATTTTAATTATTATGAATGAGATAAAAATGCATTAAATATCCTCAAAAAAGTATGGTCATTTTTGCATAATGTAGAGTGTATGGATTATCTCTAAAACAACACAATCTTAACGCTTTGTGTTTGAATTCTACCAGACGTGGGTTTATAGGAGCAGTGATAGAGTTTGAGGTGGCTCTGTGTTTTAGTGGCCGGGACGAAGGACCTGCAGTGGGATTTTGTGCACGGACTCCTGGAGAATGCCATCTACGGCGGCCGCGTGGACAGCGTGAGCGACCTCCGCATCCTGCGCTCCTATCTGCAGCAGTACTTCAACTCCCGCCTCATCGCTGGCTCGCAGGGTCGCAGCAAGAAGGGCACGGCCTTCCCTTCTCCAGTCAGCCTGCCCAGCACCTGCAGCATAATGGTGGGTCCCGCCCTGGAGCCTTCCTCACAGGGACGCCTGGACACATTCACACATACACACTCACACACACATACTCCCAAACATACACACAGTTACACACATACACACATACACACACACATACTCCCAAACTTACACACAGTCACACACATGCACACACACACATTTATGCATACACGCACTCACAGATAGACACATACAGACTCAAACTCGTTTACACATAAACACACACTCACAGACATCGCATTTTCAGAATGTCAAGTATTCAAATAGCTACGTTTTTATTATCTGTGCTCAGAACATTGTAATACATTGCTACATTGTGGTAATACAGTTTAAAGATAGTCACACTCTTAGCCATTAGCTCTGCACGAAGTGCTAGAATCAGCAACTGTTATTGTAGTTTATCTATCAAAGTCAGCTTGCATTTACAAGCTTTCAAATGAATGCTGACTTCACATTTACATTTAAGACTTGCATTTATTTCAAGCTCCAATCATTTCTTGTGTTTATATAATAATATAAATAATACTGACACTCTCTCAGAGAGCAGCTTTGCCCTTTAAGACTGGTCGTGTGGCTGGTTGATATGTCTGTGGTTTATTTAGCATGTAGGATACAGAAAGCCATTGCGCTCCTGGCCTTAGCATTGATAAGCAGGGATGTGAGGAGGTGCAAACCAGGACATAGCGAAGGGGGGATGCGCTGGGGACAGGCTCTGATACTGGCGATGAATTTCAGGATTACCGCAGCGTTATCGAGAACCTGCCTGAGGACGACAGACCGGGGTTCTTCGGCCTGCCCGCCAACATCGAGCGTTCCTCTCAGCGCATCATCAGCTCCCAGGTATGGCTCCTCCCACCTTCCCCTGCACCCCCAGCCAAGCCCTCGAGCTCCTCCTACCCTCCTTCCTCCTACACCCCGCCCCATCAGGCCCCTGGGCACGCCAGCAGCAGGAATTTGGGAATGCGGAGGGGGCGTTCAAATCCAAACTTTCAGAGAAGCTTAGAGCCTGGTGAAAGATTGGAATCCAGGCCGCAGGTGCAAAGAGAATTGGGCCTGATAAACCAAGCGCAGGCTCGGATAGATAAGCAGCCCATGCACCCCCCACCCCTCCGCCCCCAGCCCGTGGGGCTGTTTTGGGATGTCTCATTCCCCCCCTCCTCCTCCTCCTCCTCCTCCTCTTCCCTCTCTTCCTGGTCTGGGCGCTGGAGGGTGGAGGTTTGCGTGAGCCGGGTAAATCTCTCAGCGCTGGCGGGCGCGTGGCGGCCCGCGGAGGGGAAAAAGGTTCTGGGAAACTATGTGCTGAGCTTGGGCATTCCGGGGGATCAAAGCCGGCCTGCAGCGGCCCGCCTTGGAGGGGGACGATGACACTGACGAAGTGCTGTGTGAGCGATGTGGCGGGGGGCTGGAGAGCAGAGGTTTCCTGTGGAAAACGGGAGCCACTGAGAGGTCACCCCTCCGGAGACGGGGAGGGGCCCCCCGCGCTGACAGGGAAACGCGCCCCAACTTCCAGACGCGGATGAGTTATGGCAGCAGGTGTGCCCTTCAAATTCACACCTTACTCGTTTACGCTCAGTCGAAAACAAACGGCTCCACAGACAAACCCCATAAAGGCATTTGACGTATTTAATGGAAAGACAATGAGGCAAAACATAAACAGGGGAGCTTGGAGGTACAGTAAACCCTGCTCCGGGGCACTTCAGAACACAGTGTTTTAAATGAGTTTGAAGTGCAAAAACGATAGTGTGTGCATCACTGTAATTTGGCCATGTGTAAATCCAGGGAGTGTCCCAGACTTTGCTGACTGCATGACAGGAAATTCCTCCTGCTAATTTTTCTCAGTCCTTTATTCTTGTGGCAACAGTAAGAACTGGAAGTAAATCACTTATTGTCATTTGATTCACTGTCATTCACTGAATTGAAAGTCCTAAGTCTTGGTTACAGACATCAAAGTAATGTGTTTTTTTTAAGGTTCAGTGCAGAGTATTTTAATTGTCTGCATTATTTAAGTAAAGTATACAGATTCCACAATTGGAGGAGATGCTTTGCTAGATTGAAGCACTAGAAAAAAGCATTGAAAAATGCAGTAAACTAAAGCAGTTCAAATGTGGATGAAAAACACTCATTAAACGATCTGATTCTGAAATGAACATGGAGATTTTATGATGGCTGGTCTTGAGCGAGCCAGACTCGCCACTTACCGTGACATTTCATGCTTGCTTATTAACCTACACGAGCATTTCTCCCCCTTTCAATAATTGCATTTCTGTTACTTTAATGCTGATATCAGAAGAGAGAACAAGAGAACTACAGATAAATATGTTTAATAACTGATTGTTGCCGATATCAGTGAATGCCTCTTAGATTTCCATCCATTCACATGCTGGCAGAAATGAAATGCTTTTCCATTGAGGAATTTTAACAAAAGAGTTAATTATTTTCCTGCACATAAAGCATGAATTCTCTAATGTTGCATGGTCGATCTTCCTCATCCTGTCTCTGTGATAGACACACATGGATACACACACACACTCTCACACACACACACACACACACACACACACACTGCACCATGGTCCCATTCCCACAGTGCCTCTCTACGTTGTGTACCGTATCGATTCAGCTGTTGATCTGCATTTTGAATGCCGTGCACATCCTCAATTTAAAACATGTCTTTCTTCATGGGGATTTGTGACTTTAATTAGTGCTTTTTTTTTTTTTTACAGCTGCTTGTTTTAATTCATTCCAATTACAGGGGGCTGATACAGTGGCTTCTCTTTGCATTGTTTCTCATTTTTATCACCGTGATTTAGACCTTGCGGGGTTTGTGGGCCAATTTTAAACCCATTTGAGGAGATTTTGTTAAGTGTGTGCCATTGTGCCGTGTTTTAATGTATTTTGCTAACTTTTCTCAGGGCCTCTTTGCTGTAGATCTCATCAGAAGAGAGGTTGTATTTTCTTGGACCCAATACACTGTGATAAGACTCTCCCCGCTGCTATCCCCAGCTGTGTGGCTTAACCACAAAGCAATGGTCTTCATTTGTCCACATTACTCTCCTGTCAGGACCGCCTCGAACACCTTCTCTCCGGTGCTAATTAGCAGCGTACTCAGCCTCTTTTCTGATGTCTCCTGTCCTGGATGTACTTGTTTATCTGCACAGTCATCTTAAATGTAATTGCCAGGGCCAGATTTAGGATACTTGGATTTATTCTTGTTCAGTTTTTTTTTTTTTTTATCATTTCCTCAGTATCCATAAACACACCTCCCGACTGCACATTATCAAACTTCAGTGAGTCATTTGCACGCCGGGGGGGTAAGCGGGTGGAATTAGCCATTTAGGGTGCGCGTCACGGCTCAAAAGCTCGTCCCTGCAGATGCATGTGATTGCTTTGGGGTTAAGCGCTCCTGAAATTACGAGCCTTGAGGAAAACGGTGTTCGTCATCATCGCCTTCTTTTTTCTAGAAACATGATATTAACTCCATTATTTTCTCTCATCCCGTTCCCAGAGGCAGCGTGGGATTTGGGCCCTGACGACTTCTTGATTTTTATTAAAAATGCTCCTTATGTGACTTGATCCCCTTAAAGTGCTCCTCTGTAGCTGTTCAAGTGCCCACGCCCAGACGTACTTTTGAAAGTAAATGGGAAAAAAAAAAAAAAAAAAAAAAGGTTAGGGCTGCATACCTCTGGAGTAGATGACCAAAGCACCAATGGACCACTAAAATGGCATTTGTTGAGCGTAACGAATGGTGCGCACGGGAACTTATTAGCGTTCGTGAAACACACTGACTAAGACAAAGTATCACTGACGTCCCACCTAGGATTCTCATTGCAAAATAAATTAAATGTGTTTATCTAAGAGGGAAGTTTTAAGATCAGGTTGTTTTGAGAATCTGGAATTTTTACCACCCGCAACTCTTCCCTGGAGAAGCAGATTAAAACGGATCAACACGTGTGAATTCCCCGGACAGATTCCGTGAGGAGGCCCCGGGTTGTTAAAGATTGTAGGAAGGGCTTTGCTTATTCGCAGCCCTTGGAAGAGCACTTTGGATGACTCAGTGTTTCTGTCTGGTGTCTTTTTTTTTGCCTTGTGTTTGCACTGTGCACTTTGGCCATGAAATTTGCACAGGTTCAGAGGTCAGCTCATTGTGGGTTTGTGAAATGATGGTCTAGAGATGGTCTGTCAAGCAAAAATGTGAATTGCAGAAGGCAGCAGATTTTTTTTTTTTTTTTTTAAATAGAGGCTGGTATGAGTAGTGCACAGAGGGCATTTTGAATCTGCAAAGCAGCTCCCCCTTGCCAATGTATTTTTATTATTCAAGCCACTGCTTATTCCCTGCTGTGCAAGATTATTGCGGTACTTCTGTTAAAACCAGCCATCAATAGGGGCACTCCCTGCCGTATTCTAAAATTGCTCTGGTAGATTAATTGATTAATGTATTAAGTTGACATGAATGAAATTGAGTAGATTCGGGGCTGAGTGTGCCATGCCAAAATAAATTCTGCCTTCGACTGAAAGATGTCCCAGGATGCTGTGCTGCAGATTGCGTTTTCCCTTCACCCCCTTTTCCCCCCAAGTTTCTTTAATTAACGTCGTACTGCCGCATGCAAACAAATCACCACGGTGACACCCACTCTAATGCACCTGAAGCGTGTCCACTCCTCCAAAGCACTCAGGCACAAACCAGTGGCCATTTTGTCTCTCTGCAGGTGA
>CM040751.1:34161877-34231877 GCA_022829145.1 Albula goreensis | reverse complement strand
GCCTGTGTCCCAAACCGCTTGCTTGCGTATTTGGGCACTTATTAGCACATACTTGCAAGTACACTAACTAGTATGTACTGTTTAGTATGCAAGTACATAGAGCAGCCATAATTCGTAATTTTGAGACATACGTGTACTAACACCTCGTAACACTTCTGACCTTTGCAAGAAACACATCCACTGATGGTTAGACTAGTAGCAGCAACTGAAATCGTAGTTAACCGCTGACTTGCTAAAATGTCGCTCAGCACAGATTTTTTTGAAAACGGTTGCTGGTATAGTTTTATTTATAAACTTTTAATTATTCTTTGCTGTCAATCAAGAGAACACCATAACCACTGGGAAGGCAGCTCGTTCCTCATTCTCATGCGGTGGTCACGGCGGCGCTCACCCTTCAAACGGCATCCATCCGTCATCCGGGCCCTGGGCCTGGAAAACTCCAGCGGCACGCGCCAAGAGGCAAGTCGCGACGCGGAGACGCAGGGCGGCGCGAAAGAAAAATGCGCTTGACAAAAAAAGAAGCCTTCTGCTGCGGGGACTGGAGAGGGGGGGGGGGGGGGCTGTGTGTGGGAAAGGGGGGGTAAAGCATGCATTTGAAATTTGTTTCCCTCCACTGCAATCTGTGACCCTGTAGATTGCGAGGGAGGTGTGCAGGGGTGCTTGTGAATGTTTTGAGGCTGAGGCAAAGTGTCCTCAGACGAACCCGTGCAGTGGAGCCGGATTTCTCCTTGTGATCTCATCTCGAGTCTCGAGGCGCACGGCGAATCGCACCGGCTCCCTCGGCTTCGATATTCAGCCGAGACAATTCTCCAATTAAATCAAAATTAAAAGGCAATATTTGATAAGTAGGCAACCCTATTAAGCTCAAAGTGAACAGAGTGCAAGTAGAATTACATTAGAAACATGTCAGAGCTTATTACTCTATAAACCTAATGCATTTCCGCAAGAAATACAGTTTTCAGAGATTAAAAATGAGAATGAAAAAAAAGAGTGCGTGGATCTCATCATATAAAAAGAGAACAAGGGTTCTTTACACAGAGGAAAAAAATTAAGCAAGTGACAGCGCCGTGGTCGTTTCTATGCCTGGGGTGAATGGTGATTTCAAATACAGCCAGTGTTTCGAAAGCTTGTCCACTGGGTGGTGTTTGACCGAGGTCCTGGGCTGTCATTAGCTGTCCTGGCAGAGAGACACTGCATTGCACTGGCCAAATTCCCAACTGGGTTCCCCTACAGGGAGGCCTATTGATTCCTCATTTTATCTGGATAAAAATAATTCCCTTCGCTGATCTCTCCCTGGGAGGCCACAGATCCCTGAGTTTAAGGTGTTGTGTAATTATATAATTCACTTACTGCGAGGGGTTGTACAACTGTGTAAGACTGAGGTGACTGACTGCAGAGGATCTGTATACTACAAGCCAAGTGTCCACACTTGAGAGACAGCTGCAGCTACATGTTGAAGACTTAAAAGAAAAAAAAAAAAACTTTTTTCTTGCCAGATCGGCACGGGCAGGCAACATTTGGTCCAGCCTCTCTGAGGTTGAGCCATTTAGGTTTTTATAGTTTCATGGCTCAGTAGCGGCCACTCCTGGTCACCCGAGCACTTGCAGATACATGAACCAAATATATCCTGATTTCATCATCCTCTGAAGATATAGGCAGTATGTGGATTTGTGGTGCATATGCAGTGCGGAAAGAAGCAAGCGCTGTCCGTCACATGAATCGCAAGTGTCCCATGCTTATTGCTGCCTCCTCCTATGATTGCGGGACAGTGTTGCTGAGTTCAGGATGGGGAACATGGGAGAAAATCCCTAATAAAAAAAAAAAAAAAAAATTAATGGGGGGTGGTGATAGACCGGTCCCTAATTTAACAACCACAACCCACACATGACCCTCAGCAATCAGCTCAGGGTTCATTATAAGAGATGCTGTATCTTCTGCTCGGTGCCTCTTCTGATCCCACTGACTGAGCCAATCATGTGCAAGGTTCAGCATGAGCACCTACGCCTCGTGAGAGGGGCGAGGCAATCAGGTGGGGAGGGGTCCTCTGAACGGGAGAGCACTCACAGAGACCGCCGCCCACGTCAGGGGGAAGGCGTCGCCGCAGACTGAGCGATTCTTAACGCACCGTGCGCACCGAGAGACTAAATAAATAAATAAATAAAAGCACCTTGTTGCAAAAGGTCATTTATTTTTAGCGGTGAATGATATTTACAGCGCCGACACCAGGGTGGACCATGTCATGGGGAGGGAATGAAAAATGCAGTTGACAATAAAAGAGTCCCGATATCAATTAAACGGGACAGCCTAATAAAGAGAGTGCAAACCGGTGTCATCACTCACGGGCTACATGCTAATGAGCTACACTCTTATGTTTTTTTTTTTTTTGGGGGCGGCGGTGGGGCGGGTGGCGGTGGGGTGGGCGCGTTTCATCGCAAGCCCATCCCTCCTAAATCATCGTCCTGCCTCCGAGCAGCATATTCAATGTGAGGCCCAATAAAAAAAGCGGCGGTCAGAGATCAGCGATGCTTTAAATCTGTGAGCCGGAACGTAATTAGAATTTGGTTGTCAAAGATGATGCACTGCATGCCCCGAGAACACTTCCCCTCTCCTCCCGGGACCTTCCTGTTCGGCGAGGGTCAGCGGGCCAAACCGAAATCATTCTGCAACAGAACCGCCCACCCCCCACCCCCCACCCATCCCCTTCCTCTGGGTGAAGTGCATTTATTTCATTATACATGTTCGTTTGGTTTATGGATAAGTTCAGGCTGTGACGGAAGGCCCCGCTCATGCCTGCATTTGACTCCAGGGTGTATTGATTTCCATGGAAGCCGCTGGTTTTTGTTCCCATTCATTGCCTTTATGATGTGATTGAGTTTCTTAAATGCATGTATCTGTGTCTTTGATACATGCACTCTTATCTGAAATGTGGGGGGGGGGGAGTTGGGGGCGTGGTGTAAAGACCATTATTAGAACAACTGCAGGGAACACAGTACAATTCGAGATACAAATTGCTGAGTCCGAAACAATGGGGCCATAATTCACAATTAGCGAACCAATATCAGCGCTTCCTTTATTATCCCAAAGCCAAGCTGAAGTCAGTCTGGAGGGCAGAGTGGGTGCCGTGGTAGGAATGATGTGATCCCGCCTGCTGGCGTGTATGGCCGAAGCGAGCCAGCTTATGTTGCCGAGCTGTGCGTACGCGTCAGTCCTGTATCAAAAACAGGGTGAGCTCCGCTGGGGCTGTGGGGCAGGTTCGCTCAGTGAAAAGGATCTTCCTGCTCCAAAAACAGGGCAAGTTGTGCTTCAGTGAAGGAGCAGGGCTGGTACTGAAACTAGGCTGTCTCTCTTAGTCTGCTCCTCTGTCAGAACCCCCGGGGCATGTATGCTTTGATATGGAACTGTACTTTTGCATCTAAATATGTTCACAGAACCTGTAGTATTTACCAGGTCTTTCCCTCTGAAGAATAGCTATGAGCTCTTGAGAGGTGTTATATTGCCAGTAGTAAAGACCTCACTGTCAGCATATAATGAGAGGCCTGTTGATTAACTGAGTGATTAAGCTTATACTGCATGATCCATCGCTTGGCAATCAATTATGTTTTTTTAAGTATGTAAAGTATAAAATTGCTGAGATGATGGTTTTTCAGGTTGGGTTTTTTTTTTTTTTTTTCTTCAAACACAAGAACAAGGAGTCTTTTGTGTGAGTACTGGGCCATTCACTTTTCCTCCTCTCCTCTCCCCACAAGTCCTTACCGGGGAGAGAAGAATCGCTGCGTATTCCAGATATCGCGGAGAGAGATCTCAGGTTCGAACAGGCCGCTGTGCGTTTGAACTGCGGCCAAAGACAGCCCAGCCTTCACTCACTTCATTCATTATCCTAAAGCTTCTTATCCCAGTCAGGGGAACGGGAGAGACGTCAGACCTCACTAATCCAGGTGTGTGTGTGTGTGTGTGTGTGTGTGTGTGTGTGTGTGTGTGTGTGTGTGTGTGAGTGTGTGTGTGTGTGTGTGTGTGTGTGTGTGTGTGTGTGTGTGTGTGTGTGTGTGTGTGTTTTTAAGAGGGATTTAATGCATGAATGTTTTTATTAGCTGTCCCTCACTGGTTCACTGGGGCCCCTCAGGCATGCTGACTGAGTCCCATCATGCACTTCTCACATGGGAACAGGAATGCCAGGCCTGGGATTTCCCATCAGCCCTGTCTCCACGCATGCAGTGTCACGCTCCAGCTTAAAAGGCTATTAGCTCTGTTTTTTTTTCCTATGTTGCCCTCTCAGCGACATATCAGATTTAACACCTAAAACCTTTTCTGCATGGGGGGTGTGGCGGGTGTGTAAAAGTCTGCATTGAGTCTTACAGTGTGTGTGGTCAATGGCTGATCTGACTGAAGGTTAATAGAATATAGCACAGCTCATGTCTGTTGCTGTCACTCTTTCTAAGAAAGCCCATTCCGGGATCACAAACCTAGACCCCCACCCCCTCTACCCAAACCCTCCTCCAGGGGTTTTTGATGTGGGCCTTTTTATTGCCCGAGATTCCTGTCAGGCTCCTTGATGGGCACCTCGGGCCGCAGGTCCCCACGGAGCGCGTGGCATATCCTCCACCGCTGACCTCCGCAGGCAAGGCCCTCGGACTCGTTAGGAGGTGAGGGGATAACGAGGCCGGGAGGAATGGGCCGCGGATGAAACCTGGCTCCCTGAGGAGCCTCCCGTAGATCCAGGCTGACACGGCGAAGCCGCCTCCCACTCTCCATGTCATTTGTCACTGTCAGCCTCGGCGACCCTCCCGTCCCCTGTCTAGAAGCATCCCTAGTGACCCGCAGATACGAAGCTCACGCTCCTGGATCCAATTCGCGGGTCTTGTGCACAAGGGCAGCCTCAGAAAGGGACGAGTTTTCTTCATGCGTTTCTTTGCCTGCTCTGTCATCTCAGAGCTTGGCCCTGGAGTGCGTTTGGAGATGTGTCCATGTGTGATTGTGTTGCTTTGCTGTACGATTGGCCATCACAGTGGGGTGTTTTTGCCATTTGGTTCAGTTTGAGTTGCGGTCACTCATAGACCAGAACTTTCTCCATCCCCCGTTGTCTCTTCACACCAGCCTGATCGACCCGATGTTGGCGCAAAGTTCAGCCAAGCTGAATGAGACCCATTTATAAGGGGAGAATGAAGCATTTTTCAGTGAAGGACACACCTAATCACTGCAGCTCATCAATACCACTGCATATCTTCATACAATGACAGACTCTATCGCTGACATCTGTCAGATAACACAGCACTGTACCACTGGTCTTCCTCAGAGAAGGGGTAAAATATCAAAACCAAAATGCCATTTTCATTACCATGCCGGGTATCTAGGGGTACCTTAAAGTGAATAATTCTATCACCCTTAACTGTAGTTTCATTAATTTTGAATATCTAATTATTGTTTCCTTTTCCCAGAGGTCTTCATCTCCACCATGTTTTAGTCAGACACCCCCAGACTTTTTCAGAGACTCAGTGTTCAGATATAATCACCCAGTGGTGAAGCAGTGGGGATATTTGGACAGGTGGCAAATCTCAAATGTGTTTTGTCTTCTGTTTTTTCACAGTACTTTTCACACAAATAAAAATATCCCAGAAAGGGAGAGAGAATGTAATCGAAATGTTTTCAAACAATTCAAAAAATATGAACTCGCTATATTCACCATATAACCCATCTAGATACGATTTCTGTGAGGTTCTCTACTTTTCATTTATCTTCTTAATATTCTCCAGCATTTTTGGACAGTGTTTTCATATTCTTATCTATTTTCACGATAAACTGGACATCAATATTTCATTCAATATGTTCGTCAGATTAATCGTACCGTACTGCAAGCAGAAAATAATTTATACTCTTGGACAATGATGTACATACAGTACAGCTCAGCGTGTATATGGAGGGAAGAAGTGTATGTCATCATTATTTATAAGGAAATCCAACAAAATTAAAATTGCTCTGAAGACAAAGTGGTGCTGTCGGTCAATTAAATCTTTCAACTGATCTGTCTTGCAGTTGGCTGATATTAGTTGTAAATCAATGGTTTAATAATATTTAGGGCTCTGGCAACGTGTTATTCACTGACTTGGTGTTTTCATTGCGCTGTTAATGTTGTTAATGCAGACGGATTTTGGAAACATTTCCCACTACATTAATATACGTTTTTGCCTTGCCAAATTTGTGCTAGGCTTGCATTTGAACCCATGAGAAAATAATGAATGTGTTTTATAAGCTAGATCCTATGAAATGTTTGTTAAACTTTTGTTGCTTTGGTTTTGTTGTTATTTTCAAATTCAGATACCGTTGGGAAATGTATTCCCAATTAATCATGATTAATCAATTAACTTCTTAATTGCTACAAGTCTGATAAATCTTTACCTTGTAAAACTGTGCAACTATGACATCATGTCATTGACACAGATTCGGTCCTCATCCCAGTGAGAGTGAGTGCTTTATTTTATCTGAATCCTTCCATCAGTTGAGTGACATCATTGACGTTGTTGCCTAGGTGATTTCGCAGCTGCGGATTCTCAGCAGGTCGGTTGCAGCCGGGTCCAAGTTTGATCGAGAGATATGGTCCAACGGGCTCTCCCCAATCCTCAACCTGTGGAAGAAACTGAACCAGGTGAGTGAGAGAGCAAACACACCTGTTCCCCTGTCCTCCCTCTGTCCTGCTCATTCTATAACTGTCTTCCACTTGCCCCTGCTCGCACTGCACTCTCGTCCCCCATTTCTAACTCTCTTTCTTTCTCTCGCTCTCTCTCACTTATCCTGTCTTTTTTCCTGCCTCTCTCTTCATTTTCCACCAAATTTCTGTCATGAACAAAATCAAATGATCAAACTGTCCCACTCCACAGTGGAAAGAGAATGGATGGATTTTTCTGCTATGTCATGCAGGAGGCAGCTAGACTCAGTGGCTAAAGAAGTATGGTAGGCCCAGTGTACAGGTTTGATTTCCAGGTGGAATGCAATTGTTGTACCTTTGATTATGGAACAAATATTTGATGGGTATGAGTTTTGTGAGAATTTGAGAAACAACCTGGACTATCTACCTTCTTATTGTCTTTCCTATCACTGGTGCAAAAAGTAGAGCATTAAATCAAAGAAATCTGAGTAAAAAAAGAGCCTCTGAAAAGCAAAAGGTTGTTTGCTGCATTATTCAATAAAAAGAATACCTGCCTACTCATGCTGGCTGCCACAAATCACGCATTTTTAATGCCTTGTTTGATGCACCTGAAGCCGTCTACACCTCGGTCTGCTGCTGCTGTTCTTTAAAAACTCTCATGTCTCATGTCAAGTGATGTCATCTATAGTATAAACAATGTATGACCACAGTTTGTTTACATTCGAGACTTGGTGGTTGTAGTAAGAACTTCACCTTACAGAGAGGTTAATAGGAGCAAGCTGTGAGACATGAAAGAGTAGTGGAGAACGCCATTCGTCCTCTGCCGCTTCTCCTTTTGTAATGAACATGGTTTATTTTTACTATGGCTAATAACCCGTAGCACATTTCTCGCTAACACCCTTGCTGCACTCCGCACCACATTCGTTTTTCCGCTCCTGTTTTCTGCACCGAGCGCAGTCCAGAGGGCTTCTCGCTATCGCTAAATTAGATTTCTGTGCTCTGTGTTATGAGCCGTACGAGCTCAGCATTCAGGGCCTTAGTCGGGATTATAGGGGTAGCAACAACAACAGTGACTGCAAAAAAAAAAACAAAAAAAAAAAAAAAACAATTCTGTGAAAATATAATTGCTGGCAATGAGACGGTGAGCTGTCATGTGGATCCCAGCTCACGGCTCACAGGCCCAGCAGCCCCCACTGCCCTTCACACCACAACCCCCCACACCCCCCCTTTCCCCAGTAAGGCCATCCCGCATCACTTCCTGTCTCTAAATTGGAGTGTAAATACTTGAGGTGTACTTTTAAAACTTTATGGGAGTCCGTGGGTGGCAAGCTCATTACTCCACGGAGATGGCAGAGTAAGAGAACTCTTGTCAAACACACCGAACAGTAGTTCCATTCCAAGGAAACGGGAGAGGAACAGAAGCTTACAATAAGTTCCCTGTCTGCCAGAATCAGAGATGCGTTTTAAAATTGCTGAGAAGCAGGGTGTAGCGTAGACCTGCTTCACCATGTCAGCCCTAAGGCAGTGGTGTTACACACAAGGGGGTAGAAATATTAAAGCTTCAGGTGAGCTAAATTGCTGCAGAAATACCCATTAAAGCAAAAGAAAAAATGTCTTCAGCATATTTACCTTCAGTACACAAGGGCTCTAACAGAGAGAGTGTTTGAACGTACTAGAGGCAGTTTAATAGTAGTGCATATGCACTGTAGGTGCTGACAAAGTGTGGTTACAAAAATAAAGGTGAGAAATATTCAAATTTATGAGGCTCCAGTTTTTTTAAAAAAATGTGTTACTTTTTTGTGGTGGTCTAATTAGCATTTTTGCTAAAGTGAGAGACAGGTTATTTGGATAAAGCTGTTGAATCAGTAAGTTTGAAAAAACAAAAAAAGATGTTACAAAGGACTCATACAATTAATTATATATTATAAAGGGCATGTCCTCCAAGACCATTTGACATATCAAAATGAAAATTCCATGACTTTATTTGATGGACTCTCCTCTTTATTAGATTAAGTCAATGAACTTGGAGTGGATTTTGCTTTTCACAGAAATGCTTCTTAAATTTTGAAGGATTGGCATAATATGTCGTAAGATGGTAATCAGTTTGACAACCCCATAAAGACTCCAGCAAGACTGCAGCATTTGCACAATCTAAAAATATCAAAACATTAAACATTCACTTGAAATCACTTTTAATTTGCAGAGATTTCAAACCTTTGCCGTTACTTCTCTCAGTTAAGGTTTAACCAAGTTGTTGATTTATTTTAAACTCGTCAAATTGGTGAGGCCCAATGATCCATGACCAAATTCAGTGATTTAACAATCAGCAATCATGACACCTGCCTGGTTTAACCTGGAGGTGCAAAACCAATATCACCATAGCCCTCCCCAAATTTACCTTCTATATTACAGAATGTTTCTACATGATAAATAAATGGCCACTATAACGCTCATTTACATAGGTGTGTCACACAGATATGTTTGATGCGTACATAAGAGAAGGTGTCATTCTTGCATCCACAATCAAACCCAAAGCCCGCCCTCATTTGCAGCCTCAAGTCCAGTGTTTGACAAAGCTCTGGTTAATTATCATTCGTTGAGTAGTTGCTGCAAATTATGTGATTCTGTAAAAAAACACAAAAAAAACAACAGTGACACAGCAAAATTTCACATGTTGTTCGTCTCTCTGCAACGCTCTGAGCAACACGAGCTCCCTCTAAATTGGAGAGCAAAACACTTTCGGCGTACTTTTAAAACTTTACAGGAGTCAGTGGGTGGTGCTCTCAATGCACCGAGGAGACAGAAAAAGTAAGAGATGTGGTCTTATGTTGCACAGTAGTTTTTCATTCTAGGAAAACAGGAAGAATTGAAACAGCAAAGTACAGGGTCTTATGGTTAGCCTGTCCAGGTGAAGCAGTAGTCATTGATGTGGTGATGTAGTGATATGAAACTCTGACTGGTCCTGGGTGCTGACTGGACACAGTGTTTGAGAGGCGGAGACCCAGTCGCCCTTAGCGATGCCCATGGGAACGAGGATTTCGGCCAACAGTTTGTGCCCCCACTCAACACAGAAGAGCGACTTCAGTCTGCCTGTTGCAATGACTCCATAGCTTCACAGATTGGATGGAAAGGTTAAAGTAGCAGCGAATGGTAGCGCATGCTTCAGAAGAGAGAATTAACCAAAAAAAGAAATAGACAAAAAAGAAATAGTATACAATAATGATAACATGTTATCTGTTGTATTAAAGATACTTTACAATGTGTGTTCTGGCCAGTGTACATTGTTGACAAATAGATGTTTGCAGATGGTAGTTGTACAAGAAAAGTTCTCTGTTAATCAGTCAATTTAAAATTGCCATCCTCACCAGAATCACAACTAAATCCAAAGCTGAGGGATCTAAAGTGGGTTGCTGTTTGCTATTTTTGGAGGGGTGAAAGTTAAACTTAATTGAATAACACACGGTATATAAGTAATGTATTAATACATGAATATGCAATGTATACAGTGTTAGAATTTACTGAAGTTGTGTATTCCCAAAGACTATGGGAATTTGTGTTGTTAGAAAATGTGCAGATGATTGTGGTGAATAATGGTAGAAGTGGCCCGAAAGTTCAAAGATGGCAGCTCAACACTCGGGGGTATGCTTTTCTTCCTCCGTTACTAAAGCCTATTGTGAGTGGAATAAGTCTACATCCAGCGAGTCATGCGCGTGTGCTAGCACCAGGATAATGAGCTACCTTGCTGCAGGTCATTACAGAGGTTCGTGTGCTCGGTGTCCTGAACCCAGTAAAGCAGGTCACCTGAAGGTCACAGAGGTCAGGCCGCCCGCCAGGGCCGGCAGCAATTATGGCTCGTTATTTTGCACCCCTCAATTAAGGGTGAATAAATCAGGGAGGGACCACCCCGCATGCTGAGCACTGCTCGTTAAAGACCTCCCACACGCCCTCTCCTCACCCACAGAATCCTCCTGTGTTTGCTGCAAAACACACAACAGACTGCGCCGCAGACCTGCTGAACTGTGTCCCTGCTTCACCCTCGGGTAATTTTGCTGCACAGAGGAAACTGTTTTCTGCCACATTGTCCCACATTTGAATTCTGCCGTGTCTCTTTTGTGTCGTGCAGATGTTCCCACATTCTTTCAGACTCATCTCGTCCTGAGGACCTCTCCAAACTAAAGTATTATTCTGACAGTTTCATTCAGAGTTGTGCAACGCCAGATGCTCTTGTTGGTTTGGTTCGGTTTGCATAGCTGTCTTTATCCACCTTTTATGCACCTTAATTCAGACACAGCTCATGTCTGCCTTTAGTACGCATTAAACAGATGTAAAACCATCCTCCTGTGTATAAATATATATATATGTCTTACATCAGGTTTCAAGGAGAGAACACAGAGATGGAGTAGGGCTCTGTGTCCACAGTGATCTCTCCATGATAGAAGTGATATTTCATCTCCCCTTGCTCGGAATTAATGGACAGATACTCTTTGGATGTTGAACTGTTTTCCGAATAACTCACTGCATTTCTTTGCACTCTTGAGATCCATTTTTCCATTTCATATTTAATTATTTGCTCCACATACCTATCTTATCCAGAGAAAGTTGTTTAGCATTATATCTCGTTAACCAGTTATACAGCTGAGTATTTTACTGTTACAATTCCTGTCAATGCTTTGATCAAAGGATTGACAAAGATTTCCCAGCTTGGAATTCAAGCCGCATCTTTACTTTGTAAATCCAGTGCAATAACAAAACGTCAGCCCTGCCTATCCACCAATGCACATGTTTGGTGTATTAAATTTATAGCTCTTTGGGTGTTTTCAGTACATATTGAACATAGCAGCTGTTTCCTTAATGCTTGTTTTATGAATATGTAGAGTTTTCTGTTCTCATTTTCAGATATATCACCCAAGGTACTAAGACTCTGATTATGATTCTTTGCCTTCCTTTCTCGGGAAATTCAGTATTTATTTGCAGCAGAAGCAGAGGCAGACTCATTAAGCTGTAAGGCTGGGTGCGGCAGAGGCCCACGCCAGCCGCCGCTACTCTTAATTACAGTATAAAAATGATGCAGTGCGTTAATAGGCCTTTTTTATACAGGATGTGAATGAAGCAATGAATGTTATGGAATTTATGGCACCCCACTGCTTTTAATCAATTGCTGGTTCTGTTCCCTGTTCGTTCCTTCGGTAACAAAGAACATTAGCATATCTTACTCAAGTTGCATAAGTGGATTTGTGCGTGTATGTGTGTGTGTGTGTGTGTGTGTGGGTGGTGGTGGGGCATATTTGGTATTATTGGGTATGTTGTGTATGTTGGATGGGGTATTGTTTGAGGTCTGAAACAGTGCTGTTGATTTCTTTTGTTAACAAGTGCTGTACAAAACTTGTATATTACTAATTGAATTTTTCTTTGGCTGAGGTTGAAAGAGCAGACTAATGAATAGACCAATGTGTCTTTTGTTTCGGACTGAAAACATTTTTGGCGCACTTTGTTTAGTCAAATCTCTGCTGAAGTCATTTGCTTTAGGTTGGGGCAGAGTTTTCATCCCTTTCCCTTTCTGCTTAACAGCTTTCATCCAGGCAAGTTCAGCCTAATTAGAGGCAAAAAGTAAGTTGGAACAATGGCCAGGATTCAATCAACAGCAGTCCTTAACTTTTTCTTACAATTGAATAAGTGTATTACGCTTTGTTTCTGTAAGAACAGTTATGTTCATTTTCATAATTTCTGAACTCAACAAACTGTGGTAGTGGAGTTAAAAATGAGCGCTTGTATTTAAATGGGAGTCAGCACAGAGTTAAGGACAGAAATTGTTTGAATCCCGGCCAAAGTCATATTTCTGGACAAAGACGTCATCTTGACAGTAGACCTCAATATAAAAGCAAGGCGAAGGCAGACGTGCTCAGGTCATACTCACTCCCTTTCCTGTTGTCTCGCTGTAGCCACTGTGTTCACCGACACGCCCAGCCTATACTGACTCTGTGACCCCCGACTCACATTCATCTGTCTGCTGCCACTCTGACCCCCCCAACCCTCCTAAAGCACGCTGTGTGCAATTCAGCAGAGTCAAAGTGCATCTTTACCACAGCCTATGGAATGGGTGGGATGTACTCAGTGTGTGTTGATTACGACCTGAAATGAGTGTGATTGTCTGGCCTACAACTAAAAAACTCATCACCACCTCTCTCTCTCTCTCTCTCTCTCTGGCTGTCTGCCTCTTCTTCTTCTACACAACCTCCCCTTTTCATTCTCCCCTCCATCTTCTTGCTCTGGTTCATCCTTTACTTCTCACTCTCTCCTCTCACCCCTGCTTTCAATCATTTGTTTTTCATCTTTAAGGTGCTTTTTTTAAGGCTGTTTAACAACAGTGATCCATTCTTTTTAACTGGTGATTATTGGAAAGTGATGGGGGGGGATTATTGAAGACCAGTGATTATTTGAGACCTGTAGTTCATTGGAAATTTTACAGTTCATACATAACTTGGAGTGTGTGTGTGTGACTGAATAAGGTAAAATTCACTGTACCTCAAGAACCTCAATCCATTCTTTTTAAAAATAAAACAAAGACAATATTTTAGATTTTAGATAAAGTCTCTTTTCCAAAGGGCACTCAGATGGCCAAGGTAACTTTTGAGAGTGGACCTTTTCACTTAATGAGTGTGTTACATACTGCCCCACAAGTGCCCTCTCCCAGATGAATTACATGAATTACGTGCTGGATGACTGGATCTGGATGACCAACACAGAGAGTTAGAAGAACATCAGGTGACAGACACTGACGTACTCATGTACTCTGTCTTGTCACGAGAATAGATCATGCCCACACAAATTAATGTACTTGTTTATTTATTTTGAGCAGTAGGTAGTGTGTGGACATTATAATAAGCAGTGCGTGGACATATTTCATGTGATTTATGCACCTGCAGAGAGACTGTTTGGATGTGTTTCTTTCTAACCTTTCCTGCCCTCTTTTTGTCCTGTTCTGTCCATTCACAGGGCTCCACTCTGATCCATCAGAAAGTATCCCCTCCCAGTGAGAGCCAGGGTTCCCCGGTCCTGTCCTTCGTCGTGCTGGAGGAGTTCAACGCGGTCCGTCTGGTCCAGAGCATCCACCAGTCCCTGGCCGCGCTCAGCAAGGTCATCCGCGGCACCTCCCTGCTGACCGCTGAGGTGCACAAGCTGGCCACTGCGCTGCTGAACCAGGAGGTGAGAGAGAGGGCCGGCTCTCCATGGCCTCTGACCCCTAAGCTGGGTGGAGTCAGGCGGTTTGAGCTCTCTGAGGAGCTGCAGCTCTGAGCGTCAAGGCTAGGGCGTGGTCCCATCACCGACGCTATGGGAGATTACTGAGAGCCCTCCGCTGGGGCTGCTGATGGTGCTGATGGCTGCTGAAGTGCATGTTGCACTTTTGGTCCCTGATATATTCCCCAGTTCTTTTGAGAACAGTTGTTTGTTTTTTTTATTGAAAATCAACAAAATACATCACAGTACATGTACAATTTATTCCACATCTCCAGTGTAGCGGCCTTGGCTTTGTTCACATGGGCCGTGGACAGTTATAGCATGATCACATCTCGAAAGTAGATTTTCTGTCGGAAGAGGAATGCATGTTCTTTGTTACCTCGTCGCTGAGGTGAAAGGCATTATTGTGTTTGTTTTTTAAGTGCTTATAAACACTTTCCATTCATGCTTGTCACACCAGATTATTGTCTGAATTGATCTAAATTAAAGTTTAATTAAAAAAAACTTTCAATTCGCATAAAAGAAACTGCCTTCGACTCCTGATGTTGTGTGAAGAGTAACTGACGATATCGTTGTGGCATTCGCAATTTGTAACGCCGTGTCCCCGGCATTTTGAACGGATTCCTTTCCGTAATTTGACTTTGAGATGGCGGATGACAAACTGAAGAGGTCACCCTGCGTTCAGCGTCATGCTTCGATTGCGTCGCCTGATTAATGTAATCCGCTTAGTCATCGGAACCGTCCGGGCCTAGCAGCACACGTCATTGTTGTCCCCCGCCCCCAATGCTTCCTGTCGCACCACTCCCGCTTCCTGTTTGGGGCCGGCCTGCACGCCATCGCCTTTCTCAGCATAGCCTTAAATAGTTTCTTTCCAGTTATCATGTAAACACCCCCTCATCGCTTTACTTTCAGACTCAGTAGACGATGATGATGATGAGGAGGAGGAGGATGGCAAATCAGGAAGCTCTCTTCCCCATCAAAACAAACAAAAAATTAAAAATCAAAAACAGCAGGGCGTACGCCATCTCTCCTCCAAACCTGACAGAAAAATCCAGTCAGATCTCTCCCAGCGGTTCAGGAAGTGTAATCTCCGCACTACCCTGTTTACCTCGGCGTTAATTACCTTAATCAGCCCAGCTCAGGGATGCTCTCTCTCTCTCTCTCTTCATTGAAGGGATTTGGTGAAGGACTGATGCAGGAGGCGGATTACGCCCAGCTCTCTTTCATCAGCGTACCTTCTGTGCATCGGCGCCCGCGAAGGGAGCGCTTCAAGCGCGGACCGTTTGTACAAATACGCAAAATAAGAAAGCGGCGCGCCAGTGGAGGATGGCAGGAGGTGCCTGCATGGCTCTGAGACGGTGCTGTCAGTGTAGGCCTCAGATATGGCAGGCTAAGATAGAGTGCCCCCTGTGGGACACCGTGGAGCCTTCAGTCTGTGTCATTCAAGGCCATTTTCAGACTGTGAAAGTTGACAGTTTTTTTTTTAATGTAAAACGTTTGAACAGTCCAAAACGTGTGGCAAAAACAGATGCTTTTCTTTCTTGTTCAAAGCTCTAGAAGTTTAGAATTGAGAGGAGTGACTTGAAGCTTCTCGGTGGGCCGGGGTGGGGTGGGGGGGGTTTGATCTGCTGTGACGTTTCACCTCTTTTCCCCAAATCGAGGAGGGAAACTGGGGCCGTCCCTCCCGAGGTGACACGGAGCGGCACGCCGTCCGACGGCTCCGTTTGAGAAGGCAGACATGCGTCAAGGTAAAAGGGCTGCTGGTTCTCTCGTACAAAGGGCCTTCTGGGTAAGACTAGGTAACGGAGCCCATGAGAGGATATCTCGCATAGGGAGGAAAGCTCGGAAAAAATCCAGCGATCCAGTCCGCAGACGCGCCAGCTCCACGCACCCCCTTCGCACATGCGTACGTGTCCTTGGTATTCTAAAGAAGGCCGCCATTGTGCGTTTGATTAATGCGCGAGTCGGGGTGAATATTAATCTTCTTTGCGTGGTGCCTCATACGCTGGTGTTGAGAGAATGATGGATGTGCCGGCTGAGAGCTTCCCAAGCTTCCTCACATGTGCACTATCAGATTAATCCCCTCCAACCCTAGCCCCTGCTCCAAGTGTCCATTAATACAGAGAAACCCCCAAGTCCGTCCTCTCATGTTAGACTCTGGGTATGTGTCTGCTCACACACTCTCTTTCTCTCTCTTTCCCTCACTTTCTCTCCCTTTCTCTATATCTCTCTGTCACTCTCCCTTTCCTTCTCTCCCCTTCTTTCCCTCTCACTATCTCTGCCCCTCTTTTCTATCTTTCCCACACTCTGTCTCTATCACTCTCTCACACTCTCTTTCCCTCTCTCCCTCATTCTGCCCCTCTCACTCTTTCACTCTCTCTTTCTCTCTCTCCCAAGGCCTGCAATTTAAAACGGCACAGTCCACATCACAATATGTGAAATAAGAGACAGCTGTTCATTTTTCCTGATATGAGAGTGCATAGCAAAAACAGCTCTAGAGCATGGCTACACGCGCTCCCATCCTCCATGTTCTCTTCCCCTCGCCAAGCACCTTCCAGCGAGCGGATAACGGTCCCTCTTCTGTCTGAGTCAACAGCGCTGCGAACCCATCTCTGCGATCTAAAGTGTATTTAAAACCGGTCATTACGCTTTTCTAGGATCAACAGACCTTCCTCTGTCCCTCTTCAGTGTCGGACACAGGGACACAAAATTATAAGTATTTATAATTTTATGTATTTATAGTTTATAAAAGTATATTATATGTATTATATAACCCATCCTATTTCTCTGAACTCACTGAGACAGCTTTGTTCCAGTGTACTAGTGACTGCCAATTAGCTGCCATTGGGCTAATTTATCAGTGACTACAGGGGGCGTGTGTTCTGGGAAATGTCAGCACAATTAACTAGTAATTTTCGTGGTCTTGTCAAACAGATGTTTGTTTGGAAATCATTTTCTTGCAAACAGGGAATAATTAATATAAATATTCTAATATTTCAGGAAGCATTTTGACAATTTTCACACCATGGGGAGCAATATAGTGCATGATATCAGTATATGTGTACATATATAACGCCACACAAATTGCACAAAATATAATATGACAAATACTACATCAACAAACAGTTTGTCTGTCAGTTAATGTGCTGTTGTAGTGTAGCCTTTTGAGGAAGCAGAATTGATTGATATGACAAGCATAATAAGTTTATGATCATGTTATACCCTTTTTAAAACGTGTTATAAGCTGGAGCTTTCCGAAGAGTTCCCTGACGGATGTGGTCAACGGTAACGAACTCCCTGGTGTGCCTGCAAATACAAACGTTACAGCTATCATTAGTTACTCCTCAAGATGTGAGCGAACCATTAATCAAACACGGGCAAGGGAGAGTCCTTTGGGTGGGGGGGGGGGGGTTAATCAACATTTAAATTGAATTTAGTTTGGAAAGTTTATCATTTTTTGGATCTTATTACCACGGATGTCTCTAGACTCTGGGTATGTGTGTGCTTCATCTCATGCCTTATTCCTCTCTCTCTCTCTCTCTCTCTCTCTCTCTCTCTCTCACTCTTTTCCCATGCATCCTGCTCTCACCTTCTCAATCAATCTGTGTCATCCTTTCGGCATTAATCTCAGCTCTCTATATGATCTTTGGCCAGGTATAGATCCTCACTGTGTCTGTCCTCTTCCACAGTGTCCCCTGAGCTGGCAGAACAGATGGGAGGGACCTGAGGACCCCATGCAGTACCTGAGAGCTGTGATGGCTTGTGCTCTCGCCATACAGGTAAACTCACCCACTAAAACACATTCAGGTAAAATACACACCCAACACCACCAGGTAAAATACACACCTAACACCACCTAATAAAATAAACACCCAACAACACCCGCTAAAATACACACCCAACACCACCAGGTAAAATACACACCCAACACCACCTGATAAAATAAACACCCAGCACCACCAGGTAAAATACACACCCAACACCACCAGGTAAAATACACACCTAACACCACCTGATAAAATAAACACCCAGCACCACCAGGTAAAATACACACCCAACACCACCAGGTAAAATACACACCTAACACCACCAGGTAAAATACACACCTAACACCACCAGGTAAAATACACACCCAAGAACACCAGGTAAAATACACACCTAACACCACCTGATAAAATAAACACCCAACACCAGTAAAATAAACACCCAAGGTAAAATACACACCCAACACCACCAGGTAAAATACACACCCAACACCACCAGCTAAAATACACACCCAACACCACCAGGTAAAATACACACCCAACACCACCAGGTAAAATACACACCCAACACCACCAGGTAAAATACACACCCAACACCACCAGGTAAAATACACACCCAAGAACACCGGCTAAAACACACTCAACACCACAAGTTTAAAACACACACCCAGCACCACCAGGTAAAATACACACCCAACACCACCAGGTAAAATACACTAACACCACCTGCACCACCCACCTAACACCACCAGGTAAAATACACCTAACACCACCAGGTAAAATACACACCCAAGAACACCAGGTAAAATACACACCTAACACCACCTGATAAAATAAACACCCAGTACTACCAGGTAAAATACACACCCAACACCACCAGGTAAAATACACATCTAACACCACCTAACAAAATAAACACCCAACACTACCAGGTAAAATACACACCCAACAACACCTGCTAAAAACACACACTAGACCACCAGGTCAAATGTACACCCAGTGCCACCAGCTTAAAACACCTGGTGCTAAAACACACAACAAATTTGCAGGTAATACACAGACCACGCAACATCAGGCGAAGCACAGCACACACCTTCAGGTAAAACACTCCACTCATCCCTTAAGGCAGTGCGCTTGGCAAACAGCATAAAGTTAAGCACACACCATATGGCCTTATATAAACCACACACACACACACACAAACACACGCAGTGAAGTAAATCATACCGCAACCCTCTAAAGGTATATATTGGAGCAACATATTTGACATAAGTTAATGTGAATATGCGTGGTATGAGGATGTATGTAGGGAATAGCAGATTGTATCTGGGCAATATGAGAACTTAAGTGAAAGATGTACAGCTACATTAGCAGAGCAGCTGCATTTGCTAACAGGCTTCCTCCATGTCCTCCCCACTCTCTCTCTGGGCTTGCAAACGGAGATTGACTACCGGTGCAGGTGAGAACTGCTTCGGTGCAAGTTCAGTTCTGGTCAGAGATGAGGTGACTGGCCCAGGTTAGCAGCGGTGGTAGAGACCCCAACGTGAGACACGCTGCCTCAAAGAGAGAGGGAGAGGGAGAAAGAGAGGAGAGCACAGCACCCTGGTCTGAGTGTATGCACCATAGCCAGTTAATTAACAGGGCCTCTGGGTAAGAGAGGTGGGGTGAGAGTGGTTGTGAGAGGCTGGCCCTCATACAGCGTGTGGAGGTGGGTGGAGGGGACCCAGAGGAGGGGGTTGGGGGGGCAAGGGGGAAATCCGGCCTCCCCTGACGGACAGGCAGGAAGTCCAGCACCTCTGCAGCTGGCTAACGGAGTAGCCCGAGGAGTATCTCCTCACGGATTCGCTCAGCTTCAGAGCAGCGCTGGTCGATTTCGTAATCCCTTTTTTCTTTCATGGCTCAAAAAAAAAAAAAAATATCTCAACATAGGTGTTTTATTCCCAGTCTCAAGTAAAAGAAAGGACTTTTATGATTAGTACCATCCATTAAAGCTTTCATAAGCATTTTTACAAAAGGAGGTAATAGTCCTAATAAAATCCAAAAGATGCATCAAACAAAAAAAAAAATAAAATAATTAAATGGATAACAAGAATCCAATTGAATGAACAGGCCGACCTTGAATGAAGTGCTGCTGGCTGAATATTAAGCGTCTCTGATGGTCTGTTGTGAATTATTCATTTCTGGGTTTCGTTCATCGTAACATCACCTAAGGGACATACAATCACTCCTACTTTCCCCCCAAAAAATGATAAACAAGTTATTTATTTATTTATTTTTTGTAAAAAAAAAAAAAAAAAAAAAAAAAAGAAGAAGAAGGAACAGACAATGGAATCACTGCTTTTAGGAATACAGATGTTCATAGATAAATGATCTTTTGAAAGTAAAAAAAAAAAAACAAGTTCTTTCTTCAGGGTCAGTCTTTGTAGTCATACATTTCAAACCAATTTTAAAAAATGACTCATGTGTTACATCAGTTTTTTTCACTACAGAAAAATAACCCTCTTTAGAGTCTCACACGGTTTAAATTAAGTGAAGCGATTGTGAAAATCTTTTAAGTCAAGATTACTTAAACGTAATAATGAACAATTATGTGAAATACCGGACTCCACACGCAGGGTTCCTGTGTGTATGTGGCCATGTCAGACTTTTGTATTTACTGGTTAATCATCCCCTTATTTAATCAGCGACGTGATTGGGTGTTTGGTGAGGGGTGGGGGTGGGTGTGGGCGGAGGGGCAGTGTGGTCGGAGCTCCAAGGTCACCACCGAAGGTCCTTTTGCCTGGTTTGAAGCATGTGCTCATGAATAGATGTCCTCAGATTTAAACTGCAGATTACACGGTTCGGTTTGCCAGTACATGCGCGCGGCACTTAACATCGATTTAAGCATCCGCTGTCTTCGTTCTCAAACGCGGCAAAGCTAACATGAGGGTCTCGAAAATTGGACAGCATCAGGCCATAGATTCGGGGATACGCCAGAAGAGCTTCGGTCGCAGCTAATCCGGGGCGACGTCGATCCTTATCCTTATCTCTCCTTTCTGCGTTTCGATAAGGGGAACGCGATGACACTGCAGCGTCGAACAGTTCACAGCCAATGGCACGCCCCCATCTGTCACCCTCAGTTATTTAAAGTGGCTTGAGCGATGCCTTCTGCTTTTGTCCTGCGCAGCTTTGTTTCTGAGGTGTACAGCTTAGCTTCCTTAGTTCACAGGCAAGGCAGGGTGCAACAGGAAGGGAAGGAAAATGGCTGCTCTGACCCCGACGTAGACGCACAGCCATCCACAACTTTTCCATTGTGGCAATGGCCCGGAGAAGTTTCCTTTTTCCATTCTTGTGGAATTGGGCGGTCGTCGGCGGGAGTTCCTATAAGGCGTGTTTGGAAAGAACATTTCTGACACAAACAGAATCAACAGGTGTGTTTACACTGGGTGGTGGAGCTTGCTGATACATTTAGCACTTCCTGTGAGAGAGGTGGGGCCCGTCACAGCCCTGAATCCACTTACATCTGCCAACCGCCTCCCATCGCTTTCCCTCGGACCCGCGCATTCTTTCTGTTGTGCTGTCACAGGGAAGGAGCTGTGAGGCAAATCACAGCCTATCGTCCAAAAAGTCATTCCTACATCATTACTTTACCTTACAACTATCATTTTATATTTATATTTGTGAGAGATACAGTGATGGAGATCATAAGAAAATGTACTCTAAGTTCTTTGTGACTGGCTTTACGGCATCTAGGCTTCATTGACTTTGCTTGTGCTGATGTGGGCCTGAGATCTCTCAGTTGGGTTAACTGGAATACATTTATGGTTTGAAATATGTGTGCCTGTAAAATATCTAAAAGTGAAGTTGTGTTTTTCTGTTTTGACCTTATTGATGAGCAACATAAATCAAAGTCAAGGCAATCCTATATTATTGTTTAGCTGCTGGGTGAAACTACAATTGATCAATTGAATTGAATGCAACACCTAAATAATTAATGGTGCTCAGTCAAGGGAGACCTCTGCCCTGAAGTGACAAATGTAAAAAAAAAAAAAAAAAAAAAAAAAACTAATAGACTAATATCTTTGTTTTTTCATTTTCCATAGAACAATCACATGTCTCTCAAAATTCACCTCCATCTATTTCACATTGAACTTTAAGTACTGTAGGTTACCGTTGTCCAGGGCTAAATTTATAATTTCCTTTGGGGGACAATGAATTTTATCTTCATCTCATCAATGATTTGGTTTTGAAATCACAGGATAACTGTAATTTCAAAACCAAATTAGTTTTCAACATGAAACTCAATCAAAGGGTGGCCCTGTCGCTCCGGACGGCCTGGATCATGTTCTTACAAGCCTCCCCAACCCCCGTCTCCTACGGCAACCCGGGCCCTGAGCCAGGACAGAATCCTGCGCTGGAGTTCTGGAACCCTGCCATCCCTCGGCGTCTCGGACACCTGTCCCCTGTGAAGGAAATATTTGTTCTGATGGTCGACGTTTAGGACGGGGGGACAGTGAGCCATTTAGGGGGTTTGTTCTCTCACATACTCTAGACTGAGGCTTCTCTCAAAGGCAGAACCCAGCAGCTCTCTATGCATCCAACTGAGTCACACAGAATGAGCTAAAGAAGACTAAGACAGCCGCTGGTTTTATATTTGTGTACTCGTTATAAATCTGAGAAGCTCCTCTCTGCTAATATCAAAAGGGCCCACATTTTTCATGACTTAATCTGCAAAGGAGTTTATTTGGTAATGTTTCACTTGTTATTATAAAACTGACTTTTCAAATCTACAGATATAAATAAATCCAAATTTAGGGACAGGTTATTTTTCCTCACGCAATTCAGGTTTACCACCCATGTTTGTGGGTGCAAAGGAAAAACATTTATTAAGAACCTAAATTACAAATGTGTTGGTTTACATAGTTTCCAGTCCAACCCTCACCGTGTTTACTACAAGCTGTGGGGCCTGCACCATTCCTTAGCGTTCAGTAACTGATAGAGTAAATACATCATTAGTGCTGGAAATGAGGGATAGACTCCATAAAGTTTGTGATAAAACAGTTACTAAAAGTAAATATAATAGTAGTTGTATTACTGACGGCAGGCTGAGCCGTTGTTTTTCATTTAGATCGAGCATGTGACGGATCTGAAAGTGACTTCACTGTGAAAGGAGTGTGACTTTTCCTCAACCACTACAAACTCATGGCATCTGCCAAGGTGATGCCTGGCAGCCATTTTGTGCCTGAGCGCTCACCATACATCAGAAGGGGGAAGGTAGAAACGCAACTCAATACTACCGTGTGATTAAACAGCAGGGCTGAGAGAGCCAGGATGGGAATTCAGCAAGGACAGTAAGATAAGTGCTCCAGGATCTGTACTGGCCCACGGTTTTAAATGTGTCCGTTGAAGGACGCCATCTTGCACCGCAGTTTTCTGTCACTGCTCTAGACTGTTGGTTATCTGCTTGGCTTAGAGACCAGTGCATAGGCCCAAACAACACCACTGGTATTAGTATTTCAGCTTTTCCGATGAGGACTTTCTTATGAGTCTTGCACAGGTAAACTAACCCAGATCGGAGGTTACTCGCCTTCATGGCTGCTGCATCTAATGTTGCAGCTATGAGAGTTACACTTATTTGTGTTATTGTGTACATTTTATGGTTAACTTTACACATTTTACTGAAGGCTTGTGGGAAGAAACATAAACAAAGGAATGGTGTGAGGTTGTATTCAATCAGCCAGACTGATGGTTCTTTTGATTGTAGAGATCCACTGAGATTAGTGGCTCGGATTTCATTACCTGACCTCCGTGGTGCCCCCGATACAGCTGCCTGAGCCGACACTGGGAACATTTTCTCAGCTAAGCTGTTGGGCTCTTTAACGCCCCCCCCCATGGATCCAAGAACCTTTTGTTCAAAGACTCTGCTGAAGGCCCAACACAGCTGCCCATGGCCACAGACACCTCCCTGTACCTGGGAGCGGAGTACACCAGCATCATTCGCTCTGTCAACGGAGGTTAGCTAGTGAGGGGGACCAATGGCAGCGCCCCCCCCCCGCCACCTTTTCAGTGGAAGTTAAAGTTCCTCCTTTCAGTCGTCTCTTCCTCCGACAGCAGGCTTTTTCATCAGCAGAATGAACCTGCGGAGAGGCACCACGTGGGGGCCTGAGGTGACAGAAACTCTCTCTTAAAAACTCCCATTACAGCTAATCTCACCGCTAGAGTCGTCCATCTCATTCCGCCCCCCCCCCCCAACCCACACCCTCCCCTCCCCAATCAGCGGTCTATTCCACCCCCCTGGGAGACTGAAACAAAGATAAGGATCGGATTTTCTGAAATGGGAAAACTCACAAATCTATCTGGGGCCCTAATGTGGTTTTGCTCTGCGAAATACACTTATAAACATGAAATTCCAGCAGCTGAGATTGGCTCATCCACTCCGTTACCGCAGGAGGAGGGGTTTGTTACTATGACACAAGAGACGAGCAATGCCCCCGCGGCTGTGTTCCCTTGTAAATAAAAAAAAAAGAAAAAAAAAAGAAACAATGTATCACTGACCCAATTCCTGCATCAGGCACCTTTGAAAATTACTTTGGGTAGTTATTTGATGTAGTTCATCACAGTGCATGCTTCCTTGAGTTGAGAGTTGTTTTCCGGTTGGATAACGCACACACTCGAGATTACAGCTCTGGTGCCAGTCAGCAAAGAAATGCATAATTAGGACACTGTGTTGCTTTCCTGCTCAGGCACAGTCTTTGCTCTGTCACTCTGTGTTTGCATTATGAGCACTGGCAACGGTTTCAAAAACGGCAAGAGAAGAATTCCGCTCGTTTACCCCTGCACTGGTGCTGATGTTGTCAAACAGTGGCACTGTATGCAAAAACAGCGATAGAACAACGCTTTCCCGTTTACCTGGCCCGAGGCTTTGGACACGGCTTGGCCCTCCAAACTGTCAGCCCTCCAAGGAGGTGTCTGTGCACGTCCGCCAAGCAAACCAATCACTACGGCCCTGTCTGTCAGGCCGCTGCGACTAATCGCCCCCCTCCACCCCCCAAGGGCACAGTGTGGCAGGAATGAGCACTGCTAATTCCGCTCATTAGTGTGTGTGTGTGTGTGTGTGTGTGTGTGTGTGTGTGCGGGGGGTGGGGCACTCGTTCCTCTTTCTAATAGAGCTACCGGTGTGGTCTTATTACTCAAGCTGTCTCAGAGATTTCACAGTGGGGCGCCCGCCAGACGTCCCCGCGACCAGCCGTCATGTGACCTTTCCCGCGTCCTGAACCTGAAGGTACTGCCGGCTGTGCTAATCTTGCCACCTGGCGGGAAAGTGGACAGCGGCCGTTAGGATCTGCGTCCATCCACCACAGAGCCTGAATCCCTCCACCTCCTCTGCCCTCCCTCCCTCCCTCCCTCCGTAGGTGACGGCCTGTGCGTATGTTAACAGTGGCTGGCATTATGCTGGTGGGAGTGACAGGGGTCAAAGGTCAGCTGATGGAGTGTGTCTCTGATGCCATTCTGAACTGGGACAGGGTCATGGGAAGACTGATCAGGGCTAATACATAATGCCGGTGATGGAAAGAGGAGAAGCTCCTGAATGGAAAGTGACAAGTTTGATCCCTGTGTGATGTTTTGCCAATTGATGGCTGTCGCTGTGAGAGACCTGTATTGTGATGCAATACAAAAAGGTGGTTCCTATTATGGGTACCATGAGGGGCAAGACCTGATTTAAGCCCCAGCACAAGGTGTGTTCATGTCCAGGCTTGATGTAGTGCTGGATGCTCCGTAGATTGTCAATAACTGGTGAGCCTAGTAGGGGTGAAGAGCCCTTCTCTCGTCATCTTGTGTTTTTATGATCGTATGTGTCTGACTGTGGCTGACTCTGCCTTTCATACCAATTCGTCCTCTGTCCCGTCTCATCGCTTGTCATTGGTTGTCTCATCATGGGCTGGGCCTCGGCCAGGAGTGCTCAATTCCCCATACAGCGTTCCACCTTCACCTCATCCCCATCATTATGCCGCTACGCCGTGGGTTTCTCTTTGCCCTCCCAGCCTCTCTGTAGGTTTGCATTTGAGGAAGTGGATAAAAATATGACACACTCAATCACTGTGACGTCCGTTGAGCCGCTCCCTGCATCGCAAGTGGTAGCGGTAGCGGTGGTCGGATTGACTTGTGTCTGTGCTGATACGGCGTGGGGGTGCTGGGGACTGGAGGGGGCGGGGCAGGTGGGTGAATGAGCTGGCACCCGTCCAGGCCTGCCCCCACCCTGCGGCCCTGTGAGTGTCTCTGCGCAGCTTCTCTGGGGCACAGGTAAGAGAGCCTAGGAGACCTGCCTCATGGATACTCAGGAGAGGCACATGAATGCGGGGAGAGAGAGAGAGAGAGAGAGAGACGGAGACGCGCACACACACACACAGACGTGCTCACACACGCTCCCCTCACGCTCTGTCTCAGCTCACAGAGAGGCCGGGGTCAGACCAGGACAGGCAAGAGCTCTGGGGTCTTATCCACATCGGCCTGGCTGTCAGTCATCTGCCGTCTGTCTGGCATCACCACAACTTCAGCGCATACCTTTGTGAAATTAAAGACATTTCATTATGCAGATTCATTTTACATATCTTACATAAATACTTGCCACCGCTTTCAACAGCCATGCATTTTGCTTGAGTGTGGCGAAGCAGGATGTATTTTTAGTGTCATAATTTGTTGACTAAAAGTGTTCCTGAAAAAAAATGGTTTTCTGTAAAGAGAAGTGTGGCTCAATGATCATTCATTGTGCTGTGCGTTGTGTTGTGCAGGCTGCTGTGTGTTGCATAAAGGTGTATGTTTGTATTGTGTTGTGCAGAGGTCCATATCCTCTAAAAGGAGTGTGAAAGTTGTGTGTTTTGTGTTGTGTTGTGCAGTGGTCCGTATCTTGTATAAAGGAGTGTGAAAGCTTTGTTTTGTTTTGTGTCATGTTGTACGGACCTGTGACCTGTATAAAGTTGTGTGTTTTGTGTTGTGTTGTGCAATGGTCCGTATCTTGTATAAAGGTGTGTGAAAGTTTTGTTTTGTTTTGTGTCATGTTGTTCGGACCTGTGACCTGTATAAAGGTGTGTGTTTTGTGTTGTGTTGTGTAGAGCTACATATCTTGTATAAAGGAGTGTGAAAGCTTTGTTTTGTTTTGTGTCATGTTGTACGGACCTGTGTCCTCTATAAAGGTGTGTGTTTTGTGTTGAGCAGGGCTACGTATCTTGTATAAAGGAGTGTGAAAGTTGGTTTGTGTTGTGTCGTGTTGTACAGACCTGTGTCTCGTATGAAGGTGTGTGAAAGCTTTGCTTTGCGCTGTCACACAGAGCTGGGTGGAGAGGGCGGAGAGACAGAGCCTGCTGACGGACACTCTGGACCTGTCTGAACTCTTCCATCCAGACACTTTCCTGAACGCGCTGAGACAAGAGACAGCCAGGTGAGCCCCAGAGAGATCTGTTTTTCCCCCGTTACAACATGCTCTCCTGCAGGTCTCACCTCTCATAACTGACAGCTACCTGACCTTTTTTTATTACCTTGTGGTCCTGTCATTGATTTGAAAAGGCTCAGTTCCTCTACTTCTTGATACAACTTTTTTATTGTGCAAAATCAGTAATATTTTAACTCAGGGCTGCATTTTTCTATGTTAGGTATGGATAAATACCATGTCACGTCTTCCTGATTGTGTGTTTGACATATAAATCATGTCAGAATACATGTGCATATATAGTGTTATTTTTTGTGTGGATTTCCAATGAAGTCTTTCCTTTTCTCAGGACAATGGGCTGCTCGATGGACAGTCTGAAGTTTGTGGCCTCCTGGAAGAGCAGAATCACGGAAGCGAAGCTCCAAGTGAAGGTAAGTCCCCAGCCATGACTGCGCATGCCGTCAGCGAGGCTGCCCGTCTGCGCAACAGGGGGGATGCCACGCTACTTATTTGCAGCCACACATCTTGGCATCTTCTCCACGGCTTTCCAGTCAGGACCGTGCTACACGTCAGCTCGGAATCCCCCCCCACCCGGGGAAACCAGCAGCCCGGCTCTGAGCTGGGGGGTTACCCTGGCCCGGGCCATTGTCAGGAGTCTGGGCCATTGTTCGTGGCTATCGCTCCATCTCTCTGCTGGACCAGCCTTCAGGATGGCGACAAGGTTTGTGGGGGTGGTGTTGGTAGGGGGGGTGGTGGTGGTTGAGAGGGGCTTTCTCTCAGATACCCCAGCCCCCACCATCTCAGCCATGTAGTCACAGGAGCCACCAACGGAGGGGAAGGGGGAGTCCTCCGGCTGTGACTTCAGTCTCACCCATTTTTCCCATTAGGGAAATTTAGAAGGAGAGAGAGAGAGAGAGGGGTATTTACACAGCGGCGTGCCTCGATGATGTCATGGGTTCCTGTGCCATTGTCCCGCCAGTCAAATTCAGGCTATTTACTCCTCTCCCCAGTCCTCCTTTCCTTTCCATTGGGCTCTTATTTTATTTTGATTGTGGAGATTATTGAACATCTCACAAAAGAATTAGATTGGCCCCATTCCTCACTCAGAGTTATTTTAATCGTTATCACCAGCTAATGTAGTTTCTGTCATTCTTTAGTGGGGACCCGCTGTGCCATTTTTACCCAGAGGAAGACCTCAGATACACCCTGACATGACCGTGGTGCCTGTCCAGTTTACATGACCTCATTGGTTTGACTCAGTCGGTGCAGTTAATTTCCCCTCTTGAGTCCCAATGTGACCAAACTTGGCTACAAACAGGCAACGTTTGTTGATTTATTTTTATGACACTGTGGAATGAGGAATCGGGAAGCTTTCATTTGCACGCTATTCCCATAAATGGTGACTAAAGAAGAGGAATTTGGGCTTTCTGTTTTCTTCTGTTTCCACAAAAATAGCTATAGATGTTGGTAACTGCAGATACTGTAGATAGTTAATTAGTTGCTATTCTTGTCAAGTCTCATAGTAATGAATAAAGTTTCTCTAACTGCTTTGACAATTCAGAGCTGAAACACTTTTAATCACAACTTTCTGTGAATGTGGCAATTAAATAAAATAACCAACTGGTGTGCCACTTGGTTTGTAAGTGGAAAATTGCAATCCAAACGCTTATTGCTGTCTCATTCCAAGTTACAATATTGCATTTGTGATTACGGTCATTTTTTTTAAAAGTGTCAATATTTCTAAGGCATTGCCTAAGAGCAAAGCTGTTATTTCCTCAGAAAATGTAATCCTGTTTAACAAATTATTGTTGAGCTACGGGCAGTGAACAAAGCAGCCAGCTTCATTAAAAATGGTAGTGGACCAGCGCAGCTGTAAATTACTTACAGTGCTGTTGCCATTTTTTGTGTTCGCTACCTGTAGCTGTTTAACTTCAGTGGAGATTTCATGGCATTATTTCCACACAGAATACGGCAGAGCAAGGCAACAATCATTAAAGCCAGAAGCGGGAATAGTCATTTTGTCTCCTTCAGTCTCTGTGTTTCACAGAGATAGTCAAGAACAGATGCTCATTTTACATGTAAACTTTTCAGCATTTGTCCAGATTTACTTATATAGATTGCATACTTTAACGATGTGATCCAGGCTAAGCACCATTCCAAGGGCATGTTTGCAGTGCCCTGTCAAGGAATCAGACCTGCAACCTCTGAGTTACAAAGCCAGTTTCCTAACCATTATACTACACTGCCAGCCTACTAGTACCTCTCACAGTGTTCACAAGCACTTCTCACAGCATTCATTACCACTTCTCACAGTGTTCATAAGCACTTCTCACAGGATTCCTAACCACTTTCCACAGTGTTCATAAGCACTTTCCACAGTGTTCATACAGCACTTCTCACAGTGCTCATACACACACTCTCACAGTGAGCACAAACAGTGTTGTATACATAGCTGGTATGTAGAGGAGGAAAGAGGGACACTCAACCTCCAGCACTGCCTGAAGCCACATCAGGGATAGAAATACCTGCAAAATTAAACAAATAACACGAGCAATCAGTCAGCACTGTCCCAAGGCGGCACCCTGCGGTGTCAGGTGTACCTGAGCATGCCCAGTGTTACTGACCGCCTCACAGAAGCACAGCTAGCATTTTCACCTAGCACCTACCATGTTCTGTCTTGATTCATATGATAGTGTGAGCCCAGACCGGTTTTTACCGGTCTAACAGACTTTCAGGCTTGTGCTGTACTAACAAATCACTGTTTATGATGACTCATGATCCTTATGTGGGTGGGGCTTCATTTTGATTGGACATTTCCAGCAATTTCTACCATTGACCTGTGACCTAACATTGGCCAGTACTTCTTAGAACCAGTCCCATTGCAGGATACCACCTCCACAGGCCTTAGCTATGGCTTCAAGGCAGACTACATACAGAATTAGTGAGGTCAGGAGTGCTGAAGACCAGATGAAAGGGCTTTGTTTAACAGTCTGAGGAAACGGGACCAGAGGGGAATAATCCACCCCTTGTTCCTCTGTCCTCCATTATTCTCCAGAGGACCTGACCCCTTAATGGAAACCCAAAAACGAAAGCAGACCACAATGGCTGTGTTTCCTATGTATAGTCCAGCTGTGATCCCAGAACTGCTGTCTTACCAGGCCAGCAAATGTATTTACGGGCAGAAAAGTAATTAAAAAGGGGTCCAGTGGGGTTTTACTTCTTGCTTAGCCATTGCATAGTCCAGGAAGACAATCAGGGGTATTTCTCCATATTTCAGATAACGAGGGCATTGGAGGCGGCTCCTTATCTCGCATCTCTCCCGCTCCCAGGCAGGAAAACAGGATTAGTTCCCTCGTTTCTGTTTTTTTTTTCTCCCCGTGATTGCGCATTGTTTCATAACCCCGGCTGTCGTGAAGATGCATCGTCCCCACTGGCGGCGGGGCCGGGACACCTGCGCTCGGTGGCTAATTGAATCTCGCGCAGCGCTTGAGTGCCGTCAGAGCCCCGGTTCTCCACGCTTTGCTCCGCCGTAGACAGAGAGCACTGCGGGAGGCCTCTGCGTCCTCATCCACTCTAATCTACATTAACCCCCGCCGCATCCAGGAACATGCAAAGCTTCCCTCTCAGCCGCAACACGGATGTGCATGAACCAAACTCTAGTGACTGAGCATGACCACTATGAGCCTGTGCAGAGACTGCATTAAGGCCCTTTATTGTGTGTTTTAAGTATCAAACACACTGCACTTTTTTAAAAAAAAATATATATATATTTTCTTAGATAGAAAGTAGGTGTCATCCAGTCACAGCATCCAGTGTGACTGGATGTAGTATAATGGGTACAGAGCTGAGCCTATGACTCAGTGGATGCAGGTTCAGTACTCAGGTAGGGCACTACCATTGAACCTCTGAGCTAAATACTTCACTTACTGAATAGCTTCAGTAAATATCCAGGTCTATAAATGGATTGTGTGTAAAAATGTCAACTGTATAAGTTGCTCTGAAGAGAGGCTAAATGCTTAAAAATGAATCACTTCTTTTCCTGAAAGATGAAAATAAGCTCTCAGCTGTTGTATGTCGCCAGGCCAGGTGGCCCTACCTTGCTGTCCCTGGGGGCACAGGGCAATAGGGGGCGCCCTTTTCCGAGCGGGACGGCGGCTCGTTAGCGTCAGCCGTGACATTTACCGCCAGCTGTGGTGTGTAAATATTTGATGCCTCCCTGTGTGTCAGATCGGAGGTCTGAAGCTGGAAGGTTGCAGTTTTGACGGGAACCGCCTGTCGGAGAACCAGCATGACTCCCCCAGCGTGTCGGCCGTTCCCGCCTGCTACATCGCCTGGATACCACAGGTACCCAACCTGTCTCTGCAACCTGCCCTTCTCAAACACAGTTTTACACACGCATGTATGCAGACATGTACACATACACATGCACACATACACACAATGGATACATGCACACACACTCACACAATGAATGCATGCACACGCAAACACACACCCACAAAACACACACACACAGTTACACATGTATGCTCTTTTCTAAGAATCTGACTTCCTTGCTTCTCAGAAGAACCTTATCTACCTCACACATTATGTCCTCCTCTTTTCCATCCCAGCTCAAGGTCCATAATAACGTTAGATTAAATTTCCCCATCTAATGTTTGAGTCCAAGGGATTCATAACAGAGGGTCCTTTAAAAGAAGAAGGGTCATGGTGTGGTTTAGGATCAGATAGCTCTGTTAGTGTAACCTGTACTTTGATGACTCATCTGATACCCATTTGGTATCTAAAAAAAATCATGTCAAGTAGCGGTGAATTTCCGTGACCTCAAGATAGACCATGAGGAGGACATCACGTTCAGAACAATGGATTTATTCTTTTTCCTTTTTTAAAGAGGTTGCTGCCTTTTTCCACCAGCTGCGCTATCTGTTTACTGCTTTTGCAGCTCACGCTAAATGTCAGCCTGGAGGTGAGGCACCCGCCCCTCCCCACTCCTCAGCTCTGGCCTGGAGCTGGGGTTTGATTCCCACCACCCTCCTGTCATATTACCCCCACCCCCCCCAAGCCCTGCAAGAGTGACAGCACTGTTTTTGAGTGTCAATCATCTGCTCTGATCTCCACGCCCCCTTTCAACCATCCCCACCAATGGAATTCCTGTCCTGGCCTTATGATTATGACATCACAGGCAGCAGGGCCTGCCAGGCTGGAGTGTTGTTTGCATTGTCTGGGTTAGGAGGGCACAGTGTTTGCCTGCATGAGTCACCTGACCACACACAGGGGGGACAGGACGGTGAGTTCCCTATTGTTCGCATGTCTCCTCGCCTCCTGTTTTTAAAGTGTGAGGTTCCTGTGGATTTTCTTGGCTCAATGAAAGCCCGCATTCTTCTGTCTCTCTGTATTTTTTGTGTTGCTTTTTTACTTTTCCGTCGATCACAGGGACACAGGGAAACCCGCGCATGGTGGCTTCTGTCCCCTTTCTCTCTCCGTGTGGGAATCGCTGAGGTGGGCGACCCCCAGATCGCCGCAGGAAACAATAAATAAGATTTGGGAAGAGGAAGGTGTTATTGCCTTTTGCCCTGGAGAGCGAGAGAAAAACAGATATTTCAGGAGTAGGGAAAACAGCCGTGGAACGAGTGGGAAGAGAGCAGAAAGAAAGTTTCCTGATGCCCCGCTTTCGGAGCCGGGAAACCGCATCTCCCCAAAGGCTCAGCTTCTGCGTTTTCCCCAAACGTTTTCCTAGAGTGAAGCCATACATTATTTAACAATCCCCCTCCCTGGTTCCTCCTTCCCTCTGTGTACAGGTATTTCTCTCTAATGAGTCCTGAACGTATTCTCCGTTTACATAGAAAACGCGGCACATGGCGTTCATCGCTCCGGCTCTTTGATGTGGAAACTCTCCAGGTCTTTCTCTGGCTTTGTGTGATGTAGGGAGGGGGGGGACTATGGGTAATTGCAGCCCTACGGCCTCCTGGAGCAAACCCTGGTCCCTGAGCTTCCCAGGAAAAACCTTGGAAAATTTTTTTTTAAAAATGGAACTTTCCCTAACCTTCACCTGGGACAGATTCATGACCAGCCCCTCTTCAAACAAGGCCAAGTGGTCACTTGTTCTGAACGTGTTGAAAAGCCCCTGTTTAGACCCTGAACAGTCCATGATTACATTAATTGTTGTCAAACGTTTGGCTGGGAACTCGTATCCATGGTAACCTGCCAAGAATGCAAACAGGTGGGAAAAAAATTGGATTTATTAATCAAACACTTAAACTCTTGGCAGGTGCTTGTCTCCATGGTTATCTGCATTGTTTATGATGTCACACCTTATTAGTTATGTTACTCATTAATGAGGCATAGTTTAGTCAAGGGGTTATAACCCACAATCCTTAGCAGCTGCACTACCACCCTTGATAGGGACATTCAAGTATGACTGTGATTTTTGTCCTCTCTGTATGTCATGAAAACCCATTTGCTTGATATTCTCATTGCTAAATTGTCTACATTATCTACTCTTTGACTAAATTATTTACTCCTCCTGTAGTGTTATGTGCAATGATCCCCTTCCAAATATCCCAGTCATTTTGTTTCTGAAATTCTGACATTTACCTAGTCTGGAAATAACATTATCTCCCTTCATTTTCCCTTATGGATGTAACTCTCATATACATTTATTCCACCTTCTCTACCTGCCTTCTTAACAAAACATCAGTGTTACAGCCATGCATTACTGTCATACCAGCTTGCCACCATTTTGGACATGCTCTGTTTGTTGTTTTTTCTCCTGAGCAGAGCGCCAGCGGTTGCTATCCTCCCGAGGAGTGCATCTCCCTGCCGGTGTACACGAGCGCTGAGCGTGTGCGCCTGGTCACCAACATCGAGGTGCCATGTGGAGGGAACTCCGACCAGTGGGTCCAGTGTGGGGCCGCGCTCTTCCTCAAGCAGCAGTGAGGGGTACACGCTTCTCAGGGGGATGGGTGGATGTTGTATTACCTTTTTTTTAATCAACACTATAATTATAATTCATTAAGAACACACTAATATCTGCACAACACTAATATCAAGTAGTGTTGTCAATATGGAACATTTTTCTTGTAGTGTCTTCATGCATTATCATTAAATGATATATACAGCCATTGTAATTTATAGGTTGATGTCATTAGCAATTTGTATGTGTATGTATATTTATGAATTCAACTGAAAAAAGCATTCCTGTATTTTTTCAATAAATAATTATTATCACAGAGGAGAATGTGCAGCGAGGTCTTTCGCTGCAGATGCCCTGGCTGTTGGACCTGCAGGGAACAGGATGTTGGGCAGGTTGTTTTGTTTTATGATTTTATGAGTGGTGTGGGTGGAGGTGTGGCATGCTGTGTGAAAGAAGGGCTCAGACTGTGATGGCCCCACTCCCATCACCAAAGGGAGCATGCTTTCAGTAACACAGCTGTGTGGGCTGTCACCCATCTGTGGGCCTGGACCGTGGCACACGCAAATACACACACACACACATACACACACACACATACTCACGCATGCACACAAACACACACGCACAAACATGCATACACATACACACAAACACACATGCACAAACATGCATGCACACACTCACAAACGCACACAAACACACACACACATACACACGCATACACATACACACAAACACACACACACATACACACGCATACACATACACACAAACACACGCACAAACATGCATGCATACACACACCCACACACTCACAAACGCACATACATACACACACACACACACACGCATACACACACACACTCACACACACACACACACACTCACACACACGCTTGCGCACACACAGCCTAGGCAGCTCTTACCCCATGAAAGACTCCCATAGTCAGTGATGAGGAACAATTTCATCATCATCCTCATCTCCATAACCATCATTATCACTGTCATCATCATTACTTAGTTACAGCAAAGCAGTGTCAGTCTGAAGCTCCTACCTGACATTTTTAGTACATTTTAAGGGACAAGTACAAAATATATTGATACATTGCAAGTTAATATCGATATGGTACATGGGTTTATAGCCAAAGTACATTTATAGCACCAGTCATTTGACTTGATAGAATGCAGTGACCTTATAAACCATAATGCTCTCTGTTTTTCAGTGCTCTTGAGTGTTGTGGGAACATTACAGAAATGTTGGTAGGAGATCCTTCCAGGGTTAATTGTATTCTGTTTACTTTCTTACACACATTAGTGGGCCTACACTGCTTTGAGCCAATTTTCCAACCTATTGTGGACATCCAGGAGACTGTAACCCAACCTGGTGTTGAATATTATGATTAAATACATCTGGCAGTACTGTAGACTGGTGTCCTGTCCATGTGGAATAGTTGTACAGCCAGCAGCGTTACAAGTCAGAAGTAAAATACAAATTAATAAATACAAAACCAACATGCATTTTGGGATCTGCATAATGTCTGTTTGTTGACTCATGTTGCTGCAATCCTTGGGAAGAATTCTGTTTATCCAACTAATCCACGAGAGTTTCTTTAAATACAGGGTTTTGATGCATCGCTCTTTGTAAGTCATGTTTTAAACATCATGGAATTGGGTCTGATCGGGACCAAACATCAAGGATTAGGAACACAGATAAGTGCAATAATGGGACAAGGGAGTTTGGGATTCAAACTAATGAACATAGTCTCTTTAAGGCCATATGCAGCTCAACCTAAACACACATTACATTACAGCATGCATTTCTATTTTATATCAGATAATGAAAGCATAGTATCCTTTGGAATGTGTTTTTTATCACCCTTAAATCACAATAGCATATGCCCTTAAAAAGACTGAAGTGTGTTTTTATTGAGTTACGTACGCACTTAAAGAGACTCGGCTTGTTTGGGTCCAAGCCAAAGAGACTGCAGTTCTCTCTCTCTCTCTCTCTCTCTCCATTATTCACACTAACAACAAATAGTAACACCTATGATTCTTTTCAAGGGACAATAGAGAAGACCACCTGCAACACACAGCTCTATCTTTTTCTCTCTCTCTTCTTGTCTCGCTCTCTCTATCTCCCTCTACCTCGTCTCTGGATGTGGGTATTTGAGCCGTTCGGACTGTCGGCTCTCTCTCCTCCACCCGAGTGTGAACAGGAGCGCGCTCAGTAATTAGCTGTGGGGGCTGATGGATGGGGCAGGGAAATGCTTTCCCTCCTCTCAGAGACGGAGTGAGATTGGACGCCGCGTGTGTGGGGCGCAGGGTATTAGATTTCAACAGAACACAATTTGCTGGAAAGAGGAGGAGAGAGAGAAAGAGACCCACGGCGGCCTGTTCGCTTTCACCAGCAGCCGAGGCAGAAACCGCAGGCCGAACTTGAGGTGCCGGGAAAGCGCTCCCGTACTATTAATAACAGAATGATTGTGAAAGCCGTGCGCAAACTTTCCCAACTCCTCGGCAGACAGCCGTTCTTCTCCAAGCGTGTCTCTAGATGGAAGGCATGTTCGTCCCAAGTACTGCTGCAGAAAGGATACTGTAGAGGCTTTAATTGAGGGGAAAAAAAATGGTACTTTGAATTCCCTTCACGGCTGGGATGAACCATTGGTCATATGAAGGATCAGCAGTAAAGGAGTATGACTGTCGCGGAGTCATTTGCAGAGTCAGAATTTTCAATGCAGACTGTAATGGAGTTTGATATCTGTTTACCCTAGGGAATTGTTGCTATTGCCCCCTATTCAGCTCTTGTAATCTCTGGGCCAAAAAGGAATGCGATGGCTAAGATTTCCAATGGCTTTTGACTGGACTCGGTTACATCTGGGAGAATTATAGCTCGCTCCAATCTTTAGTCGCTCTAACACCTTTCAATGATCTTTCTCAACTTTCAAGGAGTGACCTTTAAGTGAATGTCTCATCATCAGTCATACCCTTACCCATGTTTGGGATATGGGAGCAGAGCGAGCGAAGGACAGGGCAGACCGGCACGTAGCCGCCGTGTGGGGAGACGCGGGCGGAACCATGATGTCATTTCAAATGCAGGGTGGCGTTTTGTCCAGATATCATTCTTTGAGATATTGTGTCTCATTTCCTGTTTTACTTTTCAGAACAAGTTAAGATGAGACATGCAGCCTTGTACTTTTAAAAATATCATTATTTTTAAAATTAACTTTTTTTTTCCCACACTTGTATTGTCTTAGTCTGCAGCAGTATATACAGACAGTATATCCCCTAGCAGATTATGGTTTTGTGTAGCAACCCTGCATCTTGCAAAGTCTTGTGTAATCAGGAAGTATTTCTGTACATTTGCACAATATTTATCAGAAAAAAAAATACTTCTTCCTGTTTTTTGTTCATTCTTTCAAATACCCGATACTTAAACATTTGATGGTGATGTTTAAATTGCAGCAGTGTGTCTCGGAGAATAACCCAAACAATATTTGTTCAACAGAAGAGTGGAGAGATTCAGCATGTAGATTGGAAAAGCACAATGCCTTTTTAAATGCATAGCCCTATAAGGATGACATGGCTATGTCTGTGCTGAGCTGCGAGCAACTTCCTGACCATGTGACCGTGTCATTCAGGAAGGACAAATGCTCGCTTTGGAGAGGGGCACTGTCCAAAGGTCCCTCAGTAGAGATCCAGGTTAGGACTCCCTCAGGTGTTAGCTGGCATTCATGTGAATACGATGCCTACCTGACTGTACCTGGCTGTTATCAATGTTCCGTTCTGTTCTCCCTGAGGGATAAGGTTGGGATGTGTGCAATTAAGAGCAGGAAAACAGCTCTCTCAACGCGCTAATGCATTTGCTTGGACAACCGCTGTTCATCGTCCGACGCCCCTCTCCCCCCTCCCTCTCGTGGAAGGGAGGTGGGGAGTAGCCAGAGAAAGATGATTAGAAATCTTCCCTCTGATTAAATGTGAAGAGAGATGAGGGGGCGGGGAGCCGCGGCAGAGACTGCATGCAAAATACAAAAATAAACCTCAGGCATGCTGCCTGAGTAGGACAGGATGGGAACAGCCTGACCATTAACCGTTCAAGCCCGTCCTTTCCCACCCTCTCGATTATAACCAACGAAATTGTTGATTCTGCCAGATCTGCTCCCGTTCCTACGGAAACCTCTTTCTATGAATATCTGATGCTGACGTGTCATCGTCCCCAATAGGTAGTAAAGTTAGTGGGGATGCAGAAGGCCGCCAGTGTTTGTAGACATACAGGTTAATGGATTTTTGTTATGTTTTGAAAGGACCGCCTCGTCTCTGTGTTTGGCAAGCCACGCGGTAATCACCCCGAGTTGGAGGGGTGGAGGTGGGTTGTTGTTCGTATAGGGTCGTGCTCTGTGATTCTAATGAAAGGGCCACATTACGAAGGACCAGGAAAGCAGAATGCTGGAGTTGACATGCTAAGCATGTCTTGCCCGGAGGTAATCCATTCTCTGTATCGATCTGAAGCTTGTCACCTCAACTAAGGCTCGCTGGTTAAAAATAGGAAGCTGAGATGAAGGTTATAAGCTAATAAGATATAGCAATTTCAGACTTTGTACATGTCTGTGTCAGAGCGTTGGTGGTGATTATAATGAAGGATCGAAGAGAAGCTGAGAAAATTGGGTCAATACTCCACAGCCTTCGGAAGCCTCTTCTCGTAATGTCATCTGTGTCTAACTTCATGAGTGTCATGCGACAATGGGGACATTTATCACCCTGCCTCTCACTGGATGTCTCCATGAGATTGATGCCTGACCACGCCCCCTCGTATCCGTCTGCTCCAATCACACGCTATGAGCAATGTGCCTGGTGCGCCTGTGGTCTACTGAAGAATAATGTGTGTCTGAGGAAAGCGGACTATCTCATTCGGAGGTGTTGTATAGTTTTGGATGCAATTACAGATCCCAACTGCGTTTCTCTAGACCCATAGATCCAACCATTGGTCCTTGAGCAATAGCAAAGCAGAATTTTGTTTTTGTTTTTTTTTGGGGGTTCCCCTTTTTCCCCTTTTTCCCCTTTTTCCCACCCTGAACACAGTTGAACTGTTTAGCCTAATGCAGAAACTGTATCCATGTTCTGTATCCATGTTCCCCAACCAGGTTCGGTATCCATTTCTAGCTGCACTACTACAAACTTGGCCTGTTTTTATTGTTGTCTTAGTGAAACTGAATATGATATAAACAGTATTATTACCAGTATAGTAACACCTTAATAAGCATTGTTTTATTACTGTGATATATTCAAGTAACGTTTAACTGCAGGGGCCAGTGTATGTGTTTTTCTTTATCCATCACAGCTAATTGAACATATCAAACAAAATAAGATAAACTACCGCTTGAGTTTTAGTTGAACTCCAAAATGCTTTTTCTCATCTGAGCCTCTGTTTCTCAATCGCACACTTCAACAATGTACTCCATGCCCTTGAATACTTGAATACAATTATTTGCCAGTTAATTTGCGATATGTCATACTACACTGCGCTTTATGGTTTCCAAGGAGCTGCAGATCACATGCTGCCTGGGCTGAATTATGGCCGGAGCTCTGTCTCTCACACTTAAATAAACCATACTTCATCTGCATTTACCTGGGCGATCGGACCTGCTGCGTGAACACACAGAATATGAATCAGGAAGCACGGCCCTGTAGTGATCAGTACTGATGATAAGCTTACATGGGCAGAGATGTTCTGAAGATTTCAGGCCTCTATGATAGCATGCAGCTGGGTTGATCGATCCCTTGAATAATTCATTGTCATAATATCGGTTCACCTTGGTTTCCAGCTCAGCCCAGGCGCTACTGGCCATTGGTAATCGGAAGACGGTGTCTCCCACATATACCAATATCCAATATCTTTTTTATTTCAATTTTGTTTCCATTATTTTATCTATTGTTAGGGCATTGACAAACATTTCAGTGTTATTCTGTTTAAAGTTTAAACCTTTTTTTCTGCGAAAGTGTCAATTTATTGTTGAAGGGAAACGTGGAGATCTGTGAACATAGCATATCAGAGTCTCCAGTCCATGGGGGTGGTTGGGGGGGTAGGCGAGGGGAGTTAAGTTTGTGTTGGTGCAGCCATTTTTGAAGTCTTTGTTTATGTCTGGGCTTTAATCAGGGGAATGAGGAAGGGTGAGATTGTGGGCAGAGGAAACATCGTCTGAGGAAAGCCTCGTCGGCCCGGAGACAAATTGGGGAAGTCTGGGAAATAACTGCGCGACTGAAGAATGAGCCGAACCCCAGCACACTTCATCAAAGCCGTCCTTGTCTGACAGTCCCTGACGCATTCATCAAAGCTTAAGGCAAATGGCGTCTCATCTGCATATCAAGATCTCTCATGTGATGAGGTCTGAGCTCCTCTTTCTTCTCAGGATGGGACGCGGCACTTTGGCAGAGTTCGGCTGTTCCCTGTGGTGCGCTGGGATGAGGTCTCATCGATCAGGCAGCTACTTTCTTCTATGATCCTATATGATGTGTTCTCTTCTTGACCTCGATGCACTGCAGGTTAGATTTAAGGGTGGTGCTCGCTCTTCATTTTTAGGACCTGAAGGCACCGATCCCATCTTAATGTTCCCATCCAGGACGGTGAACCCCAGAAACGTCCTGGCACATGGAAGAGAATGCATAACGCCAGCAGTGCAACACGTGGTTTTAATTCTGATTTGGGCATGGCAAGTGACTAAGATGAAGCAGCGACAGTCAGCACCTACGCTCTCATAATGGGAGCAAGCCGTACGGTCCAAACCTCTGAGGCAACTTATGGAGCAGTATGAAGCATGAGCTGGTGAGATCCAAAGGCATTGTGGGTATTGGAGTCTTTACTGCAACATTACAAGCTGAAGTTCATCAGTCACTTGCGCCTTGTATAATAAATCCAGCTACTCATGTACCTTGCAGTTTACACAGTTGCAAATTAAAGTTTATTTGTAGACATGTACGCATATACCAGGCTCAGTAAGACCATAAAGCAAGAGCAAGAAGTTTCTGTCCTTTTACTTTATAAGATCAACCCCTGATAGTCCTTCTGTAACAGACGATCATAAACAGTAATTTAGCATCTCTATCACCTTGGCGTTGGCCACTGTAATATCGGCAGGGAACACTCTGATGTCATCAGAGATGTGAATGGAGGCCATTACCCAGTAAAATGAGATAAACAGCTGGGGAACAAAAAAAAAACACGAAATGAACAAACCAGCAAAAAATCTAATTCACAGGGAGGCAGACTACTTGTTTTCCCTTACAGTAGCCAGTGCCATGGAGATAAACAAGAATCTAAGTATGAGGGTGTAGATATGACAATATCATAGATTTAAATATATGAAGCATTGGTTCCCTGATTTCTGTGCTCAAGTGCTGTAAGGTCTGTTGTGTTTTATTGTCATTCAGCAGTAGTTTTATCAATTAAAGCAGTTTCATACACGGTTAAATCACCATAACTGGTTTCTTGTGTTTAAATTTGTTTTTGTATTTAATGTGAAATCCAGATCATTAAACAATCTTGGCTGAATAGTTCAAAGTTTGACTTGACCTCCCGTTTACCTTCTATATAATCGTGAGGAAAAAGGCAGGTTTTCTGGTCATGATTCATTTTGAAATCTTTTCACACCAAAAGTCCAAAAAGAACATTTGAGTGCCCAAGGCTAACATTTCCAGATTGCTAAGGCATGGTTCCGTAATGTGGAGTAGCAAAGACTACTCCATCTCAGCTTTTATCATGAATGAGACTGTGCTTCTACAGAACATACCAGTGGAAGTGCAGGGCTGCATTTTGCATTGGAAGCCTTTTTTTTACAAGGAGGACCAATAGAACAACAGTGTCCCCAATCAACAGAGGATACCGCAAAGCCAAAAAAAGGCAATTGCATACGATGATCTTCCTAATGAGAAATGGGCTCTGGTGTCCTGTTATGACACTGTGTGTGGCTGTGTGCTCTCTCAGCGAGGGCCAATGGCAGTGCAGCATTCCTGCTGAAAGACCCACCACTCACTGCTGTTTCCTATGGTTTCCATAGTAGCGATTCCGTGCTCTACTCTGGCACAGGCTCTTCCTCCCTCTGGAGCAGGGTGCCAAGTTGATAAGTTATTTTCTTACTCGTATATTCTCTGTTTTGTGCTCTCATACATCCTCTCTCTCTCTCTCTCTCTCCCAGTTTTGAGTTTCCCTTTTTACCTCTGTCTGTTTTGGACATCAAAAGAGAGAAAGAGTGGGAGAAAGATAAAGAGACGGGAAGACAAAATAAAAGAAACCATTACATTTATTTAGGCATTTTCCCAAAATGCCCCTGATAGATTTTACAACTGTCAGTACAGGTTTTCCAAGGAAGGAAACTTGAGGAAAACCAGCAGTGAAACATTTTATAAAGTGTTATTCCTGTGCCTGTGGTTTTATCACATACACAAATGTTTGTAAAGGAATTCATAACTGAGCATGCATGTCTGACCCAAACGGTCCTTGTCCATAGCCGGACATACTATCCACATGCATTCCTGTACTGGTTATTTCTGCCTCAGGGTTTTATTTGGTGAGATGCTGAAATCCAACCTGCAGTGCTGACTGAGTGACATGGCGCTCTCTGTTGTTCTTGGCAGGCGACCGTGTGCCTTCATTAGCTTCTCTTTAGTGCTTGTCCAAATGTTTTCTGTCCTTGCGTTCCGTCATGTTCCCCAGCTATTATCTCCAGAAACAGTGGACGCTGGCAGCTCGATATACACGCGCACACAAACATTCCCCTTACGCTCACATCTCTATCCCACACTCTCTGTGTGTTTATACCTGCGGCTTACACATAGGCACGCATGCATGCATGCATGCACACACTAGCTGACCAGATTGTGCTCTGGTAACTACAGTTGGTATCATTGTAATCACTGCTGTAAAAGCTTAAAACTTACATCCCCGTTGTTTACCATTTGTTATCCCAAAGGGGGGTCACGTGCCGTTGCCATGGAAACCCAGAGCTGAAGCAATGGCGGTGATCTCAAAAGACTTTTTGTAATCAGAGTTTTTTCTCTTTGCATATTCATTTGATTAATGAATACCCACCTCCTCCCCCACCCTCCACAAAATAACCAAAAAAGTATGGAGCAATGACAGGCTACAGTTACGCTACACTCACCACACTGATAGATGGGTTGATTGTTGGGTTTTGCTGCATTGTGCTGCTACTCTGAGTTTTCATTCAGGGAAACACCTGCAGTGTACATCGATTTTACTCGCATAATAGTTTAACTCGTATTCTAACACTCCTGTTATTTTTCAAAGCAGTGTGCTTTTGAGAATAACCAGGCTGTTATCATCATAATTGTTAAAATTCCCAATGTGGGATTGATTCTGTCTACAATTGACCTCATTTTTTTCACCCAATTTTCAAACCCAACTGGGATATGAATACATGGGGAAAGAAGTACACCCTCAACATGATTCCATTCATTATTTATTCCATTTTTTCACCACTTATCTGTGTTTTGGTCTCGACGGATAGACAATTCCTATGGATGAAACACTGGTATCAGTGTATGAAATCTGGGAACAGGTTACTCACTAAATAATTTCCTGGTGTCAGTGATTGACAAAGACAAGTAGTCTCCTGAAAGGGACAGTACTGAGGCCATTCTCTGGATCCGAGTGTTCGGCTGTCAGCATTAATATAATCCTCTACGGGATCGTCCCAGAGAGATCTCTGCACTGCATTCTGTCTCTGGCAGCTGCAGCTGGGGATGAATGGAGCCATTTTACTCATTATTTCTTTACATGGAACATATTCACATGAGCAGTGAGGTAAGAAGAACCCCATATCAGATCGAGTCTGAGCGGTCATAATTCATCCAGGGATGGGCCCTGTCAGAGGGACGATGACCAAACCTCACCGAGGAGGAAGTGAACATGGTAGGAGGAGGAGGAGGAGGAGGAGTTAATCACCCTTTAGTTTCCCATTGCGTCGTGGAGGCAGACGGCTGACCTCAGGACGTGAGCCACGGTCACTGAAAGACAGACCTTCCCTTTAAAGCAATGCACGCTTCTCACATGCAGCGCATACGGAATGCAAATGGCAGTACAGCGTGAAGAAGTGAATGGGGTAGATAACAGTCACCAATGTCAGAGGGACAGAGGCTGAAAAATGACAGAGATAGCAACCAGGCAGGCAGAAAAAAAATCATTTTCTACATGCCAGGAGAGTGTAGAGGGCTCACAGCAGGTAAATCTTCTCATTTTTTGGAGAATTTAAACCTCAGAAACTCTTCCCAGGCTAACATTTTAGCAATGCAGTGGAAGCAATTTTCCAAGTCAATTTTTTTTTTCCAGAATGGCTTTCATCCTGATATGAATATTAAATTATCCGCTGAATAATGGAAGCCATCTAATATAAATTAAACAGACAATCTGAATTCCCTTAGTTCATCCATAATGTATATAAAAGCGAATTTTATGGGTGACAAGGGGTGGGGGGAGAAGCCCAAACAGGAAGAAGAAGTGGCATCAGACCTTGATCGACACAGACAATTTAAAACGTGCGCAACCATGAAATTATCTGGGCCGTGGTCCGCTAGGAAACGAGTGAACGGCTCCTGAAACCAGGTGTGCACTTTGCCGCGTTCGGCTGCAGGTTGTAGTCGCTACCTTCGGATCCGCGGAGTGAACTAATTGAATGGTGTTGAGCGAAGGGGATTATTGAATAATCTAATGCGATGTGTTTAAAGAGATTAATGTTTTATCACCCGCAGGGAGCGTACTGAGGGAGGCCCATAGCGGAGAATGAGAACGCATCGCCGTTTCCACCTCAGTCACGGTCCTGTGAATGACACAACACTGCTGAACATACACAACACCTTTTATTCCTTAGACAATCCCTGAAGCATTCAATTAAATCATTACTTAATACTGTATATTAAATATATTTATATATATAATTAAATGATTAATTTTATGCATCAGATATACATACATAAAATATATATGCAGAAATATTTGTTTTTTTTTGACAGGAGAGGGTCACTAAGGTAGGTATGTCTTCTGCAGTGGAGTCCTGGCCAAGGGACTAGCAGCTGTCCCCAAGTTTCAGAGGAGACATCAAGTCAGTGATGTGAGCAGATTTTTAAGAGGAGGTATTAGAAGAGTTATTAGAACATGTCTTTATTATTTCGGTGAAGTCAATTGAAGACGGTGGATTTTGATAAATATTTTGAGAAATGGAAAGTTAAAACCATCTGGCAGCATTGTTTATCGAGAGAAAACGAACATTCTGAACTTTGCTGCAGGGTATGGAGGAGATTTAAAAGAAATTATGGAGAAAGAACAATGTACAAGCTTGCACTTGAAAATGACTGCTTTACTTTCATCTGCCTTCCAAGAGCGAGTGTTAGTCACTGCTGTGGGAGTGAGTGTAATGTCACTAAATATTCTATAAACTTTAACTGCTACTAAATATCCTATAAAGTGTAAATGCTACTGAATATCATATATATTAATATATATAAACTGTTACTAAATATACATCCCTATTCACATAGTATTTTGTTCATATCTACACTTATTTTGCTTAATATTGTAAAAAGCACTTTTGTGTTCGTGTTCAGCTGAGGAATGCTTCTTGATGTTGTCCTTAAAAAAATGGCTTCCTGGTTTACGGAACCTGATGTTTCTCAGTGCATTGCAGGAAAATCCCTGGGATTTCATTTTAATTTATTTTCATTTGCGATGATTTGTGTGTTGATTGTTGAAAAGGTTCATATAAATAAGTAAGTAATAATTAGACCAGAAATAGTCTTTCACATTACGTGGACATACACCAGCTGCAGTCTTTGATTTATATTGATGTGTTAAATATGTACTAGTGTAATTGAGCATTAGCTCGCTAATCAAAATCTATACTCCTGGGAATGGCACAATGATCTTTCTGATTTCTACGCTAATCACAAAAATCAAACTCCATATGTATTATAATTACGCCAGACCTTTGTTGGAGGAATCATTCCGATCTGGGTCATCACAGCCGATAACCTATCGAAACGTGTGAAGGGTAAACGAGTTCGTTGAAAAAGATATCTTTGATGATATGGTATGTGTCCATAGAACATTCCGACACCGTAGTGTGGGTTCCGCGTGTTCACCTTGGGCTCACGCCCAAAGGATGTTAGCCTCTTGCTAACATAAACATTGAGTTATATTATTGTTTCTGTGTTGAGTGTAGTCAGGGTGGGAGAACGCTTGGGACAGCGATCAGATGAACTGTGGAGGGTGGAGGGGGGTGGGGGTGGCTGAGGGGAGCTATAGCCTGCCATAAATAGCCTTCAGTGTTCCAACTGAGGCCTCTGTTGACGGTTTTCTCAGAACAGCTTGTCAGCATCAATCCTTTAGGCCAGCACAACATAGCCCCGTTTGCATCTGCTTAATTAATTTAGCATAACATCACCCTAGTGCTGTTCACATCCCAACAGGAATGTATAAATTGGCAGAAAAACACTTCACTTAAACCATGACAGAGAGGCAGAATGGATGCCATTCCGAACCACACTGTTGCAAGTTTGAGGAGTAAAAATCACAATGGCGTCGCCGTTTTCTTCTCATTGGGGGGTTTCAAAGCGTGTTAGGCACCAATAAGACGCCCACACTTGGGGGAGGCACAGACAAGATGGGAAACTGCAGGTTTTTAACTGTATATGAAGTATAGAAAATAGGTGGAACTACCATATGTTACAAGTAATTCTTGGAATTTACTGATGATAACACAGTAAATGAGTGTAGCTGCCATATGTTATAGTGTAACCCACTGATCTGAACTATCATAGCTGTCATTATGCTTTGATGTAAAGAGAAAGCCTGCTTAATTACTGTAGCTGAAACAAGTCAGTGATTTAAAGATAATTACTGTATAGCACCATCCATGTCTTGCTTCATGATACCTTATTATAATAGTGTAATAATTCATTTTATTTGTATACCGTCATTCGTGCAAAGCCAGGTAACTGTAAAATAGGAGAAGAAAACAGAAGAAAAGACAGGAGAGTACATAAGTCCATGTAGATAAAAACCACTATATAATACAAAATACATGTAGATAATAAATATGATAAGAATCGAAAGATTCAATCACCTGTCACAGTACAGTAGTTCTCAATTCATCTACACCCTTAAAAATATGGGTTTAAATGGCACCAAAAGGGTTTTTTACTCACAATCAAAGAAAATTAATTTTAGTACCTGTATTTATTGAAACTGCTGCTGAACCTTCAACACCTTCTGGTACCAAAGAGCCATAACGGGTTCTATGCTGTAGAACTGTAAATATTATGGAACTAGAAACAGTTCCATATCAATGTTTTTTTTCATGGTACTATAAATAACTATAAGATTAGATTCCCCTGTGATTGAACCCCTGTCAAACCTTTTTTTTTTCTTACAGTCAAGGATTTATTTTAATATTTAATTTTACATTTGTTTATTTCCATATGTCTATATTTCATCTGTGTGGGAACACTATCTTTAGGTACTTTGGAACGGTGCTGCGCTGACGACTCAAGGCAAGACTCATCAGAGCAGCACTCCCTGTTAATTGGCTGGACTCTCATCCTGTTCTCCAGCTCTTTGTCATAAGAAGGAGGCCACACGGAGAGCAGAGAGCACTGTGAGCCTGTTTGGATGGCCTGGGTCGGACTGAGGCGCGGTACGGTGTCACGGTTCCCAAAAATGGTGGACGTATAATCTTCGGTTTCAGACTCCAGGTGGGGCGCTGCTGTCGTGTCCTTAAGCCGTGACCTGAATTGCTTCAGTTATCTCCAGATGTTTAAGTGGAAGATGTGAGCTATGTAATTCACCCTGGAGAAGGACGCCTGCTGAGGAAATACATAATATAATGTGAGATAAACATTCGGCAGTGTAGCAGCTGTCTGCCTGAATCACAAGTGTAGGAATGTGACCATGTGATCGCACTGCTCCTTCCCTGTCTGCCTGAGCTAAAGCTCCGCCCCTCCCTGAGCCCTGTCTGTGCTTAAACACACGCACTGTTTATGAGATGTTACCCCTGTAATGGGTGAAGTGTGATTTCTCTCCCCTTAAAAAAAAAAATCATCCCTTAAAAATGGTGGAGGAAGGTTTAAAAAATAAAAATAAAAACAGGAAACATGTTTGCCTGGAGCTCTTTGCTTTATCACTTGGCTGTGAGGCGGGAGGGACAGAGAGAGAGAGAGAGAGAGTTACCTAGAGCTACTTGCAGAAATGCAGACTGTTACTTGTGATCTTGCTGTGCACATGCATGCTCAAACATCCACGCCATCGGCTGTCACACATCCAGCTATGGCTGCCACCAAGGGTGAAACGCACTTAATTCCTGTTTTCATTTTAAAAAAAAAAAACCCTTTCACAGGTGAATTTAGGTTGTTATAGTAGTTTATATTTGCATCATGTCTTAATGAAATTCCCTGTCTGTTTGTATAATGCTTATGGGATCTCAACATTTACATTTTGATAAGGACTTCAATTATTTTTAGGCACCCGCTGAAGAATTTGACTCTCGACAATGTCATTGTACGTCCCGTGCTTAGGTTTACCCTGGCAGGCAGTCAGAACACCCTACTTCAGAAATAATTCTAATTCAGTACAAAGAAAGGTCAGTCTTTCATTAATTGTAATTCTGTGCGTTTATCCTCGATGTAAGAGCACAGCATGTGTTACACATTGACCTTTGGCTATCTTCTGTTAAAGAAAAAAACAAAAAAACAACTCGCTTATTTCATTGCCAAAATGTATGATTTAATAACTGACACTCTTATTTGAATGAGGACACTCAGAAAGGAAAGGAAAAAAAAATAGAAACGGCAGGATGACAATTAGGGAATGGAACATTTTGTTGCAGTATTAGCAGACAGAACCGCAGCTGAGACCCGTGTTTTAATTATTGCGAACGAACGGAGCAGCACTCAAAGCAGAGAGCAGGCCGGGCCAGCGGAGCATGCTAATGTCAGTGTTCAGCCCGGTTAAAGAAGCGCGGCTGCAGATCCATTACGCGCCGCCGTGTCTGCGCGGCCCCAGCTCCCACCACACGCACAACGATCCCTCAGAACTCGGTCTTAAACACCATGGAAAAAGAAAACAGTTTAGCTCTTTAAAGTGACGAGTACGCCGCTAAAGAAAATGACAATTAACATTCGTTTTACTCTTGAAGGTGGATTGTAGAATAGAGTCAGTCCACCCTCTGTCTCTCTCCGTCTATCTTTGTATTTGTGTGGGAGTGGGGCTGTATCTCTCTGCAGCAGTTGGTGACTTTTTCTTAATATAGGTACATTTTAAATGATGCACCTTATTGTATTATTATTCTTGTGAAGCATTCAAAGACCAGCTGCTCTGGACATATCAATTGATTTATGTAATTAACTATTTCTTCATTTTCTATTGCATAGCGGTTTTTTTTCTTGTGGATCACTGTCTTATATATATATATTATCCATATATTATAAATGCAATGTGCACTATGATTCCCGGACCAGGATTAGGGCTCGTCCTTGACTAAAAACTTTTCTCAGTTGAAATCTTCATTGAAATTTTCTTTTACACGATGAGTAAGGTTAGTCATATGAACAGGACCTCTCCTGTGCATGTGATGGTTCTGTCCCTGTTTTTCTTTATCATCATGTCAGATACTGCGTAATGCAGCCCTTTACAGTAAGTCACCGGGTAAGAAAACAAATCACATGACCTCAGTATTTCGGGGAAGCAGTGCGACATCATCATGTGATTTCCGACACACTCGGCCATCACAACCATCGGTCATGCAGCGGCCCTGAAATCCCGCCCTAACACCCCAGAGCCATGAAAGGCCGCATGCTCTGGTCATGTGACCAAAACGTTACCCTCCTTCTGAACTTTCATCCTAACCACAATTTATCTTCCACCCGCTTTCTTCACCCTTTCACTGAAATAATGCTGAGCGTGTGAAGGGGAGACGAACAGTGCGTTTGCTCTGCTCATGTCACCTGCGCATGATCTACAGTTACACGCTGCTTTACGGCTTGTGACATCTGAAATGAAATATTGTTTTGTGTGACCGCTGCATCTTATTCTTCTTCTGGTTCTGAGAAGAGATATTTCTGTCTTCTCCCACTGCAACTGCTGTCAGAGATTCTCAACTCATAATATGAGAGTGTGTGTGTGTGTGTGCGCGTGTGTGTGTGTGTGTGTGCGTGTGTGTGTGTGTGTGTGTGTGTGTGTGTGTGTGTGTGTGTGCGCGTGTGTGTGTGTGTGTGTGTGTGTGTGTGTGTGCGTGTGTGTGTGTGTGTGTGCGTGTGTGTGTGTGTGTGTGTGTGTGTGTGTGTGTGTGTGTGTGTGTGTGAAATCAAAAGCAGACTTGTGAAATTGAACGATGAGTTCTTGTATTCTCGGTGTGTTATTGCTTCGGCTCATATTGCTTGTGGATGACAGATGGAGTAATGGACTGTCTGCAGAAGTCCAGTTCAGGAGTGATTTTGTCCAAGTTCATAAAAACACGATGAGCCCAGTCTCCCCTGAGACTGACCATCAGACCAGGATGTGAGTGTCACAATCTGGAGCCTGACACAAAATGCATCTCAAACTTTAAGAATAAAAAGTGATAAATAATAATAAATATTTAATACTGAATTAGTGTAGGTGCTTAGTGTATTAATTCAACCAGCACTGATACACCATGCTTGAATGGTGAATGAATGAATGAATGAATGAATGATGTATCAAGTGCACATATGTATGAATGAATTAACAAAGGAATGCACACACTGAGGATAGAGGACAAGTATAAGCAACTAATTTATTTGTCTGTGAGAGTGTGCGGGTTACATTTAGTTACTCCTGCATGTGAAATTATTGGGAATTAATTAAGAACTGACACATTCTCAGAGCAATCTGTGAAATCATCAAGTGCATTAATCAAGCGTTAACTCCTATCAGAACAAATGTGTCATCAAACGATTAAACTTCTCCTGTCAGGAACTCCTCATCATGACTCTTGATCTGTGGCTTGGTGGTTTTCCCATGGATAATGGGGAAACATCGCATCTCCATACCGCTAAAACCGATCCAGTCCTCACCTCAGTTCCATTACTAGGAGCAGGGATGACTCAAATGACCTAGCTTGTGTCGCCCAGGTGGGGGCTGTACACCTCTTTGAGATCCCAGAATGAGACTCAGTGCGACTAGCAGTGATTTTCATCATTAAAACATGCACCAGTGTGTCCTTATGGAAGCCGATTCACTGCAGTGTCGGTTTTTGAAGTGCGCTGGTCAGCCAGTTTGTGAATTCCTGTTGGGATATGAACAGCGGAATTGTGATGTCAGTGTAAATCGATCTCCCAGATTCAATTATATTTATTAGATATTGAAGAAAGATATATTTGTTGTTCCATGATCAAATACTGCCGAGTATCACATGTCGAATTATTGAGTAAAAGTTTGTGGATTCGGGAGCGGGTGAAGGAATTCTGGAGCTCTGAAGGCTTTTTGGTGAATCCTCTTTAACCCGGAGTGACCCAGAACAGCGCCTCGAGCGGAGAATGTCACATTTTCACAGTTTCTTTATCGACCGCAAGCGTTGGCGAGAAGCGACCTGGGCTGAGGTGAGACTGCGCTGTCACCCAAGGAGGAGTTACTCTCTCCCTCCCTCCCACTCAGAGGTCAGCGAGTTAACGGTGTGCCTTTCTCAAACAGCGGACATCGCGCCTGTCTGCCCCCTTTTCATCGTGTGATCTCTCTCTCTCTCTTTCTCTCTCTCCCCCTCTCTTTCTATTTCTCACCATTGGTGTGCTTCAGAGCATACACACTGCATTATGGGAAAATGGCCAATCTCTCCTCTATCTCTCCTGGAAAATGAATGCCACTCAGATGAGAGGCTGTGTGCGTTTACCCCAGTGAAGAGCAATAAATCCTGTTACGGGCCTAATCCGCCTCCTCCTTTTTCTTTGCTGAGGAGCTTTTTCCATCTAAAGACCAGCGCGTAGGTTCCTTGACCGCCCCACCATTCCATATGGAATCATTTGTTTTCCGGTCTGTTCCTCGGGCGTGAGCGTAGCTGAGGGAACGCCGCTTTAGGAAAGAGCGAGAGGCCGCCATGGTGCTTTTTCCACACACAGATTTTTCCACACACAGATCTGTGATGTGCACACTCATAACACACACAGATCTGTGATGTGCACACTCATAACACACACAGATCTGTGATGTGCACACTCATAACACACACAGATCTGTGATGTGCACACTCATAACACACACAGATCTGTGATGTGCACACTCATAACACACACAGATCTGTGATGTGCACACTCATAATTTATCTCCTTTTGATACAGTTATCCACAGCCCTCCTCAGTGGCGGGGACGCTGACTTCTCTGGCTGGTTCCGTGCATGCGTTTCCCCATAGGTAAACCGATGGAAATAAGTCAATTTCTCTTTTAGATACTCCAAACACAGAGTGACATTATGTGTTTTGCCTTTTTGATATTAACCTCCTTGTCATATTTCTTTGTGAAGCAGGCTCCAGCTAGCTTGTGAGCGATCACAGACGGCCTCAAAGACAGCTTGAAGCTGATTTGGACACATCTGTCAATCATGCTGTAGCTATGGATACTGGGGTGGTGGTCAGATGAAATGGATAGAAACAGCATCTCTATGTCATATCCGTCCCGCTATTGAAAGTATGAACACATTTTACCTAATTTAATTAAGGTATGTGCACTCTTTTTACATGTTTAGAGAACCGTGAAAATAATTGCATTTATATTAAACTGTTCAGACGCAAGATGCTTCCAGTTTACTGACTCCTCTCTCCTAGTCCCCTGCTGAGCTCTGAGGAAATTATATGTCAATCACGCGTTAGCAGCAAACGATGGTGCAGAAACCGCTGTCAAAACACCGTGTGCTGGTTCTGCCAGACTGCTTTAGTATGTCACAGGGTGAGCTAAGATTCATCTCTCTGTGCAAGAGGAATTTTTCTCCCCTTTCCGTCACAAATCAAAACTACATTAAAAATGCTGCAGGTCATATCATATATGTGGTGTCTCCATCAAATCAGACCCAGTTTTTATTGTTGTTTTCATCTATTCAGAAATTACTATAATAATGCTATAACCTTACTTCACCGAAGTAAGCTTATGAGGTTGTGAGGGATGGGGAGTGAAAGGCGGGGGGTGTATGGAAACGGCGCCCTTTACCTTAGAAACAGAGTCACCCGCAGCTCCTCTGTGATGATGATTATCTCTTGAGTTATGATGGCGGCCATGGAAAAGTGCTGAGCGCGGCAGGATCAGAGGGGCGGCGAGGGAGAGGGGCGCGCCACGTACCCTGTGCCGTCCTGAGGCCGCGCGGCCTTCATCCTGCTGCCACTGTTGCCGTGGCGCTAGAGCCGTGCTCGAGCTGCTCCGGAGGAGGAAATTTAATAATGGCAGGAGATTGAAACGCGGCTCCCGGGTACAGGACTGCCATCCCCCGCCCACCCCCCGTCTGCGGTGCCTTAAAAATGCACCAAAGTGAAAAGACCTTCTTTTAGTCCTTCTGTTACAGTATTCCCATCCCCATGGAGGAGGACTTGGGCCTGCAGAAGAAAGCTGAGCGGGAACAGCGCTTTTCACGGTGCATCCGTCAGGCGCCTGAGGGGTCTCTCTTAAGCGTGAGCGCGTGATGACGTGGAGATCCTGAAACGATCGCTTTCTCGGTCCGACTGTGATCTCCTCTGCCCTTTTCCAGTCGGCGCGCTGCATCTCTGCACGTGCCTGATCGTCTTCATGATCAACGCATCGCTCATCTCCCTCCGGGAACGTGCTTATTACAGCCATGCGTTAGCGCGCACGCTTACATTGATGTTATCGTTCAGATGTATACGTTGTTTTCTACGCTTGTCTAAAAATGTTTATCTGCGTCTTTTTTATTGATAGATTGACTGGTTGGTCAGAGATGATTATTGGGGCTAGCTTGTTAAAGATTTGCTTATATTATACCCGCATTGTTATACCCACAAAGCTCAAAGCACTGTATGCATATGTACTTGCGGGTGGGTGTCCTCTGTAAATGGAATTATTTATATTGAGATTTTTTTCTTCTCAATTTCAGAAATTCTCTTTTCTGATTATGTAAATGTGTGGGAGTGACTCACTGTGGACCACTTCTGAAGATTTTGCAACTATGGAGGACAGATTTACAATACTATGCTGTCTTAAGATCACAGCCTGCTTTTAAACTGACATAGAAAATCCACAGCCAGATACACACACACACACACACACACACTCACACACTGCTTCAAATCTCCAAGAGTTTTATAGGAACCTTTAGACCAATTGGAGATGGGAAAGTGCTTCAATATGAAAGTTAATAAAAGATGTATGTTTTGTTTGTGTATTAGCCGTGAACTCTCACTATAAGCATATGAGGGATGTCCTCCAATAATAACACATGTCTGTCACAGAATAATTAAAATAGGCTCAAAACCATCCCTGAATAGGAATAGCTATTGCTAAATTACAAGTCTTGCTGTGTTCCTATTGAGTTTTCTGTGAATCGTGTCACTTTGTGCCTCTCCTTGATTTGTTTTAATGCATTTTCAAGCAGAACCTTGAGACCATCCCTGATAAAAAAAAGTGCAGTATAAATCCAATGAATTATTATCGCATTGTGTGACTGTGGCAGAATATAATGTAAGTCCCCACTTTTAATGGACTCCTTGGTCCATTATATCCTATTTAAAAACCTGTGTGTTAAAAATAGTTTAATAGTTTTCTAGGTCATTAATTAGTAACAATTGACTGGATCCTGATTAATATGGGGTCAGTGGAGGGATCCTATTCGTCCTCACCTCATTAATGAGAACACTTGCAAATGTGTGGCTCAATTATTTGCTTGAGGTTAATAAATTATGAATGTATTATTTCTGGAAACAAATCAGGTAGATTTTGAAATGGGGTAAACACAGCAGGAAATTAAATAACTTACTATAATTCCCTTACTTTTAGTTACTGTTCCTGTTTCATACTCCTGTATTTTTATATTTTTGTATGTATCCCATCTCTCTGTTTTTATGTGTTTATTATCTCACATGCTCATCCGGCTGCGGTAACGCTTGAATTTTACCATGAGGGGTTGCTTATCTGACCTTAAATGATGCATTGAGAGGTCAAATCTACGGCTATATTACCTTTCATTTTTTTTTCAACAAATCCTTAACTTCTAAAGATAATGTAAAAACTCTCCAACACTTTTAAACTTTGTACTTGTATGTTCATTTCTTCTTTACACTAGATTTGATGTAAGCGATCATTTGTCCATTTGTCAAAGCGTGGAGTCAGGCGTTGTCTGAGAGCCTTTTCTTGTTTATCCAGAGTGCTGTGTGAATCGCTCAGTCTTTCTGCACAATTAGCTCTGTCTCTCAAGGACAAGGAGCAGATACACCATAGCAAGCTCCAACGGACCATCTCCACATCCATGTACACCAGTGACGGCTATTGAGCTCAAAACAAAGGAGGAACAAATAAAACTAAAAATAAAATAAAAATAAAGCAAATTATTCCCAGAGTATTCAACAACAGCTGGTGTAAATAGAATAAATGGTAACCAATTTCATTTTGTAATAGAATTGCTGTTCTTTGCAAACTAGTGTTATGTTTGTTATATCCATGGATGTTTTTAAACTATTTACATCAATTGGTGTTGATTACTCCAAGAATGACTTGTTTTATTTATAATCACTGAGGATAAATGGGAACAGGCTGAACATAATGATAGGTTTAAAGGTAAAGTTTGCTCCTCCCCTGGTTTGAGGGGGCACTGAAAAACACACCTTTTAGTAAATTTAAAACCTGCAGCCTGTATATCTGATTTATATCTCTGGGCTTAAAAATATTTTCATTGAGGGTTAATGTTGGACCCACAAGTGCATTGAATTAGTGTACATACTTTAAGAATGACTTGTTATTAACATGTCAAGATAATTACCTGTATAGCAACTGATGTAAAAATCAATATGTCCAGCATTAGTAGGTTTCAGGATATTTTCCACAGTATGTCAGCTCTCTGTCTTAAATGTGCTTCCTTTATATATTTCAATGTGTAGATATTTTGTTTCCTGTAAAGTAGTTACCTTCCCAACAGGCACTGAAGGTATTGAAATATGATGACTGAATAACAAAAAAAAAATCATCATAATGATTTATTAAAAAACTACATTATATGTTACCTTATGCTGAGTTTCAGCAAATTGTTCTGCCAAGCAAAAAGAAGGGATAAATAAGGAACAGCTCAGCTGGCACTGGTGCAGGTTGGTCAGGCCAAGTGACAGAGAGAGCTGTGGACAAAACAGGAAGGACATGTAGGAAAGGGCCGTTTTGAGAGCCGTGACCTGTGTTTTCACGTCTGGGTGAGAGTGTGTGACTGCGTGTGTCAGACAGGAATGTTCAGTTTGCTGCACTCTGAGGGTTATTCTGCTGCCGTAACAAATTTGCCTATGTTTTTCTTAAGGTGGTCCGAACGCAAATCCCAGCGATAAATCACCGAGTGGAAAAGGTGGGGGGGGGATAGATTGTCCTTAACGTCTGAAGACATTAAACACGCCATGCTGCAACAAGGACTTTGTAATAGCGATAGATGAAAAATGCAGCCATTAGCATGCAGACTAATGTGTGGAGGGTGAGAGTGCTGACAGATCGCTGACACAGGCTATCCCCAACGCCCACCACAGTCCTGTCACAGCAGCAAATGATGATGAATGCTTTTACTTCCCCCGTTCCCTTCCTCCGAACGCAACTCCGGTGCAAAAAGCTGAATCGATGGGAGCGTAATGGAACATCAGACCCTCAAACGCAGAACTCTCAAAGAAAAGCCGCGACCCAGAGTGGGTCTTGTTCCGGGACTCTTTTTTTCGTCCGGTTATGAGGTTCGCCCGATTCCTCGAGCGAAACAATTGCACTCTGTACAAAGTGCTGGTGTGAAAGAGAGGAAACAGCTGTTTCCTTGTCACCGTACCTAATCCACTTAAAAGAGTCTTCTAATTACTCTGCTATAAAAAGTTGTCAGGGTGCTTTACTGCTAAAGTATTTTAATTACCTTTACAAAGACAGACTGAAAATGAGTGCTGTGTGTGCGTGTGTGTGTGTTTGAGAGAGAGAGAGAGAGAGAGAGGTTGAGGGAGCATGTGAGTGTGTGTGTGTGTGTGTGTGTAACATCTTGGAAACAGAGGCCTGGCTTATGACATCGGCCCCTCTGATGGCCCAGTCTGTCTCCTCACAGCGCAGGGAACCAATGAGAGACAGTCATCTGGCCAGTATGGTAACCTAATGTAAAATTACCTGGGGTTGTGTGGGAGGCAAACTGTGAGCGGGAACACTGCATCTGTTAGCCCTAAGGGCAATGGGGGACAGGGGCTTTCAGACGGATGGGGGGTGGGTGCAGCATAGGGGAATAGCTCAGTGAGCAGATGGAAAATGTGTCTGTGATTATATCTGATGCACATTTTGTGCTCCAAAATGAAAAGATGTAAAAATATGGCGACAGAATGGAAATGGACGCTCTCTTGCAAAAAAACAGGATTTTTAATGCTGTGAGCGACAATGTGGTCTCCGCACGAGTGATCGTCCGTCTACCACTCCGAACAGCCCTCATCTGCTCTCAGGCTTCCCGGTTGCCAGGGACAACGGCTGACCATCATGCAGCAGTAATTGGCCGAGGTATCGGAGTCTTTTGCCCTGCGGTACATCGCCGCGGTGACACTCACCCGAGCGCAGATGTGACAGGGCCGTTGTACATGTCAGCTTTGCGTAATACTTCAGTGGACTGTCTCCTTTTACAGCGCCAGCACTGAAGCAAAAGGGCTGCAGACTGAGACTGTGCGGACCTTGTGGCCGTGAGCAACAATGATGCAACATTGAACTAAAACGCTGAAAGGTATCGCAGTTTAACACCGCGCTGCGGCGTCTTAAAAAGAGTCCAAGGGTTTCGATAATACCGTCCTCATCCTCAGTCTGTGCCCTTTGACCCAACACACACCTTCATCGTCAGTCTGTGCCCTTTGACCCAACACACACCTTCATCCTCTATGGGCCCTTTGACCCAACACACACCTTCATCCTCAGTCTGTGCCCTTTGACCCAACACACACCTTCATCCTCTATGGGCCCTTTGACCCAACACACACCTTCATCCTCTATGGGCCCTTTGACCCAACACACACCTTCATCCTCTATGGGCCCTTTGACCCAACACACACCTTCATCCTCTATGGGCCCTTTGACCCAACACACACCTTCATCCTCTATGGGGGAAGAATGAACAGAAAGAATCCCAAGCAAGACAGCTGCACACATGCACATGTGTGAGCTATGACAATTATATTACATAATAATATTAGCTTTCTACTGAAATTAAATAGTGTAATTTAATGACCTTGACATTTTAGGGCGGCATTTGTCCGTGTCTGTCTTTTAAAAAGGGGAGTGGCTAAGCCACCCAAACACATACACCAAAGTAGATAAAATATTCACATGTCAGTGCATTCTGGGTAAATATTAAGACTGATGTCATCATATTCAGAGAGGGGTGAGTGTTTACTGTGTGTAATGACTGAAATGACTGTAAATGTTACACATTCTATGTGCACCAGTATTAATTGAGAACTAAAACTTTGAGCTGAATAGGTGATGAAAGACTTGTGTGTGATGAAAAACTGATGACAAACCAGCTCAGCTGTAACAACATGTGACAAACAATTAGCAGATAAAAAAGAACAATGGAGTTATTACAATGTTTCCTTTTTGCCTCGTCGAGTGCTTACATCAAGAAGGCTTGTAACTAAATTTGACATGAATGCTTGCATGAGGTAGTGAATTCTGTAGATTTTCTGTAATATTTTGTTCTCATTTGAAATTCATATAGATGGTGTGACCATAGTATTTAATTCTTGTCTTATGGAACCCAGCATTGGGTCTTCAGACTGAATGTAGGTCATTGACAATATGAGAGATGAATGTGCTCTACAGCTGACCCCAGATCAGTGCTAGCGCAAATGCTTCACACCACTTCCATGCATTGGTTTCTCTGTGTGGCAAGATCCGTCGAGCTTTGGGCGAGCAGCTTTTAGCCGTCCATTAGCGGCAGTGACCCTCAGTGATTTTGAGCGTGCTCCCTCACCCCCGCCTTATAGAAAGAGAAGAGAATTGTCTTTTCCTCTATGCAGATGGGCTGTGCTTTTTCTCCATTCTCTCAGTACCGACGACGAGGTTGAAAACAGACGGCTGAGGAGCGGAGGTGCCAAAATGAAAATGTAGATGAGGATGGGCGGCCTTAAGCAGATATAGAGCCTCTCCATACGGAGTCCTCTGCCTCCCGGAGAATGCTGATGGCCACGTGTCATCGGGGCCAGAGGCAGGAAAAATGACCCTAATGGAGCAGAATTGTCACAAGACGATGAGTCACCTTCCTCTCGCCTCCCCGCAGTGATGTAATCCATGGCCTCTGTAGGGAGAGGAGGAGAGGTGGAGAGGTGGAGAGGTGGAGAGGTGGAGAGGTGGAGAGGAGGAGAGGTGGAGAGGTGGAGAGGTGGAGAGGTGGAGAGGTGACCGTGACCCCGTTTAGGGACCCTGGATCTCCACCATCTGCTGTTCCCTCCCACCCGCTGGAGCACCGAGAGCCCCTCCACAGCTGGTGAACGCTAGAGACTCATCCTCACGTGCCCCCCTCAAACGCGTTAGCCTCTCACCACGCTCATTTTCACCATGTCTGCCTCTGTACGCTCACCCTGATGCTGCTGCCATTTCAAAACGTCCGCACAATGCTGATGGACTGAATTTATGCTGCCTTTCATCTCACGATCCCAAAGCACTTTGGGGTGAGAGGAGCACAGTCACCCCAAGCCATCATAATTATGTCAAATCCCCTTGGATAATGCATGACTATATGTATATGATTTCAGTATTAGAATAAGAATATACTCCATAGGAACTATTGCCCTTAAACTACAATTAGAGACTATTATCTCTAGTTTGTCTGACTGATCAAAAGTTTGCGGGATGGAAACAAGACATTTATTCTTTGTGGCGTACATACCTATGTGTAATAAAATATGACTTAAAAGATATGTTTAAAAAAAATGTAATTAATTAAGAACGTTAAGATTTTACCATAAAAGGTTTCAACAGTGGTGGAAATGAAAGCCAGTATACACAGGCCTGGTTTAAACCACAGTAAATATTGAGGTTAGCAGCAGGTAAATTGTGCCTCATTAATTCTTGCAGATTACTTAATAACACATATGAAGAGACAAATGGGGGTGTGGAGAATCCTGAAGGCATTAAGTGATATTCTTTACCATGTAGAAGGGTGGGGTGGGTGGTGTGTTTTGACACCGTGGCCAGCTCCCTCATGTACTCACATTCCTGAGCAGAGGTCTAGCAGTCCAATAAAACATCCTACAGAAGCAGTAAATATGTGATAAAAAGATGAAATAATGTTTCAGACCATATGAACTCTGCACTGACCACTGAGGGGAACCGGGCTCTTCATTAAATATCATCAAAGGGGAATTAGCCTTGATAGCTGCTATTTGTTTATTTATGTACTTAGCGAGGCCCTTATCTAACACCACTTCCATTTCACATAAAATATTATTAATTCATAAAAAAGCTGAATACCCCCCGTTACCCCCAGGATTCAGACTGTTTGTTATCTGCAGTTGCTAACCGCTGCCTTTATAGCCTGCAGTTAAAGTCTTACTCTTCAGTGATGGACTTACCCACGTGTCTTAGTTTTGACTTTGGCCAAGATTTTACATTCCTAGATCGTCTTTATTGTAGTGCTCTTACCAATAACTTTACTTCCTGCTTTTCTAGAAAATATGTAATGGAATGGCCCCCAATAGATCTAACGTTTAACACGATTCGTTATTCTTCCCCTGAGGAACTGTGAGCGCTGCACATCGAATACTTTTTTTTTTTTTTTTAACAAACCGAATGTTTCTAACATGGTGGGACAGCTGACAGTGTGTTTGAATCTCAGGCATTCACCAGGCATACAGAACATTAACACGGCAGATTTAAAGCTGCGCATAGCCCATGTTAGTGACATCACTGAGTCCTGGCTGCTGTATGTGCGATAATTTATTAAGTGAGTAAAATTTATTCATACAGCATATCTCTTGTGACTAAGTGTTTCACAAGCAAAACAATGTTTACATAAAATTATAATAAAAAATAATTACAGACACAATACAAAAGCCAGTCTGAACAATTGGGTCTTCAGCCTATTTTGAGAAGTATCAGAGTCCACCAATCTTAAGCACAAATGGAGGTTGTTCCAGAGTTTGGGGAAAGTGTTCAAATAAGCTGGTTATCTGGGACCCCTTAAAGTAGTCCTCGCCGTGTGCCAGCTTTGGCACCCCGAAGGAAAGGAAGTGTTTTAAAAATGCACAAAGGCAGATAGAGCATGGTGCTCACTCGCTCCGCCAGGGACGCGGTGAGAGACGCTCTGTACCAAAGGAGGGAATGACTCCCAGGATTCACCCTCTCCATCCCATCAGTGACTCAGTGACCGGTAATGATGCGTGGTAGTGCCAGAAAACAGAAAACAGCTGGTTTATCCAACCAAAACAGCCAGGGTGGTGGGGTGGGGTGGGGGGTGGTATCTAGGGATTTCTTTGGCTCTGTCCCTGGAGAATGCCAAGACACATCAGCTCTGAGCTCCAGAGAGCTTCTCAATGAAGTCCAAAACATTCCTCAGGCTTATTCCTCAGCTTACTATTGGGACTGTGACCGGGACCCAATCAAACGCACTTAGCCTCTTAAGGACACGCGCAATTCAATCAAAATGGTCTCTAGTCCTCTTCATGGCAAATGTTGTTCTACTTTTTGGAATGAAAAAAAAAAAATCATTGCATTCTAAAGGTCAAGTTTGCTTTGCTCCAGTCAAAACAGAAGTGATTCAAAGAAACATACTTTGTAAAGTTGTGTTTTGATTGGAGACTTTGTACATTTGACTGGGTCCCAGCCTGAGTGTCGGCCAGAATTCAGTCAACATTTGTCCTTAAATTTCACTTAAAATTGAGTAAGGGTGCTACACTTTATTCTCTACAATAACAGTTTGGCAAGCTCATTTTCATGATTGCTGAACTGTGTTTAATTTGACTGAATGTTGATTGAATCCCGGCAGTAGGTAAGCACATGGCAGAGGTAAAGGTGTATGAGTGATCTGCATGAGCCGCCATTGTGTACAGGTAAAGCTGGTTTCACACCCCTCACCCCTCTCGGCTACCATCAGCCGTAGCCATGCCGATGCTGCACAGTTGGGTGCTGATGAGACTGGAACGTGGCACTGATGCAACCCTGACGACAGACAGGAAAACGCTCGCAGGAAGCCGACACAGGGACGGGAGACTCATGGAAAATGATGGCGTGTCCTTTGAGTGTCAACCCACATTCAGAGTGATGAGGGGAAACAAGACAGCCGAAGAGCCTCCCCTGGTGAGCGAGCAGATAAATAAATAAAGCAAACAATCAGACCATAAAAGCACCCATATATATGCCACACCAGTCTGTGAGCCACACGACTACAGAGTGTTTGAAAGAACGTCTCAAAGCATTTAGCATTCAGCTAGTCTGAAACTTATGAAACAGGGTACACGTCAACAGAGCACAGAGTGCTGCTGACAGACAGGTATTCAGGTGTACAATACGAGGAACAGGAAACGTGAAGGACGACCTCCTTTGATTTTGTCCGTGTGCTCTCTGGCCTTGCGGTTGAGAGGCTTCACCTCCACAGCATGGAGCCTGTAGTTTCATGGCTGAAATGAGTAACGCCGAAGAAAAACAAAGATGAAAGGGAACTCAACCTATCTGGATTTGTCATGAAAGAGGAGAGGGATGAACTTCCTGTTGGCTCACAGCTCGCACGGTTGCATTGGACCTTTGGCTCCGAGATGTCCTGACACAGGAAACGGTGTTTTTTAGGCCCAACATTTTTTTTTTTTTTTTAGGAACTCGGGTTCAGCCCTCATATTTCAGGTAACAAACCGCTATGATATTTCCAGCTTTTGAGCAGCAGTGCCATGTGAAGACCGCGCCATTAATAATTCACCCTCCGTCTCGCAGCACATTTACATTTGCATGGCCTTCACCCTACAGCACATCCATAAAATATCAGCATGTGGTGTGTTCAAACATAAAAGGTGAGCAGTCTAATGTTTTGACAGATTGACTTCTTTTCTGGCAGTGAAAAGATTTCTGAATTTTTTAAGCTTTTTGCCATGGGAAAAAAAATGCAGCTTATTGATTGCTTTGCCACTTCTATAGATGTACTTTCAGGTAAACCGAAGACAGCAATCTGCTTTTATTGAAAATTTCCATTAGTCTTTTAACCTGAAAAGTGTTCACAGTAAGTACAGTGATTCAGACCGGGGGAGTGAAATCAAAAAGGCTAAAAGGCAGTGCATCAGAGTTTAACATCTTTATCTCCCACTTGGTAATCTACATTTCACAGTCTGAACTTGCAGTTTAAAGTTGATTTTCTTTGTCCACTCGACTGACCCTGAACTGAAAACAACCATGCTAAATATAAATTCAAATCAAAACAATAAGATACAATGAAATCAGATACATATTAATGAAAATTCAAATTAATTTGAATTTAACCACAAATTTTTGGCAGAGATTTCACCCCACAGTGGACATGACAGAGGTCTTAGCTGACAGCTTCCTGTAGATGTTCATTCTAATGACACATTTGTTTACTTGCTGGGCATGTTGGTCCCAGATCTCCTTCCTGTAACATGCCTTTTGACATGCTGAGGTTACATTATTAATACAGTGACCTGTTTCTCCTTTCCTTCCCTTTTGACCCCATTCACATCCCCGTACCCCCAGATTAATGAAACAGGCTTTCAATAATGATTGAATGAAAGCAGCTTCATGCATTCTGTAACCCCCCGCCGTTTGTAAAATAATGCACTTAGCGTCCTAAACTCCATGATGCTACTCTCCATTGGCATCATATAAGGCCTCCAAGAGATGACATATGTGAATATAGTTCAGTGTATTTCAAGGTTTAAAGCGCTAAAAGACACTCCAAGGTAAAAAGACAATACATCTGCTTTCAAGAAGAAAACCTGAAAAGCAACAGCATTATGGCAAGTGCGGTTTGCTGTACAATCAATCAGCCCAATGAAGAAAGCAACCACCAGGGACAAAACACTTCAATATTTACAGAGCTGTAAATAACCCCTGACAATCACGATACCAGGATGCAATGAACCTTGCGCTGGGGATTGTGAAGGGGGGAATGAAGCTAAATGAACAGGCGAGCAAATGAATAAATAAAAAAGGTCATGTTTCTTTTATAAGCATCCTTCGGATCTCGTCCTGTTTTTATGGCGTGTGGGTGATCAAAACGCGGACAGTAAATCATATTGTTGCCTGGCACCTCGACGCCAGCGAATGTCAGCTTCCTGTGCCACTGCCGTTCCTCAGTCACACGCCTCCAATCACGGTGTTTACATGCTAACACCGAAGCTCCAGATAAATGCATTCTCAAATCACGTAAACATCATAAAATTGGAGGCAGATGTTGCAGGCAACAAGTACATTTATAGGAATGAGTGTAATCGCTACTGGTCTCATGGTGTGGAAAATCATCATTTCTTAAGTGAAATAGAGGCCCATCATGAATCCAGATCTTATCAGTTTATGAAAGGTTACATTAATTGTGTAACATATCGTCTTAATATATTGTTGCCTGAGCTCAGCTGATCATGAGTAAGTTGATTGAAGGTATTTTAAAGCTTGTGTTGTGATATCCACAAATGTGACCACCAGCCTACCACTGCGAGCAGATTAACATAAATCAGAGATTGAAACAAGATTACCAACGCTGTGACTGACAAGCGAGCCTGTATACACATGGAAAGGTACATTGATGAAGAGAAAATTCAATCTCCAGGGCCAGACTGCACAGTTCACATGCCTCCACTGTGCAGCTAATTCCATGTTGTGAAAATTTCCATGTGGAAAACACATTTCCTCTCTTATACACACTTGGGTCCCAGCTACTGTCTAACTCAACACTATCCATACATTATGCTTAGGATAAAGCATGATTACCATTTAAAATAAAGCTTCACTTTATAGAAACACATATTGCAGATATATAAATATATATAAATATGTGCATATTTAATATTCATAAAGAATCTGAGGTATGCATATTGTCACCCATGAACTAAACATGGCAATGATAATAAAAGAGTAATAAACATGTAATATATAATAATAATAATAATAATAATAATAATAATAATAATAGACAGCAATCAACCAAAAACCAAAGCAGTAATAATGCTTTCCTATGTATCTACTACATACTTACTACATGCATACTGGTTTATTAATATGTGCAAAGTGATTTACAATTTGTAACAGCTATTCTGACCTTTTACAAGATTTGTTTTTTTTTGGTGATTCGCTGCTTTTACTGAACTCATGATGTTCCTGCTTTATGGAGTATCTCACAGGAAGCTGAAAGGTTTATCATGAACAAAATAAAATAGTTCTAAAAGACAAATTCAAAGAGCGTGTTGTATAACAGAGTTATATTAGTCTTGCATTATCTCCTGGTCATTCACAATGTATTTTAGTAGCTCAGCTAAAATGTGACGAAGTGCATTATTGTTCCTGTACCTCATACTCGTGGAGCTACAGTGGGGACTCATGAAAACAGGTTCACCCTTTTACAATTACTTCAAAGAAGCAGGTAAACTACACGTTGAACTTACAGACTTTGGCCATGCTGCAGAAGTTCGTCGGCGAGTGTATGCTTGAGGAGACCACTCAATTAGCTCTCAGATCGATAAGATGGAAGAGCAGGAAGGAGTACAATGCAGTGAGCGGACCTCTCTTTCCCCCGTGAAGGTTACCTGTTTCAGCCTCCTGCTCCTCTGGACGCGGCTTTGTGTGTGTGAGTGACATTTGAATTAGCGATGTGCATTAGGTACTCCAGACCGGCCTCCCTCCACTGTTTCCTTCAACGCTGTCTTCTCCAGGTCAGCGAACCTCACGCCCTTCTGTCCTTTTTCTGATTTTAATCTCAGAGGTGGGAGGTTTGCACTTTCAAAAAGTGTGAAAAATAAAATAAAATACAAAAATAATCACCATTTGTCTGAAGTGCCAATTTAATCTGCCTAAGAGCTGCAGTGGCTATGACATTAGCATGCTGTAGTGCTTAGCTGGCACTGACTTTCTCAGTGGTTTCCATTGGGGTGAGGGCCCTGGACTGCTAATTCACATTAGCCTTGCAGAGTAAGCATCTAGATATCCCATGCTAACGAGTCAGATTAAAATTAAAATGTATAGACCTTCATTTTTCAAAGACACATTAGCACTCACAGAAATCAGCTATGATTATGTGCAGGTGTGCATAAGCCATGCTAGCTAGAGTTTATTTATCCATGTTTGAATGTGACTGGTGGTTATCAGGGAGGGGTGGGGCAGTAAAGGACAGGATTCTGCAACAGCGCAAACCGTTTTCATCTTCAAGGCACTGGCACAGTAACTGGGCAACCACTCTCTGCACATCTCCGTGTCTCTCTGAAAGATTGGCTCTGTGGTTTTGTGTCTCCATTACAAACTTCACAGTGACGAGAACATTAAACTACTAAACTACAGAATCATATAAAATGTCAATTAGTAAAACTAGTTAATTGAAAACCTGATAAGCATGATAGAAATTGAGTAGCATAAAAGAATGCTGTACAGGTTCTATATGCCATGCTAACATACGTACAACTTACGTCCATTTTGAGATATGACTGGCCAGTTAGAACGGAACTGGGATGTATGTCGGGGAATGGGTGTATAGGGGTACAGTCTGAGGCCTATGTTTCTGTCTGTGCTACATATCTGCCAGGCTGAGTGCACTGCAGAAAGAGTATCCACTCGTTTAAAAATAAATAAATAAAAACTGTGTTTGTAATAGCCACAGGCTTGATTCCTTGCAGTCTCCTCTGTAGCTCCAGACAGCTCTGAAACAGATTGGTTGTTAAAGCCCACGTTTAGAGGGTTTTGTTTTTTTTTACATTTTCAGTTTCTCTTGCTGATTTGTTGTCTCCTGTTTTTCTCATTTCAGCAGACATTAAAAAAGAATGTTGACGCATTGGCTCCATTAGCGTCGACACCCCCACAGTCTCCCGGCAACACCACATGGGGAGAGAGTTCCCATGCCAACATCGCAGGAAAAATCCACGTCTTACAAAATAAATACACTCAAAAATAAAACGGGAGGTTAGAGGGTCAGGATTCCTGTGGCTTCTGTGAGCGCTAAGTGCTATCCAAATCCTACAGAAACAAAGCTGTCACAACCGTGCTGCCATTTGGACGTGGAACAAATAAGAATGCTTAAACAAAGAGCAATTCATGCGCTTGAGCTGTCTCATGGAGTGGAATCCCATTGGTTTTATTTGTTTATCATAATAAAGTCATTATTGTCAGACTTGCTGAAATCATTTAAGTAAACTACTATCTTGAACCAAAAGCAGTCTGGCTACCATCCCCAGCTCTAAACCTCTGCTCCACACGGCTGTCTGTGCCAGTGTGATTCCAGTCTGTTTCCATACCGATGGAGAGGACGATGCATGTGATTTGAATCACACGGAGTGTGCGTGTAATGGTCATTGTTTTAAGCACGTTATATTTTCCAGTGAATGCACCGTCCCATTTTTGTTGTGGAGTTCCTCTACCACTACATACAAAGTCTAATCTGCCCCTAGACTAAAGGACATGAGAAAAATTTGAAAATAATCTGCAACTGCTGTAGAGTGGCACATTGATTCTCCTCAGCCGCTAGTGCTTGGTCATGCTTGTGAAATTCCCAGCACTCTTTTTTGCGTCTGGCATCCACATCTTTCAGTGTTTGGCACAGCTCAGAAAATATCAGTGGAGAATCTGACCCTATGAATTCGTAAGAGGGTGAAGGCGGGGTCGCCTCGTCCCAGCGAGAATACAGAATTAACTCCATGAAACATGTTGACAAGGGGCAGGGAAAAATGGAAATGGGTATGAGATGAGGGCAGAGAGACATGTGACCTGAATACTCACAACCTCATTTCACATCCAGCTCAGCTCAGACTACAGAGCAGAACACAGAGTATGTTAGCTTATATCATAATTATTATGACCATGGTTTGTTCCTGAACAAGCTAGTGGCAGGATGTTATAATGTGGATTCAAACCTGAGCCACGGTGACTTACTAAAAACTTCCACGCAAACCATACTGGTGAATCAGGATGATCCGCATGTTTTTACATGTTTAATGTGTTAAACTGAATCAATATTTAACTTTACCTGTGTGTCTGAGTGTCTGTGTGTCTTTGTGTCTGTGTTTTTGAGTGTCTGTGTGTCTGTGTGTCTGAGTGTTGTCTGAGTGTGTGTCTGAGTGTCTGAGTGTCTGAGTGTCTGTGTGTCTGAGTGTCTGAGTGTGTGTGTCTGAGTGTCTGAGTGTCTGAGTGTCTGTGTGTCTGTGTGTCTGAGTGTCTGTGTGTCTGAGTGTCTGTGTGTCTGAGTGTCTGAGTGTCCGAGTGTCTGTGTGTCTCTGGAGTGCTGGTATGCAAAGGGTGAAAAGTCCTCATGGATTAATCAGATTTATAAAGCTCACTTTTTCAGTGGACCCAGAGCAGTGATGGGTAGTTCAGCTCTTTATACTGAATTGATTCTTATGTGCCATTGGACACGATGAATCAACTCTTTCTGAGTCACGACTCTTTGCTGTTCACCATCTCCTTGTCTTCCCCTGGCAAAAAAATCATCTTTACAACTTGACTTGTCCACTATTGCTGTGAATGAACACTAGAATGTGGGCTAACCAGCACAAATCCACATGCAAATACACCAACGAGACCTTATCAGAACAACTGGCTAAGGGACAGGGAAGCACTGGAAAATGATTCAATTTAATGAAATGATATTTGTTCTCTTCTTTCGGAGGACAGACCAGAGCATTATGGGTAGGGGAACACATTTCTACTTTTCCGTTGGACCCAGAGTCAGATGATATGGGCCTCTCAGAAATGCACAGAATTGGGAACAAGCCAAGCAAGACATTGTCTCACCACAGGAAACTGCTATTCTTTCTGTGGTTAGGTAAGTTTCACATTGCCTTTTTCCTGTCCAGCAAGGCTCAGGTTTTCCAAAACCAACAGCATTGTACAGAATACATAATTAGTCATTGTCCTTCAGCAATTTATGCCTGTGAATTTGAACAGAGGATGGAAAATTGGTATTCCATTAACAACAAAGAACATAGCAGGCAAAACGTATTCAATGGGCATTTTAAAATAATTGAAAACAATAAAAATTGAAAATGTGATGTAGTGCATACATAATTAATGAAAAAGGGCACAGGGTGTGCCGTTCGGGCATGGTGTGGTGGACATTGCCTGTGTGCGGTGGCTGTTGCTGGACCGTAGCACCGTGGCAACGGCCTTCAGCCATTCTAAAGGACAGTTTTGCATTTGTTAGGGAGCAGATCTGGTTAAGCCAGTTACTATCATTAGTTTCATCACACTCTAGCCTCCCCTCTGGGTCAGCTGGGCCCCCCTGCAGATAAACAAACCAAGCATTTGCTGACCTCATCATCCTGCGACGACATAGGCAGCAGGTGATTGCCGGTGCATTTGTGATGCGGACAGAAGCCAGGGATAGTCGTTATGTGTCCATGGCATCCTCCTGCTGAGTTGGCGGGAGTTCAGGGTGGGGGGAAAAAGGAGGAAATTTAAAAAAGGGGATCTGTATGCAGCAAAAGGCGAAGGCCTTGTTGCTCATGGAGAATGGAGACGCTGGAATCACCCATGACAAACTCACTGATGTGCACACACAAAAACCAGCCATCCCTCACACAGCTGATGGGCTGAGGTCATGGCCGGCAGTGGGCGTGGATCTCAAATCAAACACTTCTGACAACAGCCACTACGAGCTGAAACTTTGAACAGGAGCAGCAGTGGGGCGTGGTACTTGAAAAGCTGGGCTTGAAACCAG